>CM052668.1:13036185-13117578 GCA_028533165.1 Leontopithecus rosalia | reverse complement strand
TCCGTCTCAAAAAAAAGGAAAAAAAAGCCTATTTTTTCTGGGCTCTTTTTTTTTTTTTTTTTTTTTTGAGATGGAGTCTCCCTCTGTCACCCAGGCTGGAGTGCAATGGCGTCATCTCAGCTCACTGCAACCTTCGCCTCCTGGGTTCAAGTGATTCTCCTGCCTCAGCCTCCCGAGGAGCTGGGATTACAGGTGCCCACCAGCACACCCAGCTAATTTTTGTTAGTAGAGATTTTTCACCATGTTGGCCAGGCTGATCTCAAACTCCTGACCTCGTGATCCACCCTCCTTGGCCTCCCAAAGTGCTGGGATGATAGGCGTGAGCCACCGCGCCTGGCCTTGTGTGAGCTCTTAAACATCCTGGGGCTCTGGGTCTTGTGTGTGTGATAGACAGGTGGGTCCTGGACAGACTGTCCCTGGGGGAACAGCACAGCCATGGATGGCAGGGATTTCCTCACTTCACATCCTCTGACTTCCCCCAGGCTATCTGTGTTGGGCCGGCCCAGAGCTGGGTTCTGGGAAAAATCCAGCGGGAGAAATGTGACCTGCTTCGGCTGCCTTACCCCTGGCAGGGTTGCCAGCTGCACCAACTCTGTTTGAATACAAGGAAGCGTGAATCAGACCTCAGTGGCCTAGGAGGCGGGGCCGAGGGAGGTGTCTTTTCATAGAGCGGTGGTTCTGCGCTCACCCCAAGCTCACTGGCCCTTCCGGTGGCCTGGTGTTGGGGGAGACCAATTTAGATCACGTGTCATCTGACCACGGTGGACCTTCAAAGACTTCCGAGGTTCTGAACCCATCCTTTGTCAGCAGACTTGTCTTGGGGAACGATGGAGAATCGGAGACGTCTCCTTGGTGGCTTGAGCCCCCAGCAGGTGGGCGACATAGCAAGATCTTATCTACTGAGTATCACTCAGCTGTAGAGACCCCCACCCAGGCAGCGCTGAAGGTATTGAGAAGCAGACACCCAGACAGAACAGCAAAGTGGGTTTATTCAGGGGAGCAGGAGCCTTCCAAACAGAGAGCCTCGGGGGCCGATGGCGCTCCAGTCGGAAGGCCGGGAGTAGACACTGATCACGCAGTCTCTCTCAACAGGTGATTGTTATTAACAAACAGGTGTTCTTTCACAAACCACGAGGAGTAGTCAGCTGGTGCCCACTTACCACTGATCACAGACTAACGAAAAAGTGTTCTCCATGAGCCTGGCATGGTGGCTCGTGCCTGTAATCCCAGCACTTTGGGAGGCCGAGACGGGTGGATTACAAGGTTAGGAGTTTGAGACCAGCTTGATTAACATGGTGAGACCCCCATCTCTACGAAAAATACAAAAATTAGCTGGACGTGGTGGCGAGTGCCTGTAATCTTAGCTACTTGGGAGGCTAAGGCAGGAGAACTGCTTGAACCTGGGAGGTGGAGATTGCAGTGAGACAGAGTGGGACCCTGTCTCAAAAACCAAAAAGGATTATCCATGGCGGCCAGGTCAGATAGCTTAAACAAGGGCTTTAACCGGTGCATGATATTTATATGCTGTCCTGCCACTTTGGAATGCCCCAGGTAGATTTCTACTTGGGGTGGGGGGCTGGCTACTCAATATTCATAAACTTCACATTTCTCAATAACTTCACATTTCTCAACACTTCTCTCTACAAAAAAATACAAAAATTAGCCAGGCATAAAGGCACGCACCTGTGGTTCCAGCTACTCGGGAGGCTGAGGTGGTAGGATTGTGTGAACCCAGGAGGTGGAGGCTGCAGTGAGCCCAGATTGTCACCACCATCACACTCCAGCCTGGGCGACAGGCTGGAATGGGTGGATGGGTGTCTCGGGGTCTGAAATACCTACCACCCCCTTCAGCTTCTGCCTGCCTGTGAGAACCAGCTGTGTCAAAGGCTGCTTGCCAGGTTTCACAAGCAAGATGCACTACCCTCCATTACATTGGAATTTCAGATAAACAACAATTTTTTAGTATAAGTATATCTCAAATAGTACACGGAATGGGATATACTTATACTAAAAAAAAAAATTCATGTTTGTCTGACGTTTGCATTTGAGTAGGGCGTCCTGTGTTTGATCTGGCAACCCTACCTGGGTTGGAGGGTTGGCTGAGAGAACAGCCATTTGGACTGGAGCTGCTGGGTCGCAGTGGGGGCCTTTTCTGACCTCATCTCTTTAAACTGTCACCACGGCTGACGTACAGATGAGGAAGGTGAGGGCTGAGAGAGCTGGTGCAGTTTGAGGATTGTTACTGGGGGCTGCCATCAGGGAGGTGGGGGAGCTGTGGACAGCAGGTGCATACGAGGGAGTATGGATGATTCAGCCTTAATTCTGCCAGGGCCGAAACCGGGAGGGTTCCTCAAAAAGGGAAATATAAAATACAAAAATTAGCCAGGAGTGGTGGCGGGCACCTGTAATCCCAGCTACTCAGGAGGCTGAGGCAGGAGAATCACTTGAACCCAGGAGGCGGAGATTGCAGTGAGCTGAGATTGCGCCATTGCACTCCAGCCTGGGCGACAGAGTGAGGCTGTCTCAAAAAAAAAAAAAAAAAAGGCTGCGTTCCTCTCTAAGGCGGGGTAGGGGCAGGGCCTGCCCTGAGCACAGGGACATTCCCGGAGCATCAGAAGGTGTGCTCTTGCCCGTGGGGTGCTGATTATTGAGCCCATCCCCCTGGGAGCTCATGGTCACCCGGGACGGCTTGGCAGGTGCTCTAAGCCCCTTCCCGAGAGGTGGGACATCTGCTTATTGAATTAAGAAATTCTTATTGCAAAGAGAGCATGGGCTTATTCCGGAAGCTTTAAATGAGACCAGAAGTCGGGTCTCCCTGCTGGGAAGTGGAGACCAGGGGGTGGCCCTGAACACACAGAGTGCCTTGGAGCTGGGGGGCACCTGGGGGACCGGCAGCCACTCGGTCTGCAGTCTTTTCCCCATGAAAGGAATGGAGGCCACAGGGCCGATCATCTTGTTCTTGGGATATGGGGTGTTCGCCCTGCTCAGGCACAGCTGCAGAAACCCACCGTATATCCTGGGAGATGTGGAGGGCCAGAGAGACCACAGTCAGAGTCAGAGGGGTATAAAAAGGCAGAGGGAGAGATAGAGACAGGGAAAGAGATATACACACAGAGAAACAGAGACACAGAGCAAGAGATAGAGAAAGGGGGAAAGACAGACAGGGGAGACAGTCAGAGACAGAGACGGGCAGAGTCACTCAAGAGAAACAGATACAGAGACAGAGAGAGAGAAAGAGAAAGAGAAACATACCCAGAGACAGAAAAGAGACACAGACCCAGAGAGATAGAGACCCAGAGAGACAGAGACAGAGAGACACAGGGAGAGATAGAAACACGGAGAACAAGATGGACAGGGGCGGGCAGAGCAGGACCCTGGGACCGGGTGATGGAATTCCACCTCCTGCTACTTTGGAGCAAAAGTCCCCAATGGAGTGAAAGCCGCCTTTGAGCAGATGAGGAAACGGAGGCCAGAGGCCCCTGCTCCACTCCCCATGGCCCAGGGCCGCAGACCCTGCTCCCTGCGGAGACCCCAGCCACCAGCCATTGCCTTTGGCCTCTCCAGTACCCACCAGCCTCTCTCCCCGCTGGATCCCCCACCCCCGTGCCACTGGCCCATAACAACTCCCCTCTGGCCAGTTAAAAATAGCCCCCGTCAGAGCTCATGGAGGACGCTGGTGACTTCTGAAAGGGGCCTCAGAGCCAAGGCGGCCTCGATCTGCCGGCTGCGGCCAGGAACGGCACTAATTGCGGCAACAGGCAGCGTACAAAGGCGCCCTTCAGGGGAGCTGGCACTGCGGGCTCAGATTTCCGGAGAGCAAACGTGTCTTTCATTTCCCCGAGCCCCAGCGGGGCTCTGTCCTAACGCGGAAGAACACGCCCCCCTGGAAGGGAAGAGGATCTCGTTGTGGGGGGCAGGGAGCCCCCGTGCCCCTGTGAACAGCAGCAAGCCAGCCACTGGCACCTAGGACAGTCCCCAGCATGCCTGGAGCAGCCCCCTGGTACAGAACCAGCCGGAAGCTTTCTTTTCTGTTCAGTTTGGTGAAAACACGTAATTGCTTAAAAGTCATGGCAAGGCCGGGCGCGGTGGCTCAGGCCTGTAATCCCAGCACTTTGGGAGGTCCAGGCTGGCAGATCACCTGAGCTTGGGAGTTCAAGACCAGCCTGACCAACATGGAGAAACCCCGTCTCTACTAAAAATACAACAATTAGCCGGGCATGGTGGCACGCACCTGTAATCCCAGCTACTCAGGAGGCTGAGGCTGGAGAATCGCTTGAACCTGGGAGGCAGAGGTTGCCATGAGCTGAGATTGCATCATTGCAATCTCCAGCCTGGGCAAGAAGAGTGAAACTCCGTCTCAAAAAAAAAAAAAAATTCATGGCAAAACCCGAAATTATGTTTGTACCAACCTATAGAAGTGATGCTCTCTCTTCCGTAGATGTTTAGGGGAAATTCAACAGGGATGCCCATCCAGACCTGGAGTTTTCTTTGTAGAAAGGCTTTTGTTTGTTTAGAGACAGGGTCCCACTCTGTCATCCAGGCTGGAGTGCAGTGGCACAATCACAGCTCACTACAGCCTTGACCTTCTGGGCTCAAGTAATCCTCCTACCTCAACCTCCCAAGTAGCTGGGACTACAGGTGCACCCCACCATGTCTGGCTAGTTTAAATATTTTTTTGTAGAGATGGAGTCTCACTGTGTTGCCCAGGCTGGTCTCAAACTCCTGAGCTCAAGTGAATCTCCCACCTCAGTCTCCCAAAGTGCTGAGATTATAGGCACAAGCCACCAAGCCCAGATAATTTATATATTTTTTGTAGAGATGGGATCTTGCTACATTGTCCAGGCTAGTCTTGAACTCCTGGCCTCATGAGATCCTCCTGCCTTGACCTCCCAAAGTGCTGGGATTATAGGCACCCACCACCATGCCTGCCCGTAGGAAGTTTTTTTTTTTTTTTTTTACGATGTTGATTTATTCCATAGGTACAGGGATGTTGGGACTACAGGTGCCCGCCAGCACGCCTGGCTAATTTTTGTTTTTTAGTAGAGACGGGGTTTCACCACGTTGGCCAGGCTGGTCTCGAACTCCTGACCTCAGGTGATCCACCTACCTCAGCTTCCCAAAGCGCTGGGATTACAGGCATGAGCCACCACACCCAGCCTGTCTATTTCTTTTTAAGTAAGCTTTGGTAATTTTTGTGTTTCAAGGAATGTGTCCGTTTCATCCCTGTCAGTGGATGTTTTGGCATGGAGATGTTTATAACATGTCCTTGTGATCCTTTTTGTATGTGTTGGATCTGGTGTGGGGTCACCCAGGCTTGGAAGCCTCAAACCCTCAAATTGACCCCACACACAGGCTTTTGCTCTTCTTGCTGTTTAGGCAAGAAGCTAAACAGCAAGCTTCTTGATGGCAATGACAGCTCTAAAAATCTGCTTGTGTCTGGGTGCAGTGGCTCACGCCTGTATTCCCAGGACTTTGGGAGGCTGAGAGGGGAGGATCTCTTGAACCCAGGAGTTCGAGGCCAGCCAGGGCAATATAGTGATACCTCATCTCTACTGGAATTCAAAAGAAAACTAGCCAGGTGTGGTAGCGTGCATCTGTGGTCCCAGCTACTTGGGAGGCTGAGGAGGGAGGATCGCTTGAGCCTGGGAGGGAGGTCGAGGCTGCAGTGAGCCATGATCTTGCCACTGCACTTCAGCTTGAGTGACAGAGCGAGACCCTGTCTCAATAAAATACCCCAAAGAAAACACCTCCCCCCAAAAAATCTGCTTATGAAAGGGGAGACATCCAAGTCCCAGAGCACGCCCTCCTAACGCCCAAAGCTTAACTTCTGTGTTTAGTGCTTACAACTGCAGAGGAGCTATTGTTAGTTCCATTCTACAGACGAGGAAACAGTCCCAGCGTTAGGTGGCAGAGCCGGGATTTGAACCCTGGCTGCCAGCACCCCCCAGCCTGGGTGTGCTACAGCGTCATTGTCAAGCACAGCCAAAATCACGGCCCAACCTATCTGCCAGGCGGGGCAGGGGGGCGGGTAGGGATTCCTCTACCCTGACAGCAGCTTGAGGTTACATTCTTCGCTGGAGAAAAGCGTTTTGAAACAGAAACGCCCACGGTGTCCCTGACGCTGAGGTCTGGAAGTGAGGCAGACTTGGGGCTCTGAAGTTGGCTGGTGTCTTCCCCAGCTGGGTGCTCAGAGACGGGGGTTTGGCCTTCCAGAGGCCCCAAACCACCTGCTCGGCTCTGCGTCCAGCCGGCCGGCGGCCGAGTGAGCGAGCAAGGGGACCCTCCGCTGTCTTTATATACCGGAGTTATTTTTAACCATCGCCTCCCAGAACATTACGGAGCTTCCTCTCTCCAACACGCAGGAAACCCTACTTGGCCGTGCTTCCTGCTAACACGAGGCCCCGCGATTGCAGAGAACAACAGTCCCGAGACTGCTTGGCTCCGGGGGTGGGGGGGGAAACCTGGCCCCCTTTCAAACCTTGACAGAAAACCTTTCAGAGCCCTGAACTCCCACCAGCTCCAGGAAGGCTCCGATAGCGCTGACAAATGAGCCGGGACGTACCCGGGGCTCCCAGGCTGGGAGCGGACCCCAGCTCCCCTGTTTCTTCCTAAGGTAGTAAAAAAAAGTGTGTGTCCCTTCCCCCACCACGGAAGGACAGTAATGTTTGCACTGGTGGATTTTTAAATTCTTCTGTTTATTTTTATTAAAGTGCAATTCACATGAAATTAACCATCTTAAAGGTAGTGGTATCTCATATACATGCAGTGTTGTGCAGCTGCTACCTCTACCTGGTTCCAGAATATTTTCATCAGCTAAAGGGAGTCACTTCCCATTTCCCCACCCCAAGCCCTGGCAAACGCGGATCTGCTTTCTGGCTCTGTGGATTTGCCTATCTGGGCATCTCACATAGATAGGATCGAACAAGATGTTGCCTTTTCTGTCTGGCTTCTTTTACTCTGGGTAATGGGTTTTTTTTCCCATTTATTTATTTATTTATTTATTTATTTATTTATTTATTTATTTTTGAGGCAGAGTTTCACTCTTATTGCCCAGGCTGCAGTGCAATGGTGAAACCTCAGCTCACTGCAGCCTCATCCTCGCGGGTTCAAGCGATCCTCCTGCCTCAGCCCCCCAAGTAGCTGGGACTACAGGCATGCACCACCACGCCCAGCTAGTCTTTGCATTTTAGTAGGCCTGGGGCTTCACCATGTTGGCCAGGCTGGTCTCGAATTCCTGACCTCAGGTGATCTACCCGCCTTGGCCTCCCAAAGTGCTGGGATTACAGGTGTGAGCCACCGCACCTGCCCTAGATATTTTTGGTAGTCACCGTGGGGTGGGATGGGGCTCCCAGCATCTGGTGGGCGGAGGCCAGGGTTCTCAGCACCCTACAGTGGACCGGGCGGCCTCCACCCTGGGCAGGGCTCTGGCCCCGCATGTCAGCTGTGCTGAGGCTGAGAGGTGCTGGCCCAGGGAACGCTCAGATGTCTGTAACCAAAGAAAGAGGGATTCCCCCGGTGGGATGGGTCCCATGACTCCAGAGAGGACCCCCGGGGAAGAGCCGGAGGATGCTGAAAGGGCGAATCTGAGGGGAGAGGGGTTGATGCAAGAAGGGTTCAGGAGACCTGATGGGGAAGAAAGAACTGGGTGGGCTGTCCCGTCTTCTGGGGGGCCAGCTATTGGTCCTCTAGCTTGGCACCAGATAAACATTGATTGATGCCCTCTTTAGGACAGACACTGTTTGGAGGCCACAAGGATACTTCAGGCTGGGACCTGGCCAGGGAGGATGCCCAGTTTAGGGGAGACAGCCGGACATAAATACCCCCAGCCCTGTAGGGTCAGGGCTGGCTGGAGGAAAGAACCCCCATCTGTCTGGGAACACTGGTGAGGAGCCGGGGCTCTGCCAGAGATTGAGGGGGAAATGACGTTTAGTTCTAAGCAGACATGGGAGGAGGCGGGGAGATTGTTCCAGGCGGAGGGAAGGGCATAGGCAAAGGCCTGGAGGTGGGAATGGAACAAATCTGCCAAATGAGAAGAGCTCAGCGTATCAGAGGGGCTATGTAGGAGGCGAGGCTGGATTATAAAAGATCTTAAAGCAAATTGGAAATGATGCTATAGGTAGAGTTGGGGAATCAGAGCCTCTCTCCCTGCTGGTTCTTGAAACCCCATAGAGAACCATCAGGGCCAGTTCCCAGTGGGCTTGGCGGACAGGAGACTCATCTCCAAAGAAATGAGGGGGCGCCAGGCACCGTGGCTCGCGCCTGTAATTCCAGCACTTTGGGAGACCAAGGACCCGAGGTCAGGAGGTCAAGACCAGCCTGACCAACATGGTGAAACCCCGTCTCTACTAAAAATACAAAAAAATTAGCGGGACGTCTGTAATCCCAGTCATTCAGGAGACTGAGGCAGGAGAATCGCTTGAACCTGGGAGGTGGACGTTGCAGTGAGCCGAGATGGAGCCACTGCACTCTAGACTGGGCAACAAGAGCAAAAAAAAAAAAAAAGAAATGAATGAGGGGCAAGTTTAAAAGTTGCGTCTAAATTTATACCCCAAGCAGCAGCTTCTAAGCCTACAGTGATTTCTTGTCACCGTGTTTTGGGTCTGCTGCCTGGGACATCTAACCATTTGTAGCAAGCCCAGGTGGGTCCTATGCTTTCCCAGCACTGACCTCAGCTTTCCAGCCTCCTCTGGTCCAGTCCAGAGCTTCCTCGTGCCAAGCTGTGGCACAGGCGCCCTCTGTCTAGGTAGAAAGAGCTGGACTCAGGCACCCCAGACTGTGGGGTCAAGACTGAGCCAGAGGGAGGGCTGGGGGCGTGCGGAGGGACAGAAGCAAGCAATAAAATGGAATCTAGCCGGGCGCGGCGGCTCATGCCTGTGATCCCAGCACTTTGGAAGGCCGAGGCGGGAGGATCGCTTGAGCCCAGGAGTTAAAGATCAGCCTGAACAACATAGTGAGACCCCTTCTCTACGAAATGTTAAAAAATTAGCCAGGTGTGGTGGTGCGTGCCTATAGTCCCAGCTACTCGGGAGGCTGAGGTGGGAGGATCACTTGACCCTGGGAGGTTGAGGCTGCAGTGAGCTGTGATTGCATCGCTGCGCTCTACCCAGGACAACAGAGCGAGATCTTGTCTCAAAAAATAATGAAAATAATAGATAAGTAAATAAGTAAAATGGAATCCGAGAAGCGAAGTTGGGTCTGGGGGAAGGGAAGGTTCGTTCCTGCATGTGTGGAGATCCTGAGCACAGAGGCAGCCGGGCACAGCCAGATGGAGAGGCAGTGGAGGCGGGGGGAGGGGGGGCGGGGGTGCCCCAAAGGCCAAGCAGGGGTCCTTGAAGGGGCTTAAGCTGGGGAGCAGCTGGGTCATTCTCTGTTTCGGGAAGGTCTGTGAGAAGGAGGAAGAGAGGCAGGGAGCAGGAGACGTCTTGCTGTTCTGGCCTCTGGGTTCAGCCTCTGGGGCTCAGAGGAACCTTGGGTAGCTTCCAGATTCTTCTTCTTCTTCTTTTTTTTTTTTTTGAGATGGAGTTTCGCTCTTGTCACCCAGGCTGGAGAGCAATGGTGCAATCCCGGCTCACTGCAACCTCTGCCTCCCTGGTTCAAGCGACTCTCTTGCCTCAGCCTCCGCAGTAGCTGGGATTACAGGCTCCTGCCACCACACCCATCTAAGTTTTGTATTTTTAGTAGAGACAGGGTTTCACCGTGTTGGCCAGGATGATCTCGAACTCCTGGCCTCAAGTGATCTGCTCGTCTTGACCTCCCAAAGTGCTGGAATTACAGGTGTGAGCTACCACGCCCCTCCTGTTACATATATATATTTTTATCACAATTTTAAAAGACAAGGAAAACATTCTGAGCTTGAAATCGATACAAACATAGGTGGTGGGCTGGATGGGACCTTGGGGTCATCGTTTGCTAATCACAGAGTCACCTCAATCAGGTTGGCACTGGGACCAAAAGTGTGTGAGGCCCAGAAGGAAGGCGGGGTAGAACCCAGACTCACAGGGGATTTGCTCATAAGGCAAATGTGGGTAAAGACACGGGAGCTCCAGAAAGGGAGGCGGGGCTGCTCTAGTGACGGACGATGAACCCGGGGTCATCGTCAGAGGAGACTGAGGCAGGAGAATCGCTTGAACCTGGGAGGCGGAGGTTGCAGTGAGCCAATATCATGCCACTGCACTCCAGCCTGGATGACAGATTGAGACCCCGTCTCAAAAAAATATCTATATATCTACACACACACACACACACACACACACACACACACACACACACATCCTATATGTACATAACAGAAAATTGACCATTTTAACCATTAATAAAACTAGATGGGACCAGGCGCAGTGGCTCATACCTGTGATCCCAGCATTTTGGGAGGCTGAGTTGGGCAGATCACCTGAGGTTGGGGGTTCGAGACCAGCTTGATCAACATGGAAAAACCCCATCTCTACTAAAAATACAAAAAATGAGCCGAGGATAGTGGCACATGCCTGTAATCCCAGCTACCCAGGAGGCTGAGGGAGAAAAGTCACTTGAACCCAGGAGGTGGAGGTTGCAGTGAGCTGAGATCGAGATCGTACCATTGCACTCCAGCCTGGGCAACAAGAATGAAACTCCATCTCAAAAAAAAAAAAAAAAAAAAAGATGGGGTCTTGCCTTGTCACCGAGGCTGGAGTGCAGTGGCACAACCATAGTTCACTTCTGCCTCAGCCTCCCGAGTAGCTGGGGCCACACGTGTGTACCACCAAGCCTGCCTACTTCTTTTTCTTTTGGTAGAGAAGGGGGTCTCCCTGTGCTGCCTGGGCTGGCCTTTTTACATTTCGCAAAGGTTGGGAGAATATTGAAGGAAAAATATTTCTGTGACACATGGAAGCTCTAGGAAATTCAAATGTTGGTGTCCATCAATAAAGCTCTTGGCACATGGCTATGCCCATTTGTGACATCTTATCTTAAAGCTGCTTTGGGGACACGAAGGCAGAGTTCAGTGGTTGCAAGAGACCCCATGGCTTGCAAAGCCTGCTCTCTGAAGGAACACTTTGCCCAGCCTACAATTCCTCCTCCTTTCACCTGCCCCCTCCAACTCTGCAGAGCCACATTCATGTCACTGGGGAAGTCAACCCCAGCCATCTCCTTCCTCCCTGGCCCAACAGCTCATTCTCCACCTGCCAGCCTGAGGGATCTTCTGAAACATCTTGGGATCCAGGGAGAGGCCTCAGGATCTGGCCTCTGGGACATCACCTTCTGTCACTCCTCTCTCTCGGCCCCAGCCCAGGGGCCTGTTGTCACTGTTCCTCAAATGCACTGGGTCTCTCCGGACTCCTGTGGGTGCATCCACTGAGCCCCTACCCTAGGCCTGGAAAGAAACTTTGCTCAGGGTGACATGTTTGGACCCCAGCCCAGACATCGTGACTGCAGAGAGGCCGCACTTGGAAGATGCTTCTCTCTCTTCTTTTTTTTTTGGATGGGGTCTTGGGGTCTCACTCTGTCACCCAGGTTGGAGTGCAGTGGCATAATCTTGGCTCACTGTAACATCCGCCTCCCGGGTTCAAGCAATTCTCCTGCCTCAGCCTCCTGACTAGCTGGGACTACAGGCATGTACCACCACAGCTGGGTAATTTTTTAAAAACATTTAAAAAAATGTTTTTAGCAGAGACTGGTTTCACCTTGTTAGCCAGGATGGTCTCTATCTCCTGACCTGGTGATCTGCCTGCCTCAGCCTCCCAAAGTGCTGGGATTACAGGCCTGAGCCACCATGTCCGGCTGGAAGATGCTTCTCCTAGTTCAGGATTTCTGAGCTGCATGTCAGTGGGATCCCTGCCTCCCTCCCCACTGTCCCCATCCATGACAAGCAAAATACCCCAGGCATCACCAGGTGCCCTGGGGTGAGGACAGGGCAGTACTCACCTCATTTTTATAAAAGCAGTTTAATATTTAATAATTACTATTAATATTTTTTGAGATGGAGTTTCACTCTTGTTGCCGAGGCTGGAGTGCAGTGGTGCAATTTCAGCTCACCACAACCTCCATCTCCTGGGTTCAAGTGATTCTCCTGCCTCAGCCTCCCGAGTAGCTGGGATTACAGGCACGCATCACCAGGTCCAACTAATTTTGTATTTTTAGTGGAGACGGGGTTTCACCACGTTAGGCTGGTTTCGAACTCCTGACCTCAAGAGATCCATCCGCCTCTGCCTCCCAAAGTACTGGGATTACAGGTGTGAGCCACCCTGCCTGGCAATATTAACAGTTTTGTAAAGGCAGAGTCTCATTCTGTTGCTCAAGCTGGAGTATGGTGGCATGATGACGGCTCACTGCAGCCTCAGCCTCCCAGGCTTAAGTGATCTTCCCGACTCAGCCTCCTGAATAGGTGGGAGTACAGGTGCATGTCACAATGCCCAGCTAATTTTCTGATTTATTTTATTTATTTATTTATTTATTTTTGAAATGGAGTCTCCCTCTGTCTCCCAGGCTGGAGTGCAGTGGTGCCATCTCGGCTCACTACAACCTCTGCCTCCCAGGTTCAAGCGATTCTCCTGCCTCAGCCTCCTGAGTAGCTGGAATTACAGGCACGTACCACCACGCCTGGCTAATTTTTATATTTTTAGTAGAGACGGGGGCTCACCAAGCTGGTCAGTGGTCTCGAACTCCTGACCTTGTGATCCGCCCACCTCAGCCTCCCAAAGTGCTGGGAATACAAGCGTGAGCCCCTGCGCCCACCCGTTAATATGAATAATTGATAAATAGTTAATAAACATTAATGTTTGAATATACATTAAGGGCTTCTGATTTTCTTGTAGCCATTGGATCTCGCTATGTTGCCCAGGCTGGTCTCAAACTCCTGGGCTCAAGAGATCCTCCCATCTCGGCCTCCCAACGTGCTGGAATTACAGGCGTGAGCCACTGTGCCCGGGCATTAATATGAATAATTGATAAATATTTAATAAATATTAATGAGTATATGGATGTATGGACCTGTTTTCCCACTGATAGGTATGGTTGCTGCCGGGTTTTCACTATTACTAGGAACGATGCAATACAGATCTTTGTCACATGTCAGTCTGTTTTCTTTCTGAGGGGGAGGCAGGGTCTCTCTCTGTCGCCCAGGCTGGAGTGTGGTGGCACCATCCCAGCTCATTGCATCCTCCGCCCTGGGGTTCAATCGATTCCCCTGCCTCAGCCTCCAGAGCAGCTGGCACCACAGGCGTGGGCCACTGTACCTGGCTAATTATTTTTGTACTTTTTATAAAGACGGTTTTGCCATGTTGCCCAGGCTGGTCTCAAACTCCTGAGCTCAAGTGATCTGCCTGCCTTGGCCTCCCAAAGTGCTGGGATTGCAGGCGTGAGCCACCATGCCCAGTCTTGAAGATGGGTGATTTATTATTATTTTTATTTTTTTTGAGACAGAGTCTTGCTCTGTCACCAGGTGCCAGGCTGGAGTGCAGTGGTGCAATCTCGGCTCACTGCAACCTCCGCCTCCTGGGTTCAAGCAGTTCTCCTGCCTCAGCTTCCTGAGTAGCTGGGACCACAGGTGCACGCCACCACGCCTAGCTAACTTTTGTACTTTTTTTAGTAGAGATGGGGTTTCACCATGTTGGCCAGGATGGTCTCCATCTCTTTTTTATTTATTTATTTATTTTTTGAGACGGAGTTTCACTCTTGTTACCCAGGCTGGAGGGCAATGGCGCGATCTCGGCTCACCGCAACTCCGCCTCCTGGGTTCAGGCAATTCTCCTGCCTCAGCCTCCCAAGTAGCTGGGATTACAGGCACGCGCCACCATGCCCAGCTAATTTTTTGTATTTTTAGTAGAGATGGGGTTTCACCATGTTGACTAGGATGGTCTTGATCTCTTGACCTCGTGATCCACCCGCCTCAGCCTCCCAAAGTGCTGGGATTACAGGCTTGAGCCACCGCTCCCGGCCTGGTCTCCATCTCTTGACCTCGTGATCCACCCGCCTTGGCCTCCTGAAATGCTGGAATTACAAGCGTGAGACACCACACTCGGCCGAAGTTGGGCGATATATAAAGAAACAAAATGTGTTTGTTAATTTCTGGAAGCTGGGAAGTCCAAGGTCAACGGACAGTTCTGGGGAGAGCCTTCCTCCTGGTGGAGGCTTGCTGGAGGGGGGTTCTGGGCATGCTAACTGACCATCACAGATCTCTCTTCTTATTTCACTCTTTCTCTCTTAATTTTTTTTTTTCAGAGATAGAGTGTCACTATGTTGCCCAGGCTGGTCTGGGCTCAAGGGATCCTCCCACTTCAGCCTCCCAAAGTGCTGGGATTACAGGCATGAGCCATCGAGCCTGGCCCCAATCATAACATCTAATCATAATCTAATCTAATCACGATTTTAAAGGTCTCCTTTCTCAATGCTGCCACATTGAGGATTAAGTCTCTGTCTCTCTCTCTCTCTCTCTTTTTTTTTTAAAGACAGAGTTTCCCTCTTGTCACCCAGGCTGGAGTGCAGTGGCGCTACCTCGGCTCACTACTACTTCTATCTCCCGGGTCCAAGCGATTCTTCTGCCTCAGTCTCCTGAGTACCAGCACATGCCACCATGCCCGGCTAATTTTGCATCTTTTTAGTAGAGACGGGGTTTCACCGTGTTGCCCAGGCTGTTCTCAAACGCCTGACCTCAGTGATCTGCCTCCCTCTAACTGCTTCTGGGATTACAGGCTTGAGCCACCTCAGCTGGCCAAGAATTAAGTGACTTTGCTTTTCTTTTCTTCTTTTCTTTTCTCTCCCTCCCTCCCTCCCTCCCTCCTTCTTTCTCTCTTTCTTTTCTTTTTTTTTGGGGAGGCAGAGTTTTGCTCTGTTCCGAAGGCTGTAGTGCAATGGCATGATCCTGGCTCACCGCAACTTCTGCGTCCGGGTTCAAGCGATTCTCTTGCCTCAGCCTCCTGAGTAGCTGGGATTATAGGCACAAGCTACCATGCCTGGCTAATTTTTTTGTGTGGTTTTGGTAGAGACAGGGTCTCACCATGTTGCTTAGACTGGTCTAACTCCCGAGCTCAGGCGATCTGCTTGCCTCAACCTCCCAAAGTGCTGGGATTACAGGCATGAGCCACTGCGCTTGACGCTGCTTGACTTTTGGAGCGGACAAACATTTAAGCAGTAGCAGGATGTAACATTGACTCACATAGAAATCACATCAAATCAAATGATAAAGTCACCAACCGTGAGTCATCTGGATACGTGGGAGATGCGGTGTTGGGCACTGTGGCTTCCCATCCTCAGCATCACTCACATTGGGGGCGGATTCTTCTCTCTATGGGGCCATCGTGCGCACTGCGGAGTGCAGAGCAGCATTTCTGGCTCCACCCCCCACATGCCAGCAACTTTCCCTTCCCAGATTTTCTGCGACAATCAAAAATGTCTCCAGACATTGCCTGGTGTCAGCCATTAAAATTACTCCCTAGTAGACCAACCCCACTTGCCTTTTTTTTTTGTTGAGACGGAGTCTCACTCTTTCGTCCAGGGTGTCAATGGCGTGATCTCGGCTCACTGCAGCCTCTGTCTCTCGGGTTCAAATGATTCTCCTGCCTCAGCCTCCTGAGTAGCTGGGATTACAGGTGCCCGCCACCACGACTGGCTAATTTTTGTATTTTTAATAGAGACGGGGTTTCATTGTATTAGCCAGGCTGGTTTCGAACCCCTGACCTTGCGATCCATCCGCCTCGACCTCCCAAAGTGCTGGGATTACAGCATGAGCCACAGTGCCCAGCCCCACCTGCCTATTTTTGATGGGAGGTAGAAGAGAGAGCAGAGGCTAGGTGTGGTGGCTCGCACCTATAATCCCAGCACTTTGGGAGGCAGAGGTAGGTGGATCACCTGAGGTCAGGAGTTTGAGACCAGCCTGGCCAACATGGTGAAACTCCGTCTCTACTAAAAATATAAAAATTACCCAGGTGTGGTGGTGCATGCCTGTGATCCCAGCTACTTGGGAGGCTGAGACAGGAGAATTGCTTGAACTCAGTAGGAGGAGGCTGCAGTGAGCTGAGATCATGCCATTGCATTCCAGTCTGGGTGACAGAGTGAGACTCCGTCTCAAAAAAAAAAAATAAATAAATAAAAGAGGGAGCAGAGACCTCCCCTCCTCACAAGAACAGACAAAACCCTGAGTGTGGCTAGGCACACACTCAGTGGTTCCCTCTTGTCTCACCACTGTGACAGGCCAAGGTGGGAGGATCGCTTTAAGGAGTTTGAGACCAGCCTAGACCCCATCTCTACAAAAATATTAAAAATACATTAGCCGGGTGCGGTGGCATGAGCCTATGTTCCCAGCTACTCGGGATGCTGAGGTGGGAGGATCAGTTGGGCCTGGAGGTTGAGGCTGCAGGGAGGCATGATTCAATGCCACTGCACTCCAGCTTGGGTGATGGAGTGAGACCCTGTTTCAAAACAAAAAACAGAAAAACCCTGATGGAGGCTGACTCCAGGATGTGCATTTCACACCCAGCGGTGAGTGGATTTCTCACCGCCCTCCTGTGAGGTGTGAATTACTCACCACTGTTAGCAGATGGATAAACTGAGGCTTGGTGAGGGAAGCCAGCAGTCTGTCCCTCTGTGCCTTGCCCCTCAACATTCCAGCCAAGGCTTTCCCCCAGCATCAAAAATTACAGCCCTGACATCCCAAAATAGCTCCCAGGCAGTGACCGGACACAGTGTCCTGTGGTTCTGCCTGCAGAGATGCAGGGATAAAACAGAGATTGAAATCCGGTGGCCTATAGATCATGAACTTTCAAGAAGACAGAGTGGTCTATTCCCTGATGATGGGGCCTGAGTGTGCCTCCCCACCGCCCGGGGAAACTGCCACCAACGTTGGATGGGGCAGGTCCAGATGAGCCCCTGACTGGGGACCAGTGAATCCCTGCGCTGTCCTACTGAGTGAAGCCAGAAAAAGGCCCCTGGAGACTTCTCCGGGGGCCCCAGAGCCCTTGAAATGGCACCAGGTGCAGCTCATTTCTAGGATGTGGCTGAGGGGCCATCTCCTCCAGGAAGCCTCCAGGAAAGCATCCCATTCGCCCTCACATGGTTCCCTCCTCTGGGTCAGGAAAGGATCTAAGCCATCCCTTGCCCTGTTGGCTCCACGTCACCTGGCCTGATCAGATATTGGGCTTACTTGCAGATGTTTTTTTGGAAGAAAAAAGAAAAAGACATTGCAGTGAGTGAGCCCTAAGGCCCTCGGAGTCTGCAGAGAAAAGATTGAATGCGTCGTTGCTAGCTCTTCCTGCATGTTGGGGTTCCCCTCTGGGAAGATTTTAAGACATGATCCCGTCATCTGAACCATAAGAGCACGTTTGGCCGGAGTGGTGGCTCACACTCCGAATCTCAGCACTGTGGGGGACCGAGGCAGAAGGACCGCTTGAGGCCAGGAGTTTGACACCAAACTGGGCAACATAGTCAGATAGTAAGACCTCTTTCTATTCTTCTTTTTTCTTTCTTTCTTTCCTATCTGTCTCTTTTCTTTCTCTTTCTTTCTCTCTCTCTCTTCCTTCCTTCCATCTGTCCTTCCTTCCTTCCTCTTTCTTTCTCTCTCTCTTTTTTCTTTCTTTCCTTCTTTCTTTCTCTTTCTCTCTCTCTCTTTCTCTATTTCTCTCTTTCTTGATGGAGTTTTGCTCTTGTTGCCCAGGCTGGAGTGCAGTGACGTGATCTCGGCTCATTGCAACCTCCGCCTCCAAGGTTAAGGTGATTCTTCTGCCTCAGCCTCCCGGGTAGCTGGGATTACAGGCATGAGCCACCATCCCCGGCTAATTTTTGTATTTTTAGTAGAGATGGGGTTTCACCATGTTGGCCAGGATGGTCTCGATCTCTTGACCTTGTGATCCACCCCCCTCAGACTCCCAAAGTACTGGGATTACAGGTATGAGCCACCGTGCCCTGCCTGCTTCATTCCATTTTGATGTCTGATTAAGTACATTACTTTTAAATATTAGGGCTTTAGGCTGGTTGCAGTGGCTCATGCCTGTAATTCCAGCATTCTGGGAGGCTGAGGCAGGAGGATGCCTTGAGGCCAGGAGTTGGAGACAAGCCTGGCAAACGTACTAAGAACCCCCATCTCTAAAAAATAAAATAAAATTAGCCAAATGTGGTGGTGCATGCCTGTAGTCCCAGCTACTTGGAAGGCTGAGGTAGGAGGATCGCTTGAGCCCAGGAGTTGGAGGCTGTGGTGAGCCATGATTGCACCACTGCACTCCAGCGTAAGCAAGAGAGCTGTTGCTCTGCCTCTTAAAAAAAAAAAGCAAACATCCTGAGATGTTTAATCGGTGTTGGATAAAAATAAACAAAAAAAAGAAATAAAAAACAAAACAAACAAATAACAAACAAAAAAACAGGCCAGGCACGGTGACTCACACCTGTAACCCCAGCACTGTGGGAGGCCGAGGCGGGTGAATCACCTGAGGTCAGGAGTTCGAGAACAGCCTCACCAACATGGTGAAACCCCGTCTCTATTAAAAATACAAAAAATTAGCCGGGCGTGGTGGCGCACGCCTGTGATCCCAGCTACTCGGGAGGTTGGGGCAGGAGAATCGCTTGAACCCGAGAGGCAGAGGTTGCAGGGAGCTGAGATCACGCCACTGCGCTCCCGCCTGGGTGACGAGAGAGAGACTCTATTTCAAAAACAAAAAAAATCAGGGCTTTGCTTATAGAAATGCAAACTGCTATATTTGGCAAACATCAAGTGATGTTTGGTTTGGTTTGTGGTTGTTTTTTAGTCCACTCCACAAATAGCTCCCAACTGGCTCAAGCTACCGAATATCACAAGTCCCGGTGCTTTGCCACAAGCCCGGGGCCTCCTGTGCGGGAGCCCTGGGCTCAGGCGGCCGGGGCCCTGTGCGAATAATGTTTTAATTAAAAGTCAGACAATGACAAGCTCCCAATATAAATTCCCAAGCAGCGGAGGCCTGGGCCTGGCGGGGCGACAGCCATGCCTGACATTCCAGGTTAGCCTCCTCGGAGCCCCGGCAGCCGCAGAAGTCCCCGAGCCGAGCCAGGAATAGTTCTGCCTTTTATTTGGAAAAAGAATTACAGGGCGAGTGGCCGGCCCCGGTTTGCTGCTTCGAAGCCGTATTTTTGAACACGGCCCTAACCACACACTTGCACTGGATGGTTCGTTCCAGGCTAAATGCTGTCAGCTGCCTAAACACTCGGCTCACAGCTCTAAACACAGGTTCTTTTTATTCTTGTTTGAAGGTTTATCCATCTATTTTTGTGCAAAAACTTATTTTAAATCTTGCTGGCTCAGGAGGCCCCAGCAGCTGCCAAGGCCGCCTTCTTTTCTCTCCTCCCCCCGATATGAATTTCAGTTAGACCTGCCTCGTCCATGTGAATTTTCCTAGGTAGAGGAGCTACCTCTTGGTTCCCCAAATTTGCCCCCAGCCCATTGAGGGTGAACCTCTGGGATCAATAGGCCTGCTGGCCATGATGAGACAGGTGGGTTCCTGGAGGCAGAATTGGGTGTTGCTACCAGGAAAAGCAAGATGCATGATGGGAAAGAAAAGGATCTGGTGGTCACAGTGGTTGAGCCAAGATTTGAACTTGGGTCCTAGTAAGTTGAAAGCCGTAAGGGTTCAAAACTATTGAGCCATTGCTGATGGGAATGTCAAACGGTGCTGTTGTTGAAATCTGCTGGTTCCTCGAAAAGTTAAACACAGGCTGGGTGCAGTGGCTCATGCCTGCAATCCTAGCACTTCAGGAGGTTGAGGCAGGAGGATTGCTTGAGCTTAGGAGTTCGAGACCAGCATGGGCCACATGGTGAAACCTCGTCTCTGTGAAAAGCACAAAAACATTAGCCAGGCATGGTGGTGGACCTGTAGTCCCAACTACTCGGGAGGCTGAGGCAGGAGGATCACCTGAACCCAGGAGGTTGAGGCCATGGTGAGCTGTGATTGAACCACCGCACTCCAGCCTCGACAATAGAGTGAGACCCTGTTTCAAAAAAAAAAAAAAGTTAAACACAGAACTACCATGTATATGGCCCAGCAATTTCACTCCTAGGTATATCCCCAGAAGAAGGGAAGCAGGTGTTCAAACAAATCCTTGGACATGAATATTCATAGCAGGATTATTCACAATAGCCAAAAGTGGGAGCAATGCAGATATCTATCAAACGATGAATGGGCCAGCAAACATGGGCCATCTGTGCAAGGGATACTATTCAGCCTTCAAAAGGAATGAAGGGCCAGGCCAGGTGGCTCACGCCTGTCATCCCAGTACTTTGGGAGGCCAAGGTGGGTGGATTGCCTGAGGTCAGGAGTTTGAGACAAGCCTGGACAACATAGTGAAACCCTGTCTCTACTAAAAACACAAAAATTAGCCGGGCGTGGCAGTGTGCGCCTGTAGTCCCAGCTACTTGGGAGGCTGAGGCAAGAGAATTGCTTGAAACCAGGGAGGAAGAGGTTTCAGTGAGCCGAGATCGCACCACTGCACTCCAGCTTGGGTGACAGAATGAGAATCTGTCTCAAAAAAAGGAAAAAAAAAAAAAAAGATGAGGTCTCACTCTGCTGCCCAGGCTGGATTCAAATCCTGAGGCTCAAGTGATCCTCTTGCCTTGGTGTCCGGAGTAGCTGGGACTACAAGTGTGTGCTGCTGCTCCCGCTCTCCCTCTGAACCTGGCACGAAATTCCCAGACTCAGTTTCCTCACCATTTAACAAATACTCCCGGCTAGGCGCGGTGGCTCACACCGGTAATCTCAGCACTTTGGGAAGCGGAGGTGGGCCGATCACCTGAGGTCAGGAGTTCGAGACCAGCCTGACCAACATAGAGAAACCCCGTCTCTACTAAAAGGGGAAAATTAGCTGGGCGTGGTGGCGCGCGCCTGAAGTCCCAGCTACTTGGGAGGCTGAGGCAGGAGAATCACTTGAACCTGGGAGGCGGAGGTTGCAGTGAGTTGAGATCGTGCCATTGCACTCCAGCCTGGGCAACGAGAGTGAAACTCTGTCTCCAAAAACCAACAAACAACAAATATTTCCTGAGCTGCTTCCCTGCCCGAGACAGGCTCAGTCCTGTCCTCAAGTAACTCTTGGGCTAGATGCAAGCAGTAGTGTGTCGAACAGCCATAAATAGAGCTCTGGGACTGTTTATTGCCCGGGTGCGGTGGCTCACACCTGCAATCCCAGCACTTTGGAAGGCTGAGGCGTGTGGATCACCTGAGGTCAGGAGTTCGAGACCAGCCTAGCCAACATGGTGAAATCCTGTCTCTACTAAATATACAAAAATTAGCCAGGCATGGTGGCAGGAGCCTGTAATCCCAGCTACTTGGGAAGATGAGGCAGGAGAATTGTTTGAACCTGGGAGGCGGAGGTTGCAGTGAGTCGAGATCGTGCCATTGCACTCCAGCATGGACAACAGAGTGAGATTCTGTCTCAAAAAGATAATACATACATAAATAAATAAAGCTCTAGGTTCTGAGGTTCCAGGGAGAAAAATGAATTGAGGAGAGGGGAAAAGAGGACCCATTGGTGCATGTAGCTGGGGAAATCAGGGAGGGCTTTTCCCAGGAGGAGAGAGAGGCCAGTGGCAACCTTCAGGAAGATTCCAGAAGGTGCCCCCAGCAGAGGGGGATGGCTAGTGCAAAGGCCCTGAGCCTTGCATCGATCCCTCGAGGGTGACATTTTTGGTCCCATTGCTCCTGTGGATAAACTGAGGCTCAGCCCTCTTGAAGGAATCCCAGAGAGTCAATGGCTAAGTAGCACTCTGATCCTGGCTTTTGGAGGAGGGTCCTCTCCCGGTCCTGCCTACACGTGCAGCTCATGAGGAAGCCAGTTGGGTTGGGGGATGCAGGCAAGGGCGGGCAAGGGAGCCGGGGAAGCCAGGCGCCAGGCAGACAGGCTGGCAGGTGGGCGGAGGAAGTGGCTTAGCAGGTAGACAGGTAGCAAAAGCACAGAAACCCCAGTGTGGGCGGGTGGGGGGCCCAGCCCCTGATGCCACATCTGAGGGGCAGCCCCTGGCACCATTCCTGCTGGGAGAAGGGGAGGAGCAGCTGGGTGGTTGGGACTCCCAGCAGGAGCTCACCTGGTCATGGCTTGGGTGACGGGGAGCTCAGTACCACTTCCTTCAGTGCCCTTCAAAATACCTTCTATCTGGAGGTTCAGCGCTGCATCCTGGGTTTCTCAGTGCTACAGTGGAAAAGACCTTCTTGGTCTTCTTTTGTGTGTTTTGTTTTTTAACAGGTTTGTTGAGATACAAGGCATCTATGCAGGGCACGGTGGCTCACGCCTGTAATTGCAGCACTTTGAGAAGCCGAGGTGGGTGGATCACGAGGTCAAGAGATTGAGAGTATCCTTGCCAACATGATGAAACCTCGTCTTTACTAAAAATACAAAAATTAGTTGGACGTGGTCGTGCGCATCTGTAGTCCCAGCTACCCAGGGGACTGAAGCAGAGAATTGCTTGAACCCAGGAGGCAGAGGTTGCAGTGAGCCGAGATCAAACCACTGAACTCCAGCCTGGGTGACAGAGTAAAACTCCACCTCAAAAAGAAAAAAAAATTGCAGCTACCACACAATTCACCCATTTGAAGTGTCCAGTTCGGCTGGGCATGGTGGCTCATGCCCTAATCCCAGCACTTTGGGAGGTTGTGGTGGGAGATCGCCTGAGGCCAGGAGTTCAAGACCAGCCTGGGCAACATAGTGAGACCCCATCTTTACAGAAGAAGAAGAGGAAGAGGAAGAGGAAGAAAGAAAAGAAGAAGAAGAAGAAGAAGAGGAAGAAGAAGAGAAGAAGAAAATAATTAGCCAAGCATGGTGGTGCGCCCCTGTAGTTCCAACTACTCGGGGGGCTGAGGTAGGAGGATCACTTGAGCCCAGAAGGTTGAGGCTACAGTGAGCCAAGATTTCACCACTGCACTGCACTGCAGCCTGGGTGACAGAGTGATACCCTGTCTTAAAAAATTAAAAAAAATTTTTTTTAAAGAGTCCAATTAGACCGGGCGCGGTGGCTCACGCCTGTAATCCCAGCACTTTGGGAGGCCGAGGCGGGCGGATCACGAGGTCAAGAGATGGAGACCATCCTGGTCAACATGGTGAAACCCCGTCTCTACTAAAAATACAAAAATTAGCTGGGCATGGTGGTGCATGCCTGTAATCCCAGCTACTCAGGAGGCTGAGGCAGGAGAATTGCCTGAACCCAGGAGGCGGAGGTTGCGGTGAGCCGAGATTGTGCCGTTGCACTCCAGCGTGGGTAACAAGAGCGAAACTCCGTCTCAAAAAATAAATAAATAAATAAAATAAAAATAAAAAATAAAAAGATAAAAAGAGTCCAATTCAGTGGTTTTTAGTGTATTCACAGAGTTGTGCCACCATCATCACACTGTTTGGGAAGATTTTATTTTTGTTTTTATTTTTTTTGAGACAGAGTCTTGCTCTGTCGCCCAGGCTGGAGTGCACTGGTGCAATCTCGGCTCACTGCAAACTCCACCCCCCAGGTTCAAGTGATTCTCCTGCCTCAGCCTCCTAAGTAGCTGGGATTACGGGCACGCGCCACCATGCCTGGCTAATTTTTGTATTTTTAGTAGAGATGGGGTTTCGCAGTGTTGGCCAGGCTGGTCTTGAACTCCTGACCTTGTGATCCGCCCACCTCAGCCTCCCAAAGTGCTGGGACTACGGGCGTGAGCCAATATGCCTGGCCTATTTTTATTATTTATTTATTAATTTTGGCATGGAGTCTCTCTCTGTCGCCCAGACAGGAATGCACTGGTGCAATCTTGGCTCATTGCAGCCTCTGCCTCCCAGGGTCAAGCCATCCTCCTGCCTCAGCCTCCCAAGTAGCTGGGATTACAGGTGCCCGCCACCACACCTGGCTAATTTGGTATATATATATATATTAGCAGAGATGGGGTTTCACCATGTTGGTCAGGCTGGTCTTGAACTCCTGATCTTGTGATCTACCCGCCTCGGCCTCCCAAAGTGCTGGGATTACGGGCTTGAACCACCACACCTGGCCCCCCCTTTTTTTTTGAGACAGGGTCTTGCTCTGTCACCCAGGCTGGTGTGCAATGGCGCGATATTGGCTCACTGTAACCCCCACCTCAGAGGCTCAAGTGATTCTCCCATCTCAGCCTCCTGAGTATCAGAGACTATAGGCATACAACCTGCCTGGCTGATTTCTGTATTTTTTTGTGGAGATGGGGTTCTTGTCATGTTGGCCAGGCTGGTCTCAAACTTGTGAGCTAAAGCGATCCTCCTGCCTTGGCCTCCCAAAGTGCTGGGATTACAGGAGTGAGCCACTGCCCCTGGCCTGCCAGAGGTTCTTATCTCCAAACCTCTGCCCATGCAGGTCCTTCTGCCTGCAACGCCTATGGCATCTTCTGCAAGTAACCCTCCCTCACTCCCTTCCAGCATCCCTTCCTCCAGGAAGTATTCCCAGAAGTCCCTCGACCTGGCTCTGCTTCCCCCTCCCCGATGCCCTGACCCCTGGGCTGCAGGAGACAGGAGACATCAAACGGAGAATCTCTGAAAATAAGTCCCATAAACAAGTTGTTGGGTGCCTCGAAGGCCCTAATCAGCAGGGATCTCGATGAGGGGGCCTGATAACCAAGTTGTTTTGTGCCAAGCACCCTGTGATGACAGGGCTGGCTCTTCTGAGAAGTGCAGGGGGGATGGGCGGGGCGGGGGGGATGAGAAACCACTGGGTCCCGCTGCTGATAATAGATAATAGCACCCTGAGTTGTGGTTTTTGAAGACACCAGACTGGTGGCACCAGGTCGGGGGAGCAGGGTGAGAACAAAATAGAATCCGGACCTGGCCACAGTCAGGGGCAGAGGACAGCGCACGGGCCACTTGGGGGAAGGATGCTGGGGACTCTGAAGCTGCGCAGGGGGATGGAGGGACCCTCAGGGCTAGACAATAGACCTGGTGGGTTGTTATGATGCACGGCGAGGGTTTTTTCTGTACATGTCACAGATGGGGAAACTGAGGCCCTGTTGATCCCTATGCCCTTCCCTGGGTCTGACCTGGCTGAGCAGGTGTCCATTGCCAGATGAATCCCAAAAAATACCCTTTTTATTTTATTTTTTTAATTTGAGATGGAGTCTTGCTCTGAGCCCAGGCTGGAGTGCAGTGGCTCGGTCTCAGCTCACTGCAGTCTCCACCTCCCAGTAAAAGCGATTCTCCTGCATCAGCCTCCCGAGTAGCTGGGATTACAGGCACCCACTACCACACCTGGCTAATTTTTCTATTTTTAGTAGAGACAGGGTTTCACCATGTTGGTCAGGCTGGTCTCGAACTCCTGACCTCATGATCCACCCACCTCGGCCTCCCAAAGTGCTCGGATTACAGGCACGAGCCACTGTACCCAGCCCCCTTCATTTCATAGACAGGGGACAGTGGTATTGAAGTGAGCCCCTGTCAGGTCTGGAGTTGCCCGACGGCTTGCAGAAGGCTCAGGTTCCCCTGTCTAGCTTGGTGGTCTATTTGGGTCTCAGACAAGTCACCATGAAAAAGCAGCATGTGGTGGGCAGCTTGTTTTTTGCGGCTGGCAGGAGGTGGCCAGGGCCTCAGTCCCTGAGATGACCATCTGAGTCCCGCCCTGTGGGAGACAGAGCCTCCATGCCGTTCCCAAAGGCATCCATGCTGTTCCATGCAGTTTAACACTGTTGCAGCTTCCTTAGGAAGGTCTGCAAAGACCTGAATTCCTTGCACCCTGTTTGAAGGCCCTGAAGCTCCAAAGGCAGGGCTGAGTTTCTGACATGTCCGTCCTCTTTCAATAAATATTTTTAGAGCAGTGGTGGAGAATGGGGCCTTGTCTCAGGTTTGAAATAAAACCCAAAGCTGGCTGGGCGCGGTGGCTCACACCTGTAATCCCAGCACTTTGGGAGGCTGAGGCAGGCAGAGGTTGGGAGTTTGAGACCAGCCTGGCCAACATGGTGAAGCCCTATCTTTATTAAAAATACAAAAATTAGCCAAGCATGGCAGCGGGCACCTGTAATCCCATCTACTCAGGAAGCTGAGGCAGGAGAATTGCTTGAACCCGGGAGGTGGAGGTTGCAGTGAGCTGAGATCGTGCTATTGCACTCCAGCCTGGGCCACAGAGTGAAATCCTGTTTCAGAAAAATAAAAATAAGCCGGCTCGGTGGCTCATGCCTGTAATCCCAGCACTCTGAGAGGCTGAGGAGGGTGGATCACGAGGTCAAGAGATCAAGACCATCTTGGCCAACACAGTGAAATCCCATCTCTACTAAAAGTACAGAAATTAGCCAGGTGTGGTGGCAGGCGCCTGTAATCCCAGCTACTTGAGAACCTGAGGCAGGAGAATCACTTGAAACCTGGAGGCGGTGGTTGCAGTGAGCTGAGATTGCGCCACTGCACTCCAGCCTGGTGACAGAGAGAGACTCTGCCTTAAAAAAAAAAAAAAAAAAAAACCAGAAACAAAACTCAGAGCTAGCTGCGGGGACTATTCCTGCTTCAGGGAAGGGGGTTTGGGGGCCCCCATGTGCTGCCCCTGTTCCTCTAGCTCAGCTCTCAGGATTTGGGGCCTCGGGTGCGCAGAGCAGGTCCCAAGCACCGAGGGTGCTGGAAGCCGGCCCAGTGGACAGGAGCAGGGGCCAGGGGATGGCCTGTGTCCAGGTGGCGGCAACTCAGGCCAGGGTGAGTTAAAGGGGAAGTGGGAGTTTTCATGGTCCCCAGGTCTCTGGATTTGCATCGACCACTTTTACATAAAAATCTTTCCAGGCTGTGCCCAGGCCTCAGGGTTGGGGGCCGGGCTGGGCAGCTTCTCGGGAGGCTTCTGCAACACGGGGCACCACCCGCTGGTTCCTGTTTTGGGGGAATGTTATCACCGTTGGCTTCTTAGAAAGAACCAGAGGTGGGGGAGAGAACCAAGAACTTTCAGAGCCTCGCTGGTCACTTTTGCCATCTCTTTGCCTGGTGGGGGAGGAGGACAGAGCCCCATGCAGGGATCAGCAAGGGAACATCCCTGGGGAAGCGACAGTGGCCGGTGTGCCTGCTTCTGTTTTTTTTTCTTTCTTTCTATTTTTCTGTCACCCGGGCTGGAGCACAGTGGCACAATCTCAGCTCACTTCAACCTCCGCCTCCCGGGTTCAACAGATTCTTCTGCCCTCAGCCTCCAGAGTAGCTGGGACTACAGGTGCGTGCCACCACGCCCGGCTAATTTTTGTAATTTTAGTAGAGACAGGGTTTCACCATATTGGCCAAGCTGATCTCCAACTCCTGACCTCGTGATCCGCCCACCTCGACCTCCCAAAGTGCTGGGATTACAGGGCTGAGCCACCGTGCCTGGCTTTCTACGTGCTGTGGGTTATATTTGGGGACCCCCCCCGTAAGAAGTGTCACCCGCCCCAGACCTGTTGTTTAGCTGAGAAAAACCAGGGCTTGTAGGAGTGATGGTCAAAGCTGAGCTGGAGTTTGGTCCTGAGCCAAGCTGATAACACTCTCTGCTGAAGATAAGATGAGGCTGATCCCATGTATTCAGGCAGCAAATATTTACGGAGTGCCTTTCGGTGCCAGGCTCCAGGCTGGGGAGGCAGAAGCAGGACGGATGAATGGGCAGGGACAAAGCCAACCTGGTCCTGCCCTCCCACGGGCGGCCGTGGGGACAGATGCGTAAAATACAACAAAGGTGGACTCTGGAGAGACCACAGTGGAAGACCAGACCCAGCGGGGCTGATATTGAGGGCCCTGGAATGTCCAGAACAGGCAAATCCATAGACAGAGGTGGCTTAGTGGTGACCAGGAGCTGGGGTTGACGGTGACTGGGTACAGGATTGCCTTTGGGGGTCAAAGAAGAGAAAGATTCCCTACAGGTGGGGCGCGGGGACTCATGCCGGTAATCCCAGCACTTTGGGAGGCTGAGGCAGGTGGATCATGAAGTCAGGAGTTCAAGTTCAAGTTCACCGTCAGCCTGGCCATAATGGTAAAACCCCGTCTCCATTAAAAATACAAAAATTAGCTGGACATGGTGGCGGGCGCCTGTAATCCCAGCTACTAGGGAGACTGAAGCAGAGAATTGCTTGAACCCAGGAGGCAGAGGTTGCAGTGAGCTGAGATCACACCATTGCACTCCAGCCTGGGCGACAGAGCCAGACTCTACCTAAAAAAAAAAAAAAAAAAAAAAAAAAAAAAAAAAAAAAAATTTCCTACGGGGAGGTTTGTGGGGAGCGGACCCCAGGCCAAGGCACAGCTGGGAAAAAGCTGGAGGTAGGACCAGGAGCTGTGGCAAGGGGGGCCTGGGTGGTGATCTGGTGTCCCCAAGCCCCCTGCCCTGTGTGTGGCACGAGACGAGTGTCTTCTCATTAGTGCCTTTTCCTTCTTCTGTTAACCCCAACCAGGCTGAATTTGCACGATGGGGGTGTTTCTTTTTAAAACTCCTACCTTCTCCCCTTCCCCCAGAGTGCTTCTTGGTGTAAGCTGAAGCTGCCACCCCCACCCCCACGGACTTCGAAGGTCAGAGAGTTTCCTCCTTGGGGTCAGGCTTCTCAGAAAAGCCACCTCTGCGGTGCTTGGGTTATGAAATGCCCTCTCTGCTGCCCAGGCACCCTTGGGCTGGAATCGTGGTAAAGTCCGAAGGGAAGATTCACTGGGCTGCCCATAAGAGGGGTCAGAGATGAGCCTCTTTCGCCCTCCCAGGCCCCCGTTTGACAGGTGAGGACACAGAGGCCGGTGAGCTCAGAGTGGGACTCAAACTTGAGACATCTGGCTGATTCTTGGACACAGTGGTTGTGACAAGTCTCCAACGGGTGCAGCTGAGAGAAAGAGGTTCTTGGCCAGGCGCGGTGGCTCACACCTGTAATCTCAGCACTTTGGGAGGCCGAGGTGGGCGGATCACCTGAGGTCAGGAGTTCAAGACCAGCCTGACCAACATGGAGAAACCTCATCTCTACTAAAAAGTTGTGTAAACTAGCCAGGCATGGTGGCGCATGCCTGTAATCCCAGCTACTCAGGAGGCTGAGGCAGGAGAATGCCTTGAACCTGGGAGGTGGAGGTTGCAGTGAGCCAAGATCGCACCACAGCACTCCAGCCTGGGAAACAAGAGTGAAACTCTGTCAAAGAAAAAAAAGAAAAGAAAAGAAAGGAAGAAAGAAAGAAAGAAAGAAAGAAAGAAAGAAGGAAGGAAGGAAGGAAGGAAGGAAGGAAGGAAGGAAGGAAAGAAGGAAGGAAGAAAGAAAGAAAGAAAGAGAGGTTCTTGGGAGAGCTGGGCCAGGCTCACATTGCCCCTCCAGCTCCTACTTGTACCCAGGCAGCCTGGCTTCACTGGGCCTCAGTTTCCCCCTCTGGCAGATGGGCTGAGGACCCTTTACCAATCATAAATGTCCTTGCTTGCGGCTTCGCTGGCCCTTCTGTGTGTCCACCCCACGTCATCAGCCTCCACCAAAACCTCCTGGTGCCTGTCTCGGGTGATGTCCACACACCCCTCTGTGGCTTTTGAGGGTCTGCATGGCTGTTCCCAGCCACACGGGCTTCTGCCAGATCCCCAGACCTAAGGCTGCCTCAGGACGCCCAGGCCCACCCAGGCCGGGCCTCCCACCTGCCACGCGCTTCCTGACCTCACCTCGACACTGGCTACTTAGCTCTCAGTCTCAGTGTGAGACACCAAATTGCCTTCTTCCCTTTTCTTCTTTTAAGATATTTTATTCAAGTACAACATACAGGCCTTGAAGTACCCAAATCCTAGGTACATAGCTCTGTCACCTCTCATAAAAGGAGTATGCCGAGGTAACCAGCAGTCAGCTCCAGAAACAGGACATTCCGGCTGGGCTCGGTGGCTCCTGCCTATAATCCCAGCACTTTGGGAGGTCGAGGCAGGAGGATTGCTTGAGGCCAGGAGGAGTTCGAGAGTAGCCTGAGTACATAGCGAGATCCCATCTCTACCAAAAAAAAAAAAAGGGGAGAGAAAGAGAAAGAAACAAGACATCCCCATCCCCACCACCCTCATCAAAGCTCCCTTGTGGGGCTCCAGTATTTGAAATTGATGAATGATTATGTGAAAGGGCCCACTGCCTGTGACATAGCTCTCCAACAAACTGCTGAACCCATGGGTTGCATTACTAGAGGTATAGACTCCAGAATGAGGAAGGTGATTTCCCTCTTCATTCTAGGCTGGTCAGAGCTGTCAGGCAGGGGGTAGATGGATGGTGGCAGGTTCAGGGAAGACCATCATGGGGTGTGTGTGTGTGTGTGTGTGTGTGTACACACTTCCAAGTGGTATCCTGGGAGAAGACACTGGAGGCTTTAGGGCATTTAATCTAGAGAAGGACTGACTCAGGTCTCTGTCACCAGCTCCAGGTGGCTACATGGCAGGGAAAGGTGGGTGGGGAATGACCCATTCTAAAGAAGACACCCACTTTCACTAAGCCACACAGCAGGCTGCCCCAGCTGGCAGTGAGCATGTCATCAGGAAAGGGATGCCAGCCCAGTGCCTCCCTGGTGGCAAACTGAGCCAAGTGGTTGTGTGAGCTAGGAGGTGTCTTGACCCCCACCCCCAACCAGATCTTAAAGAAAGGTGGGCAGGGATGAGGACTTCAGTGATATCTGAAGGGTCCGCGGGCTGTATTACTAAAGGTATAGGCTCCAGAATGAGGAAGGTGATTTCCCTCTCCATTTTGGGATGGTCAGAACAGGCAGGTAGGAGCCTCTACCACTGCTGAGACTGTTCTGTAGCTGGCAGGGAGACCAAGATCCAGAGGAGGACAGTGACCTGCCCAGGGTCATTGGGCCAAAACTGGCTTTCCAGGCACGGGCCGAGCCTCGAGCTCTGGTTTTGGGTGGAGTTCAGACCTGGTTATATATGGCGTGGCTGTTCCCTCTCAGTGCCTACAGCTGGCTGGGGTGGGGGCTGGCCGGGCACGCTTCACCACCTGCCCTGGCAGGCAGCCGCAGGTGCTGAGCCGGCCACTTTACATAACCACGCTTGGTCTCCTCCGCCTGCCCTGCCGTCCTGCCCCCTCACCTCTCCCCAGGAAAGGCCGAGGCTCTGAGGGCAGGAGCCGGCTGCGGGCCCCAGCGAGTTCTTGAGTATTTTTATTTCACTTCTTCGTTTCACTTTTACTGGTCTCAAGAGAAATCTGCATGTTAATCAGGACACAGCCATCATCGCTGGGCCCAAGATGGCTCTGTTGTGTGCTGACCGGGGTGGGAGAGCAGGCAGACCAGGGTTCAAGTCCCAACCCGCTGCTTGCTGGCTGGCCATGCCACCCCTGGAGCATCTCCCGAGAGGTTCTGATGGGGCGTGGCCTCTGGTCTGCTGTGTGATCTCAGGTAACTTCCTTCCCCTCTCTGGGCCTCAACCCCTCTTCTGTAAGATGTGAATAACTACAGCCCATCCTTATAATGTGGCTCAAATTCAGCACTTGTGCGGTGTCCTCTTGGGTGTCCGTGGAACTCTTTGGGTGGAGGCACTCGACCCACTGGATGTTCTTGAACTTGAACTTGAGAAGCTTGGGCTTGTGAGTGGATCCCATCGTGAGGCTGGTTTGTTTTGCTTTTTGAGATGATTGCCCAGGCTGATCTTATTGCCCAGGCTGGAGTGCAGTGGCATGATCTTGGCTCACTGCAACCTCCATCTCCCAGGTTCAAGCGATTCTCCTGCCTCAGCCTCCCGAGTAGCTGGGATTACCGGCTCCAGGCACCACGCCCAGCTAATTTTTGTATTTTTAGTAGAGACAGCATTTCACCATTTTGGCCAGGCTGCTCTTGAACTCCTGACCTTGTGATCCACCCGCCTCAGCCTCCCAAAGTGCTGGGATCACAGGCGTGAGCCACCGCGCCGGCCAAAGCTGGTTTTAAGATGCAGGTTCCTGCTTCTCCCTGCTTTGCATTGGGAGAAAGTGGATTGGCCCGCAGATGGCCCAGAAACTTCAGAAAGGCTCCATGATCTGGGGGTGTGTTTTTCCCTAGGACAGGATCAGAGGAGGGATGTGGGGGGAAACTGAGGCACAGGGCGGCGAAGCTACTTGCCCGGCAAGTGAGTGGCTGCACCGGGATTGAACAAGGCCTTGCTCGATGTGGAGCCTGCATCCCCAGGCCTGCAGTGAGGCTGGGACGGAGGCCACCCCTACCACTGGCCCACTCAGCTCCTGAGCTCCTCCCGGCTCCTGGTTCCAGCAACCTCAGGGCTGCTGCAGAACATGAAGCCTGCGGCTTCCCCGGGGAACAGCTTGGAGCCGAGTCGGGGTTTATATAGTGGCTCCCAAAATATCTGGTCGCTGATAGGCTGAGCTGGGCGCGGGCGCGGCTGGTCCATGCCGTGGCTTCCTGTCCTGCCAAGATGTTTCCTGCCGATAGCTGGGCCCAGCGGTCTTATCTGTGACCTCGGGGACACCCAGGGGACAGGCTGTCCTGGCCTGAGCAGGGGCTGCGGGGACCAGGAGGGGGTCAGGCGCAGGTGGTGGGTTCTTCCATACACACAAGGTTTGGAAGGAGCACTGGACTTGGAGTCTGGCTGCCCTAGAATTGAAAATTGGCTCTGGGTCTAAATAATGTCACCTCAGGGAGGTCTAGCCCTGCTAGAAATCTCAGCTCCTTATCCGTCAAGGGGGGTAGTGGCATCTCCATTTTATTTATTTTTTTAATTTTTATTTTGAGATGAAGTTTTGCTCTTGTTGCCCAGGCTGGAGTGCAGTGGCGCAATCTCGGCTCACTGCAACCGCCGCCTCCTGGGTTCAAGCAGTTCAACCGTCAGCCTCTCGAGTAGCTGGGATTACAGTGATGTGCCACGCCCAGCGAATTTTGTATTTTTAGTACAGACAGGGTTTCACCATGTTGGTCAGGCTGGTCTCGAACTCCTGACCTCAGGTGATCCGCCCACCTTGGCCTCCCAAAGCGCTGGGATTACAGGCGTGAGCCACCGCCCCCAGCCTGACATCTCCATTTGTATAAAACACTCACCAACCCCTTGTGTCCCCTAGCCCAGTCCTCAAGGAGCCCCCACTCTCAGGGAGACACTGCTGGACACAGATGCCCACAGCCTGCAGGGCTTGATTGGAAGGAGGCTGGGGATGGGAGAATTCAGAGCATCTGTCTGGGGCAGCTGCCTGGAGGTGGGCCATCACAGCTGGGGTTTAATGATATGTAGGAGCTCGCCAGGCAGATGACGTGGAAGGGATGACCAGGCTGAGGGAACAGCATGTGTGGATGCTTGGAGTCAAAGTGTCACTATCCCCATTTCGCAGAGAAGGAACCTGAGATTCCAAGAGAAAGTGATTCTGTGGCTCTGAAACCTGGCTGTTTCCTCTGCCCCTGCTGACTAAGGCCTCAACTTCTGGGAGAGGACACATTAAGAACTTCAGATATACCCCATGATCTGAACAATTTTATTTATATTTCAAAATAATGTTAATTATTTTAACATTAACATAATGTTAATTAACATTACATTAACATGATGCTAATTTCAGTGAAATGAACAGTATATAGTAAATTACATACATCTGTATCTGTATATGTCTATGCAGACACACACATCTTAAGTGATAGGAAAGAGTTAATTTTGGCAGATAATGTGAAACAAAGTAGCGTGCAAGAATAGCATAACATAACTCAACATTTTTTTTATTTTTGAGACGGAGTCTGGCTCTATCACCCAGCTGGAGTGCAATGGCGTGATCTCGGCTCACTGCAACCTCCGCCTCCCGGGTTCAGGTGATTCTCCCGCCTCGGCCTCCCTAGTAGCTGGGATTACAGGCATGCGCCACCATGCCTGGATAATTTTGTATTTTTAGTAGAGACGGGGTTTGTCTTGAACTCCCGACCTCAGGTGATCCACCTGCCTCGACCTCCCAAAGTGCTGGGATTACAGGCATGAGCCACAGTGCCCGACTGAGATCCTGTCTTTTTTTTTTTTTTAAGACAGCATTTCACCCAGTCTCCCAGGGGTGCAGTGGCACCATCTCAGCTCACTGCAACCTCCACCTCCCAGGTTCAAGCAATTCTCCTGCCTCAGACTCCTGAGTAGCTGGGATTACAGGTGCGCGCCACCACGTGCAGCTAATTTTTTAATATCTTTAGTAGACACAGGTTTTTACCATATTGGCCAGGTTGGTCTCGACCTCTTGACCTCGTGATCCGCCTACCTCAGCCTCCCAAAGTGATGGGATTACCAGCGTGAGCCACCGCACCTGGCCTATCCTGTCTTTAAAAAGGCAGGGGAGAGCTTCACCTTTTTCTCATCAGCCCAGCTGCAGGGACCAGAGGGGTCCTTGAGAGCCAGTAGCCGGTGCTGGGAGCCTGAGAGCAGCCTCGCAGAGAGGGGAAGCCAGAAGCGGCTCCCAAGATTCCAGGTGGGTCTGAAACTGCGTGTCCTGCCCCTGCCTGCCCCGTGGCTTCAGGGAGGTCCTTGTGTCCTCCAGCTCAGTCCTGCTTTGGGATTCAGGCCTGTGACCCTGAAGGAGTCCAGGTTTTTTTTTTTTTTTTTTTTTTTTGAGACAGAGTTTTGCTCTTGTTGCCCAGGCTGGAGTGCAGTGGCACCATCTCGACTCACTGCAACCTCCACCTCGCTGGTTCAAGTGATTCTCCTGCCTCGGCCTCCTGAGTAGCTGGGATTACAGGAATGTGCTACCACGCCCGGCTAATTTTGTATTTTTAATAGAGATAGTTTCTCCATCTTGGTCAGGCTGTTCACGAACTCCCGACCTCAGGTGATTCGCCCACCTCGTTCTCCCAGAGTGCTGGGATTAAAGGCGTGAGCCACTGAGCCCAGCCAGGAACCCGCTTTGAGAGGTTCTGAAGTTGTCTTCACCTTCTCTCCCATCAGAGGGGCTAAAGTTTCCCAGGAGGGTTCAGCCCTGAGGACGCAGCCTCTGCCCACACAGCTGTCCTGCCCTCCCTGGCTTGGATTTGGGGCTTTTAAGCTGCAACATTGGTGTGGGGGATGAGGGGCGAGAGGTGAGGGAAAAACTGTCGGTTTGGTCTCTTTTTTTTTTTCTTTTGAGACAGATTCTTGCTCTGTCACCCAGGCTGGGGTGCAGTGGCACAATCTCAGCTCACTGTAACCTCCGTCTTTAGGGTTCAAGCGATTCTCCTGCCTCAGCCTCCCGGGTAGCTGGGGCTACAGGCGCCCAGCACCACCCCCGGCTAATTTTTGTATTTTTGGTAGAGATGGGGTTTCACCGTGTTGGCCTGGCTGGTCTCAAACTCCCGACCTCAGGTGATCCGCCCGCCTCGGCCTCTCACAGTGCTGGGATCACAGGCGTGATCCACCGTGCCTGGCCGGTTTGGGTCACTTTAATGTTTTTTGAGTCATGAGTATACTCTGGAATTTTTTTTTCTTCAATAAATCAGCCTCCCTCCAAAGGCCTCAGTTACTTGGGTCTCCTGGTCATAGAACACAAAAAGAGTGTTGGAGGAACAAACAAATCTATGTACACACTCACATGCACACGACACACACAGGTACACTCACATGCACACAGACACACAGATAGGCACACTCACATGCACACTCACATGCACACTCACACGCACACTCAGATACAGACAGGCACACAGGTACACTCAGACACATGCACACTCAGACACAGGCACACTCACATGCACACTCACATGCACAGACACAGGCACACTCAGACACAGGCACACTCAGACACATGCACAGACATACAGATGCACATTCAGACATGCACACACACAGACACATGCACACTCAGACACAGGCACACTCAGACACATGCACAGACATACAGATGCACATTCAGACATGCACATACACAGACACATGCACACTCAGACACAGGCACACAGACATGCACACACATTCACACAGGCACACTCAGACATGCACACACAGGCACACTCAGACACATGCACATACAGATGCACAGACATGCACACCGACACATGCACACTCAGACACACATGCACACTCAGACACACATGCACACTCAGACACAGGCACACTCAGACACATGCACACACACATTCACACACAGGCACACTCAGACACATGCACAGACACACAGATGCATATTCAGACACATGCACACAGACACATGCACACTTAGACACATGCACACATACAGACATACATACTGACACAGACATGCACAGACATGCAGACACACTCAGACACGACATGCATACTCAGACACGTGCACACACACAGGCACAGACACACAGACATGCAAAGACACATAGAACACACAGATACACACAAAGACACATGGACACACAGATACACACAAAGACACATGGACACACAGATACACACACTTACACACAGACACAGACATTCACGCAGACATAGACACACAGAGACACGTGCACTCTCAAAGCAGCACTGTTTAGCCCCAAAGTGGAAACAACTCAAGTGTCTATTAACGGGTGAAGGGATCAACACCACACGTCCCGTCCGCACTGTGGAATACGGTGCAGCCGTGGAAAGGAAGGAAGCACTGACCCCTGCTACAGTGTGGGTGAGCCCCAAAAACACGATGCTGAGCGAGAGACACAAAACGTATAGGGTTCCGTTGATCTGAAGTGCCCAGAACAGGCAAATCCACAGAGACAGGAAGCAGGTGACTGGGTTCCAGGGGCTGGGGGAGGGGAGTGGGGAATGACTGCTGATGGGGACGGGCTCTCCTTTTGGGTGTAATGGAATGTTCTGGAAGTGGAGATCATGGTTGGACAACGTTGTCAACGTATTGAATGCCACCAAATTGTTCACTTAAGACGTGGTGAACCTGGCCGGGTGTGGTGGTTCACACCTGTAATCCCAGCACTTTGGGAAGCTGAGGTGGGTGGATCACGAGGTCAGGAGTTCCAGACCAGCCTGGCCAACATGGTGAAACCCCGTCTCTACTAAAAAAAAAAAAAAAAGAAAAGCAAAAACTTAGCCAGGTATGGTGGTGAATGCCTGTAATCCCACCTAGTTGGGAGGCCGAGGCAGGAGAATCACTTGAACCTGGGAGGCAGAGGTTGCGGTGAGCCAAGATCATGCCATTGCACTTCAGCCTGGCTGACAAGAGCAAAACTCCATCTCAAAAAAAAAAGAGTGAACTTTATATTATGTGGCTCTCTCGGCCTGCTGGGGATCCTCCTGCACGTATCTCCCAACCCCCTGAGAGAGCCCTCCTGTGAGGAAGGAGACTCGCTTGAACTCGGGAGGCGGAGGTTTCAGTGAGCTGAGATCATCGTGCCATTGTACTCCAGCCTTCCAGCATGGGTGACAGAGCAAGATTCTATCTCAAAAAAAAAAAAAAAAAAAAAGCCAGGCGCAGTGGTTCACACCTGTAATCCCAGCACTTTGAGAGGCCAAGGCAGGCAGATCACTTGAGGTCAGGAGTTCGAGACCAGCCTGGCCAACACATAGCGAAACCCCGTGTCTACTAAAAACATAAAAATGAGCTGGGTGTGGTAGTGCACGCCTGCAATCCCAGCTACTAGGGAGGCTGAGGCAGGAGAAATGCTTGAAGTCAGGAGGTGGAGGTTGTAGTGAGCCGAGATTGTGCCACTGCTCTCCAGCCTGGGTGACAGAGTGAGACTCTCAAAAAAAAAAAATCATAAAAAAGCCTCTCCTCCCTCCTTCAAGGTGAAGGCTGACAAGTGGCTGGGCCTGGGTGACACTCAGGTCCGGCTGGCTCCAGCGCCCTAGTGGCCCTGGTACCCATGGCCCTGGTATTTCTGCGCCCTGGCATAGTGGGGGCTGCAATGTGACCGTGCGCCTCCACGCACCCACTCACGTGGCCGGCCTCCTGCTGCCCAGGGCCTTCTGGGAGGCGGTGCAGGTGCAACCTGTTTCTCTTGGAATGGAATAGAGCCAGGGGTGGGATGGGAAATGCGCTCAGTGTCAGGGCAGGCCGGGGAGGGGAGGAAGCGGGGAGGGGACCCTGCAGGAACTGCCGTGGGGATGGCAATGTTCTGGGCTGCGGGAAGGCTCCCAGCTGCAGTCTTCGGAGCTGGCACATCAAGTCCTTGCTGTGTAACCCCGCCATGTGAAGGTCCTGGCTCCAGCTCATCCCTGACTGTTGAGAGCTTGGGCGCATTGCCTCTGCTCTCTGACCTCAGTTTTCTTCTGCAAAATGGGCTTGTTTTGTTTTGAGACAGTGTCTTGCTCTGTCGCCCAGACTGGAGTACAGTGGCACGATCTCTGCTCACTGCAACCTCCGCCTCCCGGGTTCAAGTGATGTATGTGTGTGTGTGTGTGTGTGTGTTTCTGGGCATGTTGTGTGTCTCTGTGTGTGTCTGTTGTGTGTGTCGTTTTGTGTGTCTGTGTTGTGTGTGCTTCACCTTCATCTATGTTATCTGTGTTGCACATGTGCAATGTGTTATGCCGTATGTTCCTCTGTTGGTGCGTAGTTGTATTTGATGTGCATGTGTGTGTATCTGTTATGTCTGTGTCTCTGTTGTATGTGTGTTGTATGTGTATCTTGTGGGTTTCTGTGTATCTGTTATGTGTCTGCACGTGTCTGTGTGTGTCTGTGTCATGTGTAGTTGTATTTGATGTGTGTGTGGTATGTGTGCACTGTATGTGCATTTATGTGTTACGTCTGTGTCTGTTGTATGTGTGTTGTATGTGTCTGTTGTGGGTTTCTTTGTCATGTGTCTTTGCACATGTGTCTGTGGGTGTCTCAATGCTATGTGTGGTTGTGTTTGATATGCATGTGTGTGCGGTATGTGTTGTGTGTGCTTCTCTGTTAGGTGTGTGTCTCTGTTGCATGTACATGGTGTGTGGTATCTCTGCCTCTGTGTTGTGTCACTGTGTGTGTCGCTATGTGTGTCTGTGGATCTGTGTGTTATGTGTATGTGTTGTGTGTTGTCTGTATCTCTGCCTCTGTGTTGTCACTGTGTGTGTGGATCCGTGTGTAATATGTATGTGTCGTCTGTGTTTGTGTTGTCTGTGTTGTCACTGTGTGTGTCTGTGGATCCATGTGTTATATGTATGTGTTGTCTGTCTCTGTTGTGTCACTGTGTGTGTCTGTGGATCTGTGTGTTATGTGTATGTGTTGTGTGTTATATCTCTGCCTCTGTTGTGTCACTGTGTGTGTCTGTGGATCCGTGTGTTATGTGTATGTGTTGTCTGTGTTGTGTGTTGTCTGTCTCTGTGTTGTCACTGTGTGTGTCTATGTGCCTCCACGTATTACATGTATGGCCATGTTGTGTGTGTGTGCTGTGCGTGTTGTCTGTGTGCCTCTGTATGTTGTGTGTCTGTGTGTGTGCCTGTGTGTCATGCGTGTCCGTGTGCATGCTCTGCCCATGTGTACCCACGCACCAGTGTGGCATTTTTGAGGAACTGAATCTTTGGTTGGATGTGTACACTGCCCAGAGGGTGTGGGGGCCCCTCCATGCCACCCTCACCCCATGACCTCACCCCCACAGCTCTGCTGGCTCCAGTGTCTTCCACTTTCTCTGGCTGCATCCAAATCCCCTGATTCTCTCCCAGCCCACCATCGCTCCCTATGCCCACCCTGACACCCTGACCTCCCTCCTGCCTGCTTTCCTCCCCCTCCCATTGCAGCCAGAGGCAGCCTTGATGCCCAGAACCCCCTGTGGCTCCCCCGTGCCCTCCTCACAGCCCCAACATCCCTACAGGGCCCCTTCTCCAGAGGCTGGGGGTCTCCATCCTGCTGTGCCCCCACCTCCCCTCCCACGCCTGCCCGCCCATCACGCCACGTGCCACGTGGTGACTGTCAAGATCATCTGTCTTCCAGCCATGTTTCCCTGGGGCTGGGGTTTTGTCTGTCTGCTTCAGTTGAATCTCTGTACACAGCAGGTGCTCCATAAGTACCCCAATGAATGAATGAATGAGGGTCAGGAGTGAGGCTGGAGAGTCCAGGGGACACCAGACTGGGCAGAGACCTGCCTGTGGCCTGGACCAGGGCTGAGCGCTGAGAAGTTGCTCAAACGCTTTCAGCCAGCACTGGGTCTCAGAAGCGTCCCTGGGGTGTGAGCTGGACAAAGGGTGAGCACCAAAGAAAGAGAACAGGCCGGGCGCCGTGGCTCATGCCTGTAACCCCAGCAATTTGGGAGGCTGAGGCAGGCCAATCACTTGAGGTCAGGAGTTCGAGACCAGCCTGGCCAGCATGGAGAAACCCCATCTCTACTAAAAATACAGGAAAAAAAATGGGCGTGGTGGTGCACATCTGTAGTCCTAGCTACTCGGGAGGCTGAGGCAGGAGAATTGCTTGAACCTGGAAGGCGGAGGTTGCAGTGAGGCTCCCCTGCCATCCAGCCTGGGTGACAGAGCAAGACTCTGTCTCAAAAAAAAAAAAAAAAAAAAAAAAGTAAACCGAAGGAAGAGAGCAGTGCGGCCTTTCAGGACACAGCCCAGCTCTGAATAGTCAGGGATAAACCAGAGCCAGGATCTTCCTGGGAGATCAGGGAGGGCTGCCTGGAGGAGGGGTCATCAGAGCTGGGCTTTGTAAGATGAGCTGGAGCTTGCTGGAAGAGTCTGGGTGGTGGGGGCAGGTGCAGGAGGGGATCCTCCAATCAGAAGGACACACCCACTAGCTGCCTCCAGCCTGAGCCCACAGCAGCTCCAGAAAGAGAGATGGATCATCCCTTTCTTTTTCTTTTTTTATAGTTTCTAAAACAAAACAATTTGGGCGGCATTCATTCATTCGTGTATTCATTTTTAGACTGAGTTTCACTCTTGTTGCCCAGGCTGGAGTGCAATGGTGTGATCTTGGCTCACTGCAACCTCTGCTTCCTGGGTTCAAGCGATTCTCCTGTCTCAGCCTCCCAAGTAGCTGGGATTACAGGCACCTGCCACCACACCCGGCTAATTTTGTATTTTTAGTAGAGATGGGGTTTCATCATATTGGCCAGGCTGGTCTCGAACTCCTGACCTCAGGTGATCTGCCCACCTCACCTCCCAAAGTGATGGGATTACAGGCATGAGCCACTGTACCCGGCCAATTTTTTGGATTTTTAGTAGAGACAGGGTTTTACCATGTTGGCCAGGCTGGTATCGAACTCCTGACCTCAGGTGATCCGCCTGCCCTGGCCTCCCAAAGTGCTGGGATTACAGGTGTGAACCACCACTCCCGGACTGGGCAGCACTTTAAGTATACAAAATAACACACACACACACGCACACACACACACACGCACACACACACACACGCACACACACACACACGGTGAAATTGTGAAATTCTTCAATTCTTCAGAAAGCTAAGTTTAACATTATCATATGATCTATGATCCAGGGATTGATTCTATTCCTGAGTATACACCCAGAAGAACTCAAAGCAGTTGTTTAAACAGACAGTTGTGTGTGAAAGTTCATAGCGTGGCTCACAATGTCTAAAAGGTAGAAACAGCCTTAATGTTTGTTGGCAGAGGAGCTGATACACAGACCGAGAGATATCTGTGCAGTGGGATACTATGTAGCCATAAAAAGGAAGGGTAGCTCTGATCCACGCTGCCACGGGGATGGACTGCAAAAGCCTGAAGTTGGCCGGGTGCAAAGGCTCACACCTGTAATCCCAACATTTTGGGAGGCCAAGGCAGGTGGACCAGTTGAGGTCAGGAGTTTGAGACCAGCCTGGCCACATGGAGAAACCCCATCTCTACTAAATATACAAAAAATGAGTTGGGTGTGGTGGCGCCCACCTGTAGTCCCAACTACCCAGGAGGCTGAGGCAGGAGAATCGCTTGAACCCAGGAGGCGGAGGTTGCAGTGAGCTGAGATCACACCACTGTATTCCAGCCTGGGCAACAGAGTGAGACTCTGCCTCAAAAAACAAATACCTACGATGCTGAGTGAGAGAAGCCAGACACGAAAGCTCACATAATGTGAGATTTCATTGATACAAAATGCCCAGAACAGGCAAATCCATAGAGACATAAGGCAGAATGGTGTTACCTGTGGCTGGTGGGGAATGGGGATTGACTGCTAATGGGGACGGGGTTTCTTTTTGGGGTGATGGAAATGTTCTGGAATCGGATAGAGGTTGTACAATATCATGAATGTCCCAAATGCCACTGAATTGTTCACTTTTTTTTTCTTTGAGATGGAATCTCACTCTGTCATCCAGGCTCGAGTGCAGTGGTGTGATCTCGGCTCACTGCAACCTCCACCTCCTGAGTTCAAGCAATTCTCCTGCCTCAGCCTCCTGAGTAGTTGGGATTACAGGCATGCACCACCATGCCCAGCTAATTTTTGTATTTCTTTTTTTTTTTAGTAGAGATGGGGTTTTACCATGTTGGTCAGGCTGGCCTCGAACTCCTGACCTCGTGATTCGCTCACCTTGGCCTCCCAAAATGCTGTGATTACAGGTGTGAGCCACCATGCCCAATCAAACTGTTCACTTTTACATGGTTAACTGTGGCTGGGCAGGGTGGCTAACGCCTGTAAGCCCAGCACTTTTGAAGGCTGAGGCGGGAGGACCGCTTGAGCCCAGGAGTTTAACACCAGCCCTGGCAACATAATGGCACCCTGTCTCTGTCAAAAAATATAAAAATTAGCCAGGTGTGGTGGCATGCGCCTGTGGTCCCAGCTACTCAGTGGTGGGAGAATCGCCTGAGCCTGGGAGGCCGAGGATGTAATGAGCTGTGATGGTACCACTGCACTCCAGCCTGGTGAGAGTGAGACCCTGTCTCAAAACAGTTAACTAAGTGTTATGTGAATCTCACCTCAATTTCAATAAACAATGCATTGACCCTATCGGGGTCTTTGCGTCACGGAAAACAACCTTAGTGCTTAGAAAGAGCATCTGAGTAGTTCTTAGTTGGTTGACAAGTGATCTTTTTCTATTTCTAGGGACTCTTCTAACAAAATGGCTCGAAGAGGCCCCCAAGTGGACAGAGAAACAGGCCCAGAGAGGGCAAGAAGCCTCCCCAAGGTTACACAGCATGGGCAGCCAGGTCTGTGGGGCACAGCTTTGAACACGGGGCTTCCCTGCCCACTCCAGGACCAGGCCACTGGGCATTTCCTCTTGTTAGGGGGTAGTCTGAGTTGGGGGCCCCCCGGCTGAACCTGGGCAGGAATAGAACCAGTTCTCCATCTGTTTAATAGGGAACTGGAAGGAAGCGGGTGAGGGGCACCCGCCTGCTGTCCCTGTATTGGGTCCCCAAGCCCCACCACAGAGGGCAAATCGGAAGGATTTGGTGGGCAGCACTGCTGTGGCAGGACCTGCCAGGTTCTGGTGTACAAAGGCTGGCTCCAGACTGTCTCTGGGCCTCAGTTTCCCCATGTGTGCAATGGGGGCTGCTGAACCCCGGCAGGGATTGGGCTGCCTGTGTGAGGTGAGGCTCCTCATGGGCAGAAGGGTCAATCCGAGCCTGGCTACCTTGACTTGGTCCTCTGGGTCAGGCGAGGGCTCCCAGCTGCCCCACCCACCCTCCATCTGTAGCTTCCCTGTCAATGGCTGGTGAGGAGGCGGAGCAGATGTTTGACATTTCTGTGGCCTTTCTCTTTTTCTGAGATAGAGTCTTACTCTGCTGCCCAGGCTGGAGTGCAGTGGTACCTCTGCCTCCTGGGTTCAAGCAATTCTCCTGTCTCAGCCTCCTGAGTAGCTGGAACTACAGGCATGTACTGTCATGCTCAGCTAATTTTTTTTTAAACATTAAAAAAAAAAAAACAAGGTTTCACCATGTTGGCCAGGCTGGTCTTGAACTCATGACCTCAAATGATCTGCCTGTCTTGGTCTCCCAAGGTGCTGGGATTATAGGCGTGAGCCACTGTGCCTGGCCCCTGTGTCCTTTCTGAGCCTGTTTCCTCATCTTCATCAGGCTGCAGGTAGGACCCTCAGGAAGGGTAGCAGTGGACTTGGGGGTCCCTGTGTTCAGAGAGTGCTGGAGCCTCCCTCTCCCCAGGCCTGTCCCGCACACTTCTGCCTGTGGCCTGGCCCAGTGGGTCTCCTAGCTGTGATTTCTGACCCTTGGATGCCCCCTGGTGGTCATGCCTGGCAGAGCATTGTGTTCACCGATCCTGGTCCCTGTCGTACTGCTCTGGACCCTAGGGACCCAGCAGTGGTGAATCAGATGGGTTGGGGTATGCTTGTGGAGCTTCTAGGCAGACCAGGGATGCAAAGGCAAAAGTGGAACAAAACGGAGCTGCATGCAGCGACAAGCGGGAGTGGCTGGGGGGGAGGGGACATTTGAGTTGAGCAGTGAATTTCAAGAAGGAGGCAGCAGAGGGAAAGGGTGCACCAGGCAGAAGGTGCAACCGCAAAGGTTCCAGAATGAGAAGCAGCTTGGGGCGCAGAGGCGTGAGTGGCAGGTGAAGAGGGAGGAAAGGCGAGAGTGGAAGCCAGGGAAGGACCAGCTGGACCCCAAGGAGAAGGAGCTTTACTCTGAGGGTACTGGGGAGCCATGGGAGGATTTTGAGCAGGGGAGGGGAATTACCTGAATTACAATATTTATTAAAAGATGGTCTTAGGCCATCACAAACATGATGATGATGGCTCTACCTTTTTTGTTTGTTTGAGATGGAGTCACTCTGTCACCCAGATAGGAGTACAGTGGCATGATCTCAGTTCATTGTAACCTCTGCCTCCTGGGTTCAAGCGATTCTCCTGCCTCAGCCTCCCAAGCAGCTGGGATTACAAGTGCCTGCCACCAGATCCGACTAAATTTTTTTTTTTTTTGGTATTTTTAGTAGAGGGGGTTTTGCCATGTTGGCCAGGCTGGTCACTCCGGACCTCGTGATCCACCTGCCTCGGCCTCCCAAAGTGCTGGGATTACAGGCATGAACCACTGTGCCCAGCCCCTCTTCCACTCTTAGGGACCACTGGGATTGCTTTGGTCCATCCAGGTCATTAAGGATAATCTCCCCATGAAGTTCAGTCTTAATTCCGTCTGTAGCCTTGATTCCGCTTTGCCTTGTAACTTGGCGTAAGTTGAGGTTCTGGATGTTAGAAAGCAGACATGTTTGGAGGCGTCGTGGCTCTGCCTACCACAGGAGTACTGCTGTCTTCAACACCGACACTTTCATTCTCCTGAACAACTCACTGGCTCTCTATCCAGTTAGGTTCCCAGTGACTCAGTGAAGATCCCTTGTATTTGAGGGCTGTTTTTCCTTGGCGTTTTTGTTTTTTTGAGACGGAGTTTCGCTCTTGTTACCCAGGCTGGAGTGCAATGGCGCGATCTCGGCTCACCGCAACCTCCGCCTCCTGGGTTCAGGCAATTCTCCTGCCTCAGCCTCCCAAGTAGCTGGGATTACAGGCGCACGCCACCATGCCCGGCTAATTTTTGTATTTTTAGTAGAGACAAGGTTTCGCCATGTTGGTCAAGCTGGTCTCAAACTCCTGACTTTGTGATCTGCCCACTTCAGCCTCCCAAAGTGCTGGGATTACAGGCATGAGCCACCACGCCTAGCATCTTTTTATTTTTTTAAAAAAAAATAGAGATGGGGATCTTGGTATGTTATCCCAGTTGCTCTTGAACTCCTGGCCTCAAGTTATCCTCCTTCCCAAAAGTTCTGGAATTACAGGCATGAGCCACTGCACCCAGCTGAGGTTTTTTTGTTTTTGTTTTTAGATGGAATCTGGCTCTGTCACCAGGCTGGAGTGCAATGGCACAATCTCGGCTCACTGCAACCTTCACCTCCTGGGTTCCAGCGATTCTCCTGCCTCAGCCTCCCCAGTAGCTGACATTGCAGGCATGCACCACCACACCCAGATAATTTATATATATATATATTTTTTTTTTGAGACGGATTTTCACTCGTGTTACCCAGGCTGGAGTAACAATCTCGGCTCACTGCAACCTCCGCCTCCTGGGTTCAGGCAATTCTCCAGCCTCAGCCTCCCGAGTAGCTGGGATTATAGGCACGTGCCACCATGCCCAGCTAATTTTTTGTATTTTTAGTAGAGACGGGGTTTCACCATGTTGACCAGGATGGTCTCGATCTCTTGACCTCGTGATCCACCCGTCTCGGCCTCCCGAAGTGCTGGGATTACAGGCATGAGCCGCCACGCCCGGCCGAGTCTGTGCTTTATTTAATCCTGGGTACCTCATTTTTTTAGACACTAAATAGTTGTAGTTGGCTTAAGGATTGTTTGTTCTTGTTAGTTACAAATGTATGTTTCATTTCATCAAATGCTTTACCTACACCTATTGAAATGATCATACATGTTTTCTCACTTTAATTTTTTTTTTTTGAGTTAGGGTCTCATTCTGTCACCTAGGCTGGAATGCAGTGGTGTGATCCTGGCTCACTGCAGCCTCGACCTTCTGGGCTCAAGCAGTCCTCCCACCATAACCTCCTGAGTAGCAGGGACCACAGGTATGTACCACCATACCTGGCTAATTAAAAAAAAATTTTTGTTTTTTGTAGAAACAAGGTCCAGCTACATTGCCCAGGTTGGTCTCAAACTTCTGGGCTCAATGATCCTCCTACCTCAGCCTCCCATAGTGCTGGGATCACAGGAGTGCGCCATTGCGCCTGGCCCCTCCTTTAATCTTTTTAGTGTAGTGATGGATTTTCCAGTGTTTGCATTCCACGATTTATCTTGGTTGAGTTACAATGTTTTATCCTTTTTATATATTGCCAGCTTTCCCCCTGCCTAGGATTTGGTTTAAGATTTTCACATGTATAGGTGGGGCGCAGCGGCACACGCCTATAATCCTAGCACTTTGGGGTAGCTGGGATTTTGAGGCTGAGGCAGGTGGATCACCTGAGGTCAGGGGTTCAAGACCAGCCTGGCCAACAAGGAGAAACCCCATCTCTACTAAAAATACAAACAATGAGCCAGGCATGGTGGCACACACCTGTAATCCCAGCTACTCAGGACGGTGAGGCAGGAGAATCACTTGAACCCAGGAGATGGAGGTTGCAGTGAGCCGAGATTCCGCCACTGCACTCCAGCCTGGTTGGCAGAGACTCTGTCTCAAAAACAAACAAACAAAAAAAGATTTTCACGTTTATAGTCATAAGTAAAATTGGCCTCTAATTTTTCTCTCTCATATCGTTTCAAGAATAAGCTGTTCTCGTAAAATAAGTCGGAGAGGGCCAGGCGAGGTGGCTCATGCCTGTAATCCCAGCACTTTGGGAGGCTGAGGTGGGCAATCTCCTGAGGTCAGGAGTTCAAGACCAGCCTGGCCAACATGGTGACACCCTGTCTCTACTAAAAATACAAAACTTAGCCGGGCGTGGTGGCAAGCCTGAGAGGTCGAGACCAGTCTGACCAACACGGAGAAAATCTCTACTAAAAATACTAAGTTAGCCAGGCATGGTGGCGCATGCCTGTAATCCCAGCTACTTGGGAGGCTGAGCCAGGTTCAGCCAGAATCGCTTGAACCTGGGAGGCAGAGGTTGCAGTGAGCTGAGATCGTGCCGCTACACTCCAGCCTGGGCAACAAGAGTGAAACTCCATCTCAAAAAAAAAAAAAATGCAGATTTTATCCATGTTCTTTATTCTCATCCCAGACAGTCATGAACTTGGGACATTTTAACTCACTTTACTCCCTGCAGACGTTCCCCCCCCACTGTATAATTCTATCAGTTTTAAAACAAAAAACCCAGAAACTGTTTAATCAATCGGTATTTGTATAGATTTTCTCATGTATTTTCTCTTGTTTTGCTTTTATTTCTTCTCACAGCGTGCCCGTCCGAGATCACTTTCCTTGTGCCTGAACAGAGTAAACCGTTCAGAATTTTCTTTAGTGGTAAGTCTGCTGCTGGCAAACTCATTTGTTATTTGTCTGCAAAATGATTTTACTGTAACCTCATTCTTGAAATACTTTTGTTGCGTCTATGATTTGGGTTGGTGGTTTTCTTTTAGCATGTTGAAAATGTCACCCAACTGTTTTCTGGCTTCCTTTGAAAAGCCAGGTGTCTGTCTGACTGGTAGTCATATTTGAAGATGTGTCTTTACTTCTGGCTGCTTTAAATATATTTTGCCCTTTTTTCCCCTTTGTAAATGTTTTTGCTGTAAGTGTAACATATATACAAAAGAGTGTGCAAATCATCAATGCTTGATAAATTCTCGAGAGCACACCCATGTCACTGTGTCCAGATTGAAAAATAGTCTTTATTTATTTGGAGACAGACTCTTGCTCTGTCACCCAGGCTGGAATGCAGTGGTGAAATCTCAGCTCACTGCAACCTCTGCCTCCAGGGTTCAAGCCATTCTTGTGCCTCAGCCTCCCGAGTAGCTGGGATTACAGGCATGTGCCACCATGCCTGGCTCATTTTTGTATTTTTAGTAGAGATGGGATTTTGCCATATTGGCCAGGCTGATCTCAAACTCCTGAGCTCAAGTGATCTGCCTACCTCAGCCTCCTAAAGTGCTGGGATTATAGGTCTGAGCCACTGGACCTGGCCATTCTCTAATCTTTTCTAACTTCCATTATATTTTCTTCTGTGGAACATGGTGATTGAAAAGTGTGCTTTAAAGTCTCTCATAGTGGCCGGGCGCGGTGGCTCACACCTGTAATCCCAGCACTTTGGGAGGCTGAAGCAGGTGGATCACCTGAGGTCGGGAGTTCAAGACCAGCCTGACCAACATGGAGAAACCCCATCTCTAGTATAAATACACAATTAGCCGGACGTGGTGGCACATACCTTTAATCCCAGCTACTTGGGAGGCTGAGGCAGGAGAATCGCTTGAACCTGGGAGGTGGAGGTTGTGTGAGCCAAGATTGCGCCATTGCACTCCAGCCTGGGCAACGAGAACAAAATTTGGTCTCAAAAAAAAAAATCTCTCATATTGGCTGGGTGCAGTGACTCTAGCCTGTAATTCCAGCACTGTTGAGGCTGAGGCAGGCAGATCGCTTGAGCCTGAGGTCAAGACCAGACTGGAAAATATGGCAAAACCCTGTATCTACTAAAAATACAAAAAAAAAAAAAATCAGCTGGAGGTGGTGGCGCTCACTTGGAATCCCAGCTACTCGGGAGGATGAGATGGGATGACCTTTTTAGCCCAGGAGGCCAAAGTTGCGGTGAGCTGACACTGTACCACTGACTGTATTCCAGCCTCTCATATTTGGAAATATTTTAAAGTAATTTATTTGTTGTTGAATTCTAACTCATTTCTCTTGAGAATCCCTCGGAGAATGGGGACTTTAATAATTCTTGGGGCTGTGTGGAAACTTATTGGGGATCTAGTACATTTTCTTTTGCTTTCTTGCTTTGAAGTCTATTCTGGCCACTCGGGGTGGCTCACGCCTGCCACCAGCACTTTGGGAGGCCAAGGCGGGGTAGATCACCTGAGTTCAAGTGTTCGAGACCAGACTGACAAATAGGGTGAAACCCTGTCTCTACTAAAAATACAAAGAAAATAAAGAAATTAGCCAGGTGTGGTGGTTGCATGCCTGTAATCCCAGCTACTCCGAAGGATGAGGCAGGAGAATCACTTGAACCTGGGAGGCAGGAGGTTGCAGTGAACTGAGATCACACCACTGCACTCCAGCCTCATCTGTAAAAGGTGGGACAAGCCGGGCATGGTGGCTCACACCTGTAACCCCAGCACTTCGTGTTGCTGTTAGGATCTTCCCTGAGTCTAGTATGTTCTGTGGTTTGACTGTGATGATTTTAGTTAGGAGGTGAGGATTGTGTATTTGTGCTTTGGACTCACTGGTTTCTTGAATCTTAGAATTTCAAGATTTTCAGGCCAGGCTCAGTGGCTCATACCTGTGATCCCAGCCCTTTAAGAGGCTGAGGTGGGTGGATCACCTGAGGTCAGGAGTTTGAGACTAGCCTGGCTAACATGGTGAAACCCCTGTCTCTACTAAAAATACAAAAAATTAGCCAGGTGTGGTGGCAGGTGCCTGTACTCCCAGCTACTCGGGAGGCTGAGGCAGGAGAATCACTTGAACCCGGGAGGCAGAGGTTGCAGTGAGCTGAGATCACGCCACTGCACTCCAGCCTGAGTGACAGAGTGAGACTCCATCTAAAAAAAAAAAAAAATTTCAAGATTTTCATTAATTTTGGAAAATTCTGGCCATGATCTCTTTGTTTGTGGCTGCTCTCCAGTTCTCATTATTTTGGTTTGTGTTAGATACCTGCTGGTATGTTGGTTCTTATTGTCTTGTGTCAACCACACCCCCAACACACACCACCACACACCCATAACACACAACCACACACAACCACACACACACACACACACAAGTCATCCCTCCATTTCCTCAAGGAATTGCTTCCAGGACTCCCCTCAGATACCACAATCTGAGGATGCTCAAGTCTTTTATATAAAATGGCACATTTGCATATATCCTATGCACCTCGTCTTTAAATCATCTCTAATCACCAAGTGCACTGTAGATGCTACGTAAATAGTCATTATAGTATATTATTTAAGAAATAATGACAAAATAAATCCGTAAATGTTCAGCACAGGCACAAGTGTTTTTCAAATATTTTCAATCCACTGTTGGTAGAATGCATGGATGCAGAGGACATGGAGGATGGAGTGTAAATAAATGTCTCATTAACTGTGCTATGCCAGGAGATATAGATATATCTATGATCCCTACGCATGCAGGGATATTTTATACTAGATCACTGCACACTCTTCCGTAAACATTTTTCCCGCTCAGTGTTTAAGATGTATTCCAAGCCGTATCCCTGCTCCCCCTGAATTCATTTTCACTGCTGTGATCTATTGTGTGAATAGACTATGATGGTCCATTTTCCTGAGGGACTTCTGGTTGGTCTCCGGTTTCCTGCCCTCATGAACCATGCGGCTGTAAGTGTAACTGTACACCTGGTATTTCTCTACATATTTAGAGAATTCTGGCATAAAGATTTCGGGTAGGTTGTTCTCAGCTTTCCCACAGTCAGCACGTAGCTAGCACGTTCTAGATGTTCAGGAGGCTGGGCGAGGTGGCTCACGCCTGTAATCCCAGCGCTTTGGGAGGCTGTAGCGGGAGGATGTCTCGAGCCCAGGAGTTGAAGACCAGTGTGGACATGATGAGACCCCATCTCTACCAAAAATACAAAAAATTGGCCCAGGATGGTGGCATGTACTTGTAGTCCCTGCTCCTCAAGAGGCTGAGGCAGAACTGCGTGAGCCTGGCAGCTCGAGGCTGCAGTGAGCCATGATCGTGCCACTGCACTCCAGCCTGGGTAACACAGCAAGACCCTATCTCAAAAATGTTTTTTTTTTTTTTTGGCAACCTGATGCATGTGAAATAGCAGCTAACTGTGGTCTTGGTTTATGTGTACATATTTCCTGAATACCTACATGGTTAAATGTTTGCCTTTTTTTTTTTTTTGAGATGAAGTCTTGCTCTGTGGTCCAGGCTGCAGTGCAGTGGTGCGATCTTGGTTCACTGCAGCCTCCGCCTCCTGGGGTTCAAGCGCTTCTCATGCCTCAGCCTCCTGTTAGCTGGGATTATAGGTGCCGGCCACTATGCCTGGCTAATTTTGGTATTTTTAGTAAAGATGGGGTCTTGCCATATTGGCCAGGTTAGTCTTGAACTGACTTCAGGTGATCCACCTGTCTCGGCCTCCTAAAGTGCTGGGATTACAGGCATGAGTGTGAGCCACCGAGCCAGGCCTGGTTTTTTTTTTTTTTTTTTTTTGAGACGGAATCTCGCTCTGTTGCCCAGGCTGGAGTACAGTGGTGCCATCTTGGCTCACTCTAACCTCCACCTCCTGCCTTAGCCTCCCCAACAGCTGGGATTACAGGCAGGCACCACCACGCCTGGATAATTTTTATATTTTTAGTAGAGATGGGGTTTCACCACGCTGGCCATACTGGTCGCAAACTCCTGACCTCCAGTGACCTGCCTGCCTCGGCCTCCCAAAGTGCTGGGCGTACAGGTGTGAGCCACCGCGCCTGCCTGAACATTTGCCATTTGTATTTCTTCTTTACGCTGTTCACGCGCTGCCCGTTTTATTAGGTTCTCCTTTCTCTGATTCGTGTTATAATCCACGTGTAAATTATGTGCCTTGTTGGATGTTGTAATGGTTCTGTCGCGACAGCATTTTGTTCCTTTTTATTAAGTCCCTGTGCCGTCACCTTTTGGCCAAGATCGATTGTGGAGAGTCCCTGTGCCTTTACTCACCTCGAGCAGATTTACTGCATAGTGTATTTGTTTACGTGCCTGATAGTCTCAGAAGTTCGTGAGGATCTAATCCTGCTGGGTTTTTTGTTTTTGAGACGGAGTCTTGCTCTGTCACCAGGCTCGAGTGCAGTGGCGCAGTCTCAGCTCCCTACAACCTCTGACTCCCTGGTTTAAGCAATTCTCCTGCCTCAGCCTACTGAGTAGCTGGGATTACAGGTGCGTGCCACCATGCCCAGCTAATTTTTATATTTATAGTAGAGAAGGGTTTCACTGTGTTGGCCAGGATGGTCTTGTTTTCCTGACCCCATGATCCACCTGCCTCGGCCTCCCAAAGTGCTGGGTTACAGGCATGAGCCACCGCGCCCAGCCCTTCCTGCTATTTAAAGTTTGCTTTCATGCATGTGTTTTGTAATTTTGAGGACATGCTCTTGTGTGTAGGGTGGATTGCGTGCGAGGATCTTCGGTAAGAAGGGATGAAGTTAGGTCCCTCCAGGGAGGTTTTGTGTCATAATCATCTTGGCTTGGGTGCCTGCAAACCGTATCGGTGTATTATACATGTCAGGTCTAAACGAGTGGCGAGACCTCAGGGGAGGATTTTTCTCCTCTTGGTCTCAGGCAGAGAGGACACAGTGCTTATTCTCAGGGGTAAAGGGCAAATGATTTTTTTCTAGTCCATCATCTTTTTACTGCAAGTATCTTTTGAGCCTCTTATGAGACTCCAGCTTCATGCAGGAGTCATTTCCACTGCATTTCGCCATTTCCGGAGGTCCCAAGTCCTATCTGCCACCTGTCCCCAAATCTAAACCCTGTGGTTTCCAAGAGCAGTTCCGGCGCGAGCCCATGGTGCCTTCCGCGTCTCCTTCCTTTGCTTTGGGCTCCTGCGGATCTCCTTGAGTTTTTATGGGCACGGAGAGGTGCGTCTGCTTCATTTCTTGCGTTTCTACTGTCTGTTGGAGGGTTTGCAGGGCTGACCTGTTCTGTTGCTGGAAACCGAAGCCCTTCTTCTGTCCTGTGGACCAGCCCTCTCCTGTCCCTGCAGTGTCCCAGCACAGGAGCTCTGCAGGGTGGAGACAGGGACAGCCCACACTGGAGCTTGGCCCCGGGGGTGGCAGCGAGGATGGCCAATGAGATCAGACCCAGGGTCTTCTGGAGGGACCATCAGGCCAGCTGCCAGTATGGGTGTGAACAGTGAGGGGAGGGCCCTCAGGGAGGCCTGCAGGACTTTAGACTGAGCCCTACACCCTAGGCTGGGGCAGCATCACTGAGACGGGGAAGACCCGCATGGGTGGACAGCCAGGGTTCTACTTGGGTCGTGTTTGTTAGGATGGATGCCCACGAGATGCCTGAGGGTGAGCTCAGCAAGACAGGAGAGGGAGGGGGAGAACCAAGGCAAGAGGGTGCTGGCCAGGCAGAGCCATGAGCACTGGGGGCAGGAAGCCGGGAGCAGGTGGCATGTCCTATCTATCTATGTGCCGTTTCCCCTGTGAACCAGGTAGCAGTTCACAGAAAAAGCACCTGGGGGCCTTGTTAATGGTTTCTGGGACCCTGGCCCCAGAGCCTCGGCTTTGGCAGGTCAGGGTTGGCCCAAGAACCTGCATTTCTAATGAGCACACAGGGATGCTGGTGACACAAGGACCATGCTTGGCGAGGCTGAGGAGAGGCGGGGACCAGCTGTTGGCCATCTGAGGGTAGAGGAGGTCGGAGGACAGGAGAACCTGTCTCTGTGGCCTCCTCTGTGTGGCACAGAAGTGGTGGCCCACGGTCCAGCGCTGCAGCCGTCTCATCCAGCAGCTGCTTTTCCTGTTTCAGCTCCAGAAGCAGAAGCTGGTGGCACCTTGTGAGGCCACAGGGAAGGTCGTGATGAAACCAGGCAAGCACTGCAGCTGCCCGTGGTCACGCAGGAGTCGTCGAGACCATGCCGCAACCGAGGAAGGCCGCGGAGTATTCACTGAATGGAATTTAATGTAACCATGACATGAACACACACAGGGTGGGGAGGGCGGTGACCAAGCGCAGACGTGGTTGACACATGGCCCTGCTCTCTGGACCCTCCGTGGGAAGAAGTCTGAGGCTGGCATCTCTTGCCGAATTCCACCTCCCCTGCTGGGTAAATACTGATCTGGCTGAGTGACAGCATCTTGTGACCCAGGCTGGCCCTGAGAAGGTGCCACAGGTGAGGCCTGTGAGTCCAGAATAGGGGCCTCCAGGGAGCAGGCAGATGCTGCAGTGGCCCCCGAAAGCACCAGGTCCCGGCACCGATGTGTAAACGGCCCCCTGCATGCACTGCCGGGGAGGAAGACAAGGGTGAAGGCTCGTCCTCACTAAGTGCTGCCTGAGTGCTGTGGGACGTGGGGACGATGAGGGTAACACAAACAGCAACAAATGCACAAAGACAAGTTCCAGGAACACCCATAAACCCATCACGTTCAACAAAATGGCAACAAGGCGACGCACCGGCTGGCCTGGTGAGGCTGGCACTTCCTTGGTGGCAGACGCCACTTGCAGCTGACTGTCTGGCAAGCATTGGCCAAGCTTCTTAGTACCTGGGAGCTCAACAGCATAAAAGGCTGTAACCTCTAGAGGGAAAGTTTTCATCTCATCTCCTTCCCCTGAAACTGACTTCAGGGACAAAGAGACGAGATTTCTTGAAGACCAGCCTCTTCGGGAAAGGGGCTTCTGAGATGAGTGTTGATGGCAGAGCAGGTGGCCTGGGGAAGGCAGGGGTCCCTGGGCAGAGGCTGGGAGGCTGGGAGGCTGGCCCGAGTCCAGGGAGGGCCCCTCTCTCCGGCGGGCTTGGCAGGTGTGTCCCCTGGTGTTGGGCCCGGGGCATTGGCAGCGATAGCCCCTCACTGGGTCCGGAGCTGGTAATCTAGGAGACAGGGGAGGCCTCATGTTGAACTCTGCACCCAGAAGTATGGGCACCTGACAAGGCTTTCAGGACCTGAGCTGACCGCTCCACCCTGGGGGCAGCCACAGAGGACCCCTCGGCACAACCCCACCCCACGGAGGGGCCGCACTCACCTCCGTTCTGTGTGATGTAACGCACCCAGGGCAGGGCCTGGTACCCGCTCTTCTCAATGATCTTCAGGTAGCGTACCTGGGGCACAGGTTACAGGGCCCTGAGCACGGCAGGCTCCCATCCCTGCTGGTCCCCCCATAACCATTCCTGCTGGGGCAGCCCAGGGCTGGCAGGGGAGGCTGTGACGAGTGGACGAGCACAGACCTCGGGGGTGAAGGGGATTTGTGTCTGGACCATGCAGAGGCGTGGGAGGGCAGAGCCGCCTCTGGAAGCGGTGACGACCACGCTGAGCCTCGCAGACTCGGGCTCAGCCAGAAGGCCCTTGGCTCTCCTTAAGCCTCTCCCGCCATGGGCTTTTGAGGGGGTGTCAGGGAAGAGGTCCCATGATGCATCAGTGTGGACAGCAGAGCCTCAAATGCTAGTTTTTGGGCAGAATGAGTCTCAGCTTTGAGATCAGGGCTCAACAGAGGCAGCCTCGCCTCTCCTCATCTGGAGTCCCACTGCCTGTGGGGAGGTGGAGCCCCGCAGCACCATGGGGTCCTGGCTGCAGCTGCCCGACCCCTTCTTCGTGCTGGCTGCACTGATGTCTGTTGCCTGGGGTCTCACCTGGGCCATACGTACCTGGATGCCAGAGGTAGTGAAGTACGGGATCTCGAACTTGACACTGATCGGGGGTTTGCCCTCCTTGTCCTCTGCCTCCACGCTGGGCAGGCCGAAGTGGGCCCGCATCAGGTATTCCTTGCCACCCTGGGGAGCAGACGGGGAGGCACTCAGGCCCAGGCCCTGCCCCCGGCTTGGCCAACAGCTCTGGCCCTAGCGGCTATGAGCAGAGACTGACCAGTCACCCCAGTCCAGGGAGGGGAGCGTGAGTCCCCGTGCTGGGGAGTGAAGGCTTGACCCTGTGCTGGAGTGCCCAGCTGCCCCAAGAGGACACCCAGGCACCCAGAGCTGAGCTCACCAAGCCACCAGCCCCAGTCAACAAGCCCCTGCAATGTCACCTGTGTCACCTGCAGGGGCCCAGCACCCCAGCTCCCCCAATGCACTTTCCTCCAAGGCTGGTGAATGAGACAGACTGGCCATGGGAAGGAAGAGGGAGGGAGAGCATGATGACTCTGGCAGGTGAGGGCTGCTGGGGACCAGGGGCCATGCGTTGAGGTTCAGGACAGCATGTAAAAAGAGTGTGTCAAGGTGAGAACCATGAACAGAGAGAGGTGACAAAAGGAAGAAACCAAGAAGCATGCCCTGAGTGACGGGTCAGCCCTGAGGGTGAGCAGAGGGCGGCTCTGGCTGGAACCTACGTCCTGGCAGTGACCTTCACCCTCTCCCTGCCTTGAGGAACAAGAGGTCACAGCCTGGGCATCCCCAGTGCCTGGTCCTGCCCTGAGCAGTCAGGGACACAATCTCAACTCTGGCCACACCTGAGACCCACAGTCTCTGTTCCCCAGGGCTCAGGCCGAGGTTCAGTGGGAGCTGCGAATAGGGCTGTTTCCACATTGGGGCAGGGGCCATCCCCGTGCACCTGGGGCAGGGCAGAGTGGCCCATCTCTGCCTGCTGCCACCAGGGCAGCGTGACAGTGAGGACTCTGCCTGACTTGGTGACGTGTGCTGAGTAAAGACTCCAGGAGGCTGAGGGGAGGATAACGAAGACAGCAGCAGCTGGTAAAGCAGGCAGCGAGGGCATAAACCCACTCGGTGCCTCGCCTGTGCCCAAACAGCCAGACCCCAGATCTGAACCTTAGCAAGACTGACAGGAAAACACAAGCCAAAGAAAATGCAGGGAAGCAGACTCTCTCCAGGGCGGTGGAGGCCCGCACACCCAGCCCGTGTCGTCACGCCGAGCTGAGTGGCTTTAATTCTCTCCATGAGAGCTGTAGGCTGGCGCCAGTTCACCACAACCCCCTTGATGCCAGAAAAGCACAGTGAGAAGGGCTCCCGGGCAGGAAGGTCGGGCAGCGGCAGGCATGCTGCTGTCATCACAAGAATGACAGCTGTGCAGGAGGACAGGTCGCAAGCCTAGAAGCTGCTGGCCCATAAGCCGCAGGGACAACAAACACACCCCAGTAACAGGGCAGCCATCTCTGTGAAGTGGGTGCTATGGGGGACGTGCAGAGAGCCTGGCCAGACTCCCCGTCCAGATGGACAGTGTCATACACACATGTCAAATTCTCTACCCTGGTAACTGGTAGGGACAGGACTGAGAAACACTCTAGGTTTAAAAGCAAATAGCCATGCTGGGCGCGGTGGCTCACGCCTGTAATCCCAGCACTATAGGAGGCCAAGGTGGGCAGATCGTGAGGTCAAGAGATCAAGACTATCCTGGCCAACACGGTGAAACCCCATCTCTACTAAAAGTACGAAAATTAGCCAGGCATGGTGGCTAAGGCAGGAGGATTGCTTAAACCCGAAAGGCAGAGGTTGCAGTGAGCCTAGATCACACCACTGCACTCCAGCACAGTGACGGAGCAAGACTCTGTCTCAGGAAAAGGGTTACGGGCTTTTCTTTCTCCTTCCTCTATGTTCTGTATTTCATGTCATGTGATCGGATTGAGGCTGGGAGGGAAAGTAACATCACAGAATTTCAGCTGGGGCTATCCCCAAGTCCCCCTGGGATGCAGACAGAGAGAGGGGAGAACATGGAAAGCAGTGCCTGGCGGAGCAGGTCAGGACCACCGGCTCAGCTCTAGAGCCACGCCTGGGCTTAGCCTCTCTGGGCACCACATACTCTCGAAAGCCCAGACTCAAGTCCTCAGAATCCTTAGCATGGTGCTGGGACAGCCACACCAGTGCAGAGCTAGCCTAGGACATAGGCGGCTGGTGCGTGGCGCTGGAGGCCGTGCTGCTCCGGCCGACCAGCAGCTGTGCCCCTCAATGGCCTGCACGGAAGGGGCCCTGGACCTGCCAGTGTGGGCAGGGCTCCTTCAGGCCTGCATGTACCAGAGCCCCATCTAACATTGTTACAGAGAGGGAGGGAGAGCTGCCCTGAGGGTGGAAATAGAGGCTGGTTTACAAACAGGCAGAAAAGGGCCCAGGGGCCTAGCAACCTCTGCCTCCACCTGCTTTCCCTCCAGTCCTTGGCTCTCCATCCACTCTTTCAGAAGCCCAAGGGTGGAGGACACGGTCACCCCATCTCGAGGTCTGGCAGCACTCGGGCTGCGTTGTGGAGACAGGCGCGGGCACTCACCGGGAAGGACTTGATGGACCACACGATCTCACTGTTCTCGGGGACCCACTTGACGCTCCCCACTGTCGTCTTGAACTTGGGTGAGTCGGCATCGTTGGGCACGGGAATGTGGATCTCCACATTGTTGGCTGTTGACCGCCGCTTGAACTGGCTTTTGGCCTGCAGACCAGGCAGATGTGGCCCAGGGTTATGGAGGCCACATGGCCCTCAGCCTGGCTTGGGGGATCCTCTCCACCCTGACCCCACTTCTCCAGGTACTGCCCACCCCCTCTCCCAGCTTCGATACTCTCCCAAGGTCTAATTTCAGGAGTTTCATCTTGCTTCTCCTGTCTGCTCAGCTTCCAAGGCTCCCCATCCCTCCCTCTGCCCTGCCCTCCTGGGACAGTGTCTGTGTCCCCAGGGCCAGGTTGGGCTGGACAAGGCTCACTGAGGGCAGGGGTGATCCACCTGCTGGGCAACACCACTGAGCGTCCTGGCTGCCTGGCTGTAGGCCCCTCCCCACAAGTGGCACCATCTAGGGGCAGGCCATTCCTGCATCTGAGGCCACAGCAAGAGCACAAGGCTGGCAGCTCCCTGGCACCCACAGCCCTGGGTTAGTCCCCTGGAACGGGCCAGAGACACCAGTAGGCCCTCAGTGGGTGGCCGCCCGCAGCCCTCCCCTCAGCCCCGCACCTTGATCATGTACTCAATGCGGCTGTGGGAGTGCTTCTCAATCACCGACTCGATCCATATCAAAGGCTTGACCTGCCGAGGAGGGAGGGCAAACAGTGCTCACGCCTGGCCGTGCTTGACAAAGCCCCATTTCAGAGGGGAAACTGAGGCCCAGAGCAAGGGACCATCTGCTGGGTGTGGGCCTAGGGCCCCACAGGGCATGCGCAGCGAGCATCAGGGAGGGCCGAGGCTGCTGGGAGCTACCGGGGAGGCCTCAGTGCCAGTGCAGAAAACATGACTGGGGCCTGCTCTATGGACTGTCTGGGAAGTAGGTGATGCTGGCCTAAAGGGTCTGTGCCCCTCAGAAAGCTTGGAATCCCAGGTCCTCAGACTCTGCCTCCGCAAAGCCAGGCGGCTCATAGAGTGTGGGGTGGGCCCGGACCCCGTGCCTGCCTGGGCTTCCCCTCCTCAAGGTAAAGCGGGAGGAGCCACCTGCAGCCCAGCCCCAGGGTGGCACACGCACGTGGGTGTTGAGGCGGTAGGACATGAGCTCGAACTCGCCATCGGGCGGGATGAAGGAGATGGTGCGGTCGTTCTCGAAGCGTGACAGCCGCACACACTGGTGGAACTTCACATCCTCCAGCTCCACAGATTTGCTTTTGCCGCCTGGAGTCGTGGGGGGGGGGAGGGTAGGACAGACCTGGGCCCTCTGGTCACTTTCTCAGCAGCACCCCTACCACCTGGGCCCACCCAGGCAGAGCAGGGCCCCCAGTCCACGCACTAAGAGCAGCCTGGGCCACCAACACCAAGGGGGCGGGGTCCCAAGACAACCACCCTGCCACTCCTCACATCCCTCGGTTCCCAGGGGCAGGGTGGTGGGTCTGGTTCATGCTGAGTCCCCAGTGGCCATCCCAGGGCCCAGTCAGTGGACTCGGCTGGGGGATGGCTCAGGGCTCCACGCCTGGCATCTATGGGGTCCTGGGTCCTACCTTGGTTTCCCACCTCACCAAGGGCTATGTGGGTAGGGCCCTGCCCAGCCCCGGGTGGGGGTGCTGCCCTCATGGGCCGATGCCTGAGAAGCGCTCACTGGGCCAGGAATGGGGGCGTGCTCAGCCATGGCACTCTCTTCCAGTGGCCTGTGATGGCTGAGAGGTGGGAGGCACAGTTGGCAAACCCAGGCCCTGAGCCCCTCTGGCCCCGCCCAGCTGTGGGAAGTGTTAGAGGCCAGGCAGCGGGAGCGAGAATCGCTGTGTGTGGCCTTCACACAGCCCATACCTAGGGCCCAAGGTCGGGGAGAAACCTGGACTGGAAGGGATGAGAGAGCCAGGCCTCGCCAAGTCTCGCAACCCAGGCGATACAGGGCAGAGTACAGGACCTGCTGTGTGAGGCCAGGTGACGGGGGCCTCGCAGCTGGACCGGAGGGTTTTCACTGCCTGTGCCTACTCTGCCGGGGACAGATGGATGCTCTATACGGCTGGCTCTGAAGCAGTGTGAAATGGTGCTAAAGCAGCTCGTTCTTTGCCTGGCCCAACCCTGGCCTGGGCTGTACCATGCGTGCCCCGTGAAGCCATCCTCACGGCAGGACCTGCGGCGCGGGTACTCACGGCCTGTGTTGTCAAAGAGGACCTTGTCGTTGAGGCCCAGGCGCAGCTCAGGCATCCCTGAGAGGAACACCCGCATCTTGATGGAGCCCACGATCTCGCTGCGCAGGACGTTGCCATTGGCGCTGACCTGGGGGTGGTGGTGTGGGCGTGAGGGGAGGTCCCCAACACCAGCCACTGCCTCCCATCATGTCGTGTGACCCTCTGGCCACCCCACTCTCAACGCCCTTCTCAATCCCCAGCCCATCCCTCTCCTGTTTGTCCCCTGAGCTAGGAGAGTCCCAGCTGTGGCTCAGGCCTACCCCCAAACCCACGCCTGGCTGACACCTACCCTCACTCCAGCGCCCTGTGGACATGAGGCAGACATTGGGTCCTGCCCCCTAGGCCACACTGGGGCCAGGTGATATGTGTCTGGAGTCCCCTGAGGGTTCTCTCTCTTGCACCAGTCCTTCCCTCCTGAGAGTCTGCTGAATCCCCCGGGCTGACCCAGCAGCTGGTCCCCATGCTGTCGGCCTTGAGAGGCTCTGAGCTCGGCTGGCCCCGGGCCAGGACCCTCTGGTCCTGCTCACCCGATGGGCTGGGCCAGGGTCTCTTAGACCAGGTCAGACTGACTTTCCTTGAAAGCTGTTTCTCCTTTTGACCTCCCAGGGAGGCCACTGGCCCCTCACCCCCCAGGGCTTGACCCCTTCCTGCTTCCCAGGGCCACCCTGATGTGTGATAACACTGGATCCAAAATAATCCACTTCGATCCAGTCACAAGGCTGACACAGCATTTCCACCGCACCGGGCATTGCTCCGCTCCACATACACCTCGACGACCTCTGGAGGAGGGACCCTGGAGGTGCTGGGACGCGTCTGAGAGTGCAATTAGAAATCCACGGCAGGGCGATGGTCCTGCACCCCCAGCCTGTCCTGAGTGAGCCAAGATGCCAGAGCACCTCTTCCTGCACCCATGTTAGAGGTGACAAAACACGTTCAGATCGGAGGCCCTGTGCTGAGGGCGCAGATTGACAGGCGGAAGAATCGCTGGGGCTGCAGCCTGGGCCACCACTGCACACTGCCATGCTGCACAGACCAGGGCCACCGACTTGGACACCTGGGACCAGATGCCTGGCTCCAGCCAGGCTAACATGGTGCAGGGCCCGCGTTTCCTGTCTGCAGAGGAGCAGGAGAGTCTGTGCAGTCTTATGTGTGACATCCAAAAAGCACCAGGTAGACACACTAAAGCCTCTCACCAGCTTGCTGCTTCTGAGGGAACTGGGAAAACTGAGGGGCCAACCAGACATGGCCCTGAGGGCTCTGGTCACCTCCCCCGCCTCACCTCTGAGGGAATCAGGAAAACTGAGGCGCCAAGCAAATGGCAGCCATGGGAGGGGCAGGGAAGCGGACACAACCCCAAGCTCTCCGGTCTGTCCCCTCCACACCCTCGCCTCCTGTCATAGTCCTGTCCCCCATCTCGAAGGCGACTCCCCAGTCCCACAGTGCACAAATGCTTCCCTGAGTCTGCCTACTTGTCTATCTCTCTGCTCGGGGAAGCCATGTGGGGCTGCGCACTGCCACGTCCCGCTCCAGAAATGGCGTGTGAGACAGCAGGTGGTCAGTGGGCACGCAGAGGCTCAGGCGCTCAGGACCCTCCCTGGCCAGGGCCCCCGGAGCCCGAGCACTGGGATTCCACCTGCCTCTTTCTCAGAGGGCCTCCACTCGACTGTCACGGCCTCTCATTGCCCCTGCCTCTTTCTCGGAGGGCCTCCACTTGACTGTGATGGCCTCTCCTCATTCCCCCTGGATGCTGCCTCCCCCGCAGGGAGTTGGGATTGTCCCTGGCAGCCAGCTACCTGAACATGTGAGGTCACAAATGCTTTGAGGGCAGGCCCAAGGAGTGAAGCCGAAAAGCCGACCACCCCATGAGGCAGCCCTGCGGGCAGCAATCAGGACCTTCTCAGCTGAGGTGTGACTGGCTGCCCAGAAAAGGTGCCCTTCCCAGGGCGGACGCTGAAGGGATGCTTGCTGAGGGCCTGGCTGTGTAAGTACCAGGCTCCACCCAGATAATCAATCTGGAGGTAAATGTTGACCCAGCCGCCAGCTCTGCAAGCGACTTAGAAGGCGGCATTCTGACAGCTGCCCTCGGGCTGACCCGTGTGGAGGAGTGGACTGCGTGGCTTCCAGGTGGAGCCACGCACCGCAGAGCCCTATAGGCCCCCCAGCCCCATAGCTTTCCTGCTTAGCTCTAAGCTGCCGCTGGGACTTGCCTTTGCACCCCAGGGCACCCAGATGGATCCTGTTTTGGGCTCAGTAAACAATCAGACAAGGGTCCCCAGGGGAGAGGGGAATGTGGTTATAAGCAAGGCCCCGTCCCATAGCTTAGAAAGTAAGAAGGCAAAGAGGTCTGCACAGAGCGCGCTGGGAGAGTGTCTGGGCAGCACTCTCCTAGGCAATTCCCTGTCTGGGGCCTGGGCCCTCCAGAAATTCCGATCCAGGTCATGGAGACACCCAAGTGCACACGTCTGGGGCTGAGCAAGACTGCTCAGGGCTGCACAGCCTGTGACCATCAGAAACGGGTACCCGAGTGACCCGCACGCCTGGATCAGCTGAGCCCATCACGGTCCACCACACCGCGGGGATAAGGCCAGTGTGAACACAAAAGCAAACGGCTGGCGAGGTGGGTCGGCTGGCGCCGCTTCCCCTGCCACTGACTACAGCTCTGAAACCTGGGCAGGAGGCTTGGCAGCTGCCAGAACACTGAAGACAGCAGCAGGTGGACCAGGGAAGAGTCACCGAACGCACAGTGTCCCTGCAGCCCCCAGGAGAAAGCGCAGCAGAAACCTGGAAGCAGAAGTGAGCATCACAGAGCAGATGAGAGCTCAGTAGAGCCTCCAGGCCGGGCTCTGGGGCAAGAGGAGCTCCCGATGCTCCCAGAAAACACAAGTCCTCCATCTCCCGGTTCCTCAGGCCCCAGGCCCCGTGGTGCTAGCTACTGTTCCGAGGGGTGGGGGAACCATTGTCCTTTTCTCTCTCTGTCCTCTCCCCATGTGGGCTGGATGCCGGCCCAGTGGCAGATGTGTGCGACCGAGAAAACCGCAAGGAACCAGAAAGTGCCAGGTAGACAGCACAGAGGCAGAGGCTCAGGAAAGTCACCCATCAAGTGGCTGATGTCTCCAGAACTCTCTAGAATCGAGCATGTGTGCATCCTGTGTGTATACCACACCTCCACTTACCACAGACTTTGAGAACGGAACTAATCACCCTGGTCCCAGACTGACCACTGGGCGGTGCACACCTAGGAGACAGACCTGAGTAGGAGCTTTAAAGACCGACCTGATGTTCTTGGCCCAAAGGTTGGAGGTTGGAACTTGTGGCCTGAAAGACTGGCTGCCGGCCAAAACAAAAATATCAGTATTTCCCACATAGTTTAAATAAGACCTAGAATATGACCGGGCGCAGTGGCAAACACCTGTAATCCCAGCACTTTGGGAGATTGAGGCAGGCGGATCATGAGGTCAGGAGTTTGAGACCAGCCTGGCCAACATGGTGAAACCCAGTCTCTACTAGAAATACAAAAATTAGCCAGGTGTGGTCCTGTAATCCCAGCTACTCAGGAGGCTGAGGCAGGAGAGTCGCTTGAACCCAGGAGGTGGAGGTTGCAGTGAGCCAGGACTGCACCATTGTACTCCAGCCTGGGGGACAGAGCGAGACTCCATCTCAAAAAAAAAACAGTCCAGGATACAATCCAAAATGACTCAGCATACAAACAACCACAAAATGTCAACCTGCCTGGAAAACCCAATCAATCAATGTCAACACTTCACAGAGGTTGGGATTATCTGACAAAGACTTCAAACAGCTAGTTTAAAAATTGCAAATGCTTGCAACACATGTTAAAATAGAAAGTCTCATCTAAAACAGATGATGAAGAATCAACCAGGGGTTTGAGACCAGCCTGGGCAACACAGCAAGTCCTAGTCTTTACAAAATTAAAAAACCTAGCCTGGCATGGTGGTGGTCGCCTTTGGTCTCAGCTTCCCAGCAGACTTAGGTGGGAGATCACTTGAGCACAGGAGGTTGAGGCTGCAGTGAGCTATGGCTGCACCACTATACGCCAGCCTGGGCAACAGAGTAAGACCCTGTCTCAAAAAGAGAGAGAGAGAGAAGAATCAAATGGAGAAATTTGAGAACTAAGGAATATAATAACTGAAATAAACAGCTTGCTCAATGCACTTAACAGCAGGATGGAGGCCACGTCTGACAGTGGCTCATGCCTATACTACCAGCACTTTGGGAGACTGAGGAGGAAGGATCACTTGCCCCAGGAGTTCGAGATCAGCCAGGGCAACACAGTGAGACCCTCATCTCTACAAAACACTTTTTAAAAATGAGCTAGGCTTGGTGGCACACGGCTGTAGTCCCAGCTGCTCGGGCGGCTGAGACAGGATGATGACTGGAGCCAGGGGAGTCGAGGTGTAGCAGGCTCTGATCATGCTACTGCCCTCCAGCCTGGGCTACAGAGCAAGGCCCTGTCTCAAAAAAACACTTTTTTTTGAAATTCATAGTTAAAAGCATTTTGTCAAACAGATCTCCAGGCTTGGATAGTGTCAGTAGTAAATTCTAACAAATGTTTAAAGAATTAACATAGATTCTATAAACACTCCCTCCATTACTTTGATACTAAAACCAGGTAAAAACATTGCAAAAAAGAGAAAATCACAGACCAATATCTCTTATGAGTATAAATCCAAAAATCTCCAACAAAACACCAGCAAAGGAAATCCAGCAGTACACAAAAAGATACAGGTTAAGCATGCCTAATCCAGACATCCGAAATCCAAAATGCTCCAAAATCCAAAACTTTCTAGCCCTAAATGACGTCAAAAGTAGGATATTCCATACCTGACTTCGTGTGACAGGTTATGGTCAAAATACAGGTGCACAATGCAGCTTATTCAGCATCCCCAAGGGAAAAGTAAAATTACCTTCAGGCTATGTGCATAAGGTGTATATAAAACATAAACGAGGCTGGGTGTGGTGGCTCATACCTATAATCCCAGCACTTTGGGAGGCCGAGGCAGGCGGATCACCTGAGGTCAGGAGTTGGAAACCAGCCTGGCCAACATGGTGAAACCCCGTCTCTACTAAAAATACAACATTTAGCCGGGCGAGGCAGGTGCCTGTAATCCCAGCTGCTTGGGGAGCTGAGGCAGGAGAATTGCTTGAACCCGGGAGGCGGAGGTTGTACTGAACCGAGATTGCGCCATTGTACTCAGCCTGGGCAACAAGAATGAAACTCCTTCTCAAAAAAAAAAAAAAAAAAAAAAAACCACCGTAAATGAATTCATGTTTGGTCCTGGGTCCTAGCCCCAAGATATCTCATGACGCATATGCAAATATTCCAAAATCCAAAGAAATCTGAAATCCAAAACACTCCTGATCCCAAGCATGTATAATGGATACTCAATCCATAACACACCACGACCAACTGGATTTTATTCCAGGAATGCAACACTGGTTCAACAGTCAGAAAGCAGTCAGTGGAATGCACCATATTAACAAGCGGAAGAAGAAAATCATGTGATCACATCAACTGATGCGGAAAAAGAACTGAACAAAACACAATGGCCACACATGGTAACAAAAAACTTTCAGCCAACTAGAATAAAAGGGAACTGCTTCAAGGTGAAAAAGAACATCTACAATGAATCTACAGCTAACACCCTACTTGGGGGCAAAAGACTTACTGGTGTCCCTCTAAGATCGGGAACAAACAAGAATGTCCACTCTTACCACTTGCATTCAACACTGAATGAGGAAGTCTTAGGGAAGACGTAAAGCAAGAGATAAAAGGAGCTTCCAGGGAGCGGAACACGTGGAGGTTCCTAAAGGGTGGCGTGTCCAGAGAGGGCAAGAAAGTTCTGGGCCTCTTCCCCTCTATCTCGCCCACCGAAAAGAGGGGTTTGTGGGAACCCCAGCTTGAAGCTGTTTAAAGACTTTACCTAGATTTTGCTCCTGCTCCGAGATGGCCAACTAGACGCAGCCAGGAGAAACATCTCCCACTGAGAGACGGGGACACTGCGCAGGCAGGTGCACTCCTAGATCTTCAGAAGGAAGGCCCTGAGAATGGGCGGAGGGAAGACACAGGCTGGAGGGATGACAGAGGACGAGGCTGGGAACGCTGCACGGGGCTACTGTGCACCAGGAATCATTCCTGGCCCCCAACGACTCCTGTGGAGAGGGTGAGCTAAACAAGCAAGGGGAAACCCACTCTCACCATGGCCTCTGGAATCCCGGCAGGAGGGACCCCTCGTCAGGGAAAGCTGCTTAAGGAAGTGGTAGTGATGGAGGGCAGGGGAGCCCCAAAACTGAGATAGCCCAGGAGGGTTCCTGGCTTCACCCAGGAAAGAACTCAAGGGCGAGCCGGTGGTAATAAGCAGAACTTTTGCTGAAGCGCCCGAGTGCGCAGCAGCAGAGACACTGCTCCCTGTGGAGTGGGGCTACCCATGGACAGCAGCTCAGAGGCAGTGCTGCAGTCACACTTATACCTACTTTTAATTATATGCAAAGTAAGGGGCAGTTTATGCAGGAATTTACAGAATGTGGTTGCTAACTTCTGGGTTGTTGGGTCCTCGCCATGAAAAGGGGCAGTAACTTCCAAGTGTTGCCATGGCAATGGTAAACTGGCATAGCACACTGCGGGTGTGTCTTATGAGGAGGCGCTTCTGCCCCTGACCTGTTTTAGCTAGTCCTCAATTTGATCTGGCGTCTAAGCCCCACCTCCTGAGTCCAGTTCTGTCTCCTACCTCGGCAGGGCAGAGCTCCAGCCTGAGCCAGGCTGGGGGTTTTGTGCAGGAGCCATCGGTAGTGGAGCGCAGCCAGGATACCCATCCCTAGGCTCGACTTGCTCCCGTGGAAGACTTTAGCCCTGGGGGAATGTCAGACCTGAACTCTCCAGGGTAGTCTTGCCCATCAGACGGGGCCAGTCTGACCTGAGCAACCCTCAGTCTGTTGGCCTCTCCTGCGGCCCCAGCCTGGCCAAGCCTGCTTGAGGTGCTATCCCCAGGTACCTCCTGGGGGCGGCATCATGGCTCCCACACTGGCAGACTGTGCCTGAATGGGGAGTGCTCCAGGAGAGCGGCCCCACAGACACACTAGCTCGCCTGAGCGCTGCTCCCACTGCAGCCTACGCTGTGCAGTTTTGCCTGCAGGCATTTGCCCACAGCCACCCTCAACATTGTTTTGCTGGTGGTGTGCGTTCACTATGTCATGTCACTGCTGCCAGCCTAAGTGCACCTTACCCCCGCATTCTCCTCTCCCACCACCATTGTTGTCAGAGTCTTGGTGGCATAGAGCCCGCCAGCCTCACCCCTGCCAGTGCCCCACCCCTGCCAGTGCCCTACCCATGCTGGGCCTCCCCCAGGAAACCAGGCAGAGACAACACCTAGCCCTGAGCGGCCACTGCTGCCAGTGTGAACATGTACAGAGGGCACACACAGTCCTGCGCCCACCAGCGCCCCACCCCCATGCTAACCCCACCATTGGCACTAACACACAGGCACGCAGTTGCCAGCACGGCCCCTGCCCCCAGTCCAGCCATACTGCCCCACTGCTACAAATGCCCTCCCAGAGGCCAGCTCCCTGCCACCCACTAACACCCTGTCACAGGCAATGAACATGCACACCGCCAACTGCCGCTGGCACATGCAAATGAGGACAGATCCCACTGGCACCACCCTCCGCAGTGCTTTGCCTGGCACCACCCATTGGAGTGTGGTGACCAGCTGTCCGGGAGCAGCTTGGCCTTGGTCCCCTCAAATCTTCCAATAATGAAGCCAGCCAGCTGAACCCACCTTATACACAATCGAACCCCCAGGGTCGCCAAATAGGATAAAGAAAAAAGAAACCCATTCAAAGGACAGCAACTTCAAAGACTGAAGGAACACCAGCCCCACGGAAATAAGAAAGAACCAGCCCAAGAACTCTTGACAACTCAAAAAAGCAGCGTCCTCTTTCCTCCAAACAACTGCACTAGCTCTCCAGCAAGAGTCTTGACGAGGCTGAGATGGCTGAAATGGCAAATAGAATTCAGCATATGGAGAGGAACAAAGATTACTGAGATTCAGGAGAACACTGAAACCCAATCTAAGGAGGCAAGAATCACAATAAAAACAATATACAAACTGGCAGACAAAATAGCCAGGACAGAAAAGGATGTAACCGACCCGAGAGAGCTGAAAAACACAGTACATGAATTTAATAATCACGAGTATCAACAGCAGTACAGACCAAGCTGAGGAAAGAATCTCAGAGCTTGCAGACTGGCTTTCTGAAATAAGACAGATAAGAAGAGAGAAAAAAGAATGAAAAGGAATGAACAAAGCCTGCAAGAAATACGGGATTAAAAAAGAAATCAAATCTGCAACTCATCAGTAACCCTGAAAGAGATGAGGAGAATGGAAGCAACCTGGAAAACATATTTCAGGATGCCGTCCATGAGAACTTCCCCAGTCTAGCTAGACAGGCCGATATTCAAAATCTGGGAATGTAGAGGACCCTTGTAAAATACTTCATAAGATTATCCCCAAGATACATAATCATCAGATTGTCCAGGGTCAAAATGAGAGAAGCTAAAGAGACGTAACAGGTAATGTACAAAGGGAAACCCATCAGACTAAGAGTTAGCTTCTCAGCAGAAACCCTACAAGCCAGAAGAGACTGGGGGCCTATAGTAAACATTTTTTTTTTTTTTTGAGATGGAATCTCATTCTATGGCCCAGGCTGGAGTGCAGTGGCATGATCTCGGCTCACTGAAACCTCCACCTCCCAGGTTCAAGCAATTCTCCTGCCTCAGCCTCCCAAGTAGCTAGGACTACAGGCATGCACCACCACATGAAGCTCATTTTTGTATTTTTACTAGAGATGGGGTTTCACCATGTTGGCTAGGCTGGTCTTGAACTCCTGACCTCAGGTGATCCACCTGCCTCAGCCTTCCAAAGTGCTGGGATTACAGGCATGAGTCACCATGTCCAGCCAATATATTAAACATTCTTAAAGAAATTCCAATCCAGAATTTCACATCTGGCCAAATTAAGCTTCATAAGCAAAGGAGAAATGAGATCATTTTCAGGTGAAGTGCGGTGGCTCACACCTGTAATCCCAGCACTTTGGGAGGCTGAGGTGGGTAGACAGCCTGAGTCCAGGAGTTCGAGACTAGCCTGGGAAACGTGGCAAACCCTGTCTCTACAAAAAGTATATAAATTAGCTGGGTGTGGTGGTACCTGTCTATATAGTCCCAGCTACTTGGGAGCTTGGGAGGCTGAGGCCAGAGAATAACTTGTGCCAGGGAGGCATAGGTTGCAGTAAGCCATGATCGTGCCACCGCACTCTAGCCTGAGCAACAGAATGAAACCCTGTCTCAAAAAAAAAAAAAAAAAAAAAAAAGATCCTTTCAGACAAGCAAATGCTGAGAGAATTTGTTACCAGCAGTCCTGCCTTACAAGAGCTCCTGAAAGAAGGACTAGATATGAAAAGAAGTCCCAGCATGGTGGCTCATGATGGTAATCCCAGCACTTTGGGAGGCCGAGGCAGGCGAATCACCTGAGGTGAGGAGTTTGACACCAGCCTGGCCGACATGGTATAACTCTGTCTCTACTAAAAATATAAAAATTAGCTGGGCATGGTGGTGGGTGCCTGTAATCCCAGCTACTCGGGAGGCTGAGGCAGGAGAATTGCTTGAACCCAGGAGGTGAAGGTTGCCGTGAGCCCAGATCATAAGGAAAAAACCATTACCAGCCACCACAAAAACACACTTAAATTATATACAGACCGGTGACACTGTAAAGCAACCACACACAAACAAGTCAGCGTAATAAACAGCTAACACCACAATGACAGGATCAAATACAAACATATCAATACTCACTCTGAATGTAAATGGGCTAAATGTCCCCATGAAAAGGCACAGAGTAGCAAGCTGGATAAAGAAGTAAGATCGAATGATATGCTGCCTTTAAAAGACCCATCTTGGCTGGGCACCATGGCTCACTCATGCCTGTGATCCCAGCACTTTGGGAGGCAGAGGTGGGTGGATCGCTTAAGGTCAGGAGTTCAAGACCAGCCTGGGAAACATGGTGAAACCTTGTCTCCACTAAAAATATAAAACTTAGCCAGGTGTGCTGGTGCACGCCTATAATCCCAGCTACTCAGGAGGCTGAGGCAGGAAAATTGCTTGAACCTGGGGGGTTGGAGATTGCAGTGAGCCAAGACTGTGCCACTGCACTCCAGCCTGGGCAACACAGCAAGATTCTGTCTCAACAACAACAACAACAACGACCCATCTGACATGCAATAACACCCATGGACTTAAAATAAAGAAATAGAGAAAAATCTACCAAGCAAATAGAAAACAGACAAAAGCAGAATTTCAATCTTAATTTCACACAAAACAGACTTTAAGACAACAATGATCAAAAAAGACAAAGAAGGGCATTGCATAATAGTAAAGCATTCAATTCAACAAGATCTAACGATCCTAAATATATATGCAGCCAACAGGAGTACACAGGTTCATAAGGCAAGTTCTTAGAGAGCTACAAAGAGATTTACACTGCCACACAGTAACAGTGGGAAACCTCAACACCCCACTGACAGTATTAGACAGATCACTGAGGCAGAATATTAACAAAGATATCCGGGACCTCAACTCAGCACTGGATCAACTGCACCTGATAGATATCTACAGAACTCTCCACCCAAAAACTCGAGAGAATATCTCATCCGCACATGGCACATACTCTAAAAACAACCACACAACTGGACAGAAAACAATCCTCAGCAAATGCAAAAGAACCAAAATTGTATCAGCTCCTCTCTCAAACCACAAATCAATAAAAATAGAATTCGAAACTAAGAAAATTGCTCAAAACCATACAATTACATGGAAATTAACCTGCTCTTGAACGACTTTTGGGTAAATAATGAAATTAAGGCAGAAGTCAAGAGAAACCAATGAGAACAAAGATACAACAGACCTGAATCTCTGGGATACAGCTAAGGCAACGTTAAGAGAAATGTATAGCACTACGTGCCCACATCAAAGTCAGAAAGATCTACATCACAACTAAAAGAACGCGTGAAGCACAAGTGTCCACCTCCAAAGCTAGCAGAAGACAAGAAAGAAACAAAACCACAGCTGAACTGAAGAAGATTGACATAAAACAACATTCAAAAGATCAACTAAGCCAGGAGCTGGCTTTTTAGAAGAATGAATAAGATAGGATGCCAGCTAGACGAATAAGAGAGAAGGTCCAAGTAAACACAATTAGAAATGACAAAGGGGTGTTACCAGTGATCCCACAGAAATACAAATAAACTTCAGAGACTACTGTGAACGCTTCTATGCACACAAACTAGAAAATCTAGAAGAAATGGATAATTCCCTGCACATATATACCCTTCCAAGACAGAACCAGGGAGAAACTGAATCCCTGAGCAGATCAGTAATGAGCTCCAAAATTGAATCCGTAATAAACAGCCTACCAACCAAAAAAAAAGCCCGGGACCAGACGGATTCACAGCTGAATTCTATCAGATGTACAAAGAAGAGCTGGTAGTATTCCTACTAAAACTATTCCAAAAAACCGAGGAGGAGGGCTTCCTCCCCAACTCATTCTATAAGGTCAGCATCATCCAGAGACCAAAACCTGGCAGAGATGCAACAAAAAAAGACAACTTCAGGAATATCCTTGATAAACATTGATGTAAAAATCCTCAACAACACACCAGCAAACTGAATCCAGCAGTACATCAAAAACCCAATCTACCACAATCAGGATGGCTTTTATCCCTGGGATGCAAGATTGGTTCAATATATGCAAATCAATAAACACGATTCATCACATAAATACAGAAATTACGTGATCATCTCAAAAGATGCAGAAAAGGCTTTCAATAAAATTCAACATCTCTTCATGTGAAAAACTCTCAACAAACTAGGGTTTAGGGTGGGTTTTTTTTTTTTGAGATTGAGTTTCACTCTTGTTACCCAGGCTGGAGTGCAATGGCACAATCTCGGCTCAGAGCAACCTCCGCCTCCCAGGTTCTGTAGATATCTACAGAACTCTCCACCCAAAAGAGTGAGAAAATATCTCACGGGTTCAAGCAATTCTCCTGCCTCAGCCTCCTGAGTAGCTGGGACTACAGGCATGTGCCACCATATCCAGCTAATTTTTGTATTTTTAGTAGAGACGGGGTTTCACCATGTTGACCAGGATGGTATCAATCTCTTGACCTTGTGATCCACCCGCCTTGGCCTCCCAAAGTGCTGGGATTATAGGCGTAAGCCACGGTGCCTTTTTTTTTTGGAGACAGGGTCTTGCTCTGTCGCCCAGGCTGGAATGCAGTAGCACAATCTCAACTCACTGCAACCTCTACCTCCTGGGCTCAAGTGATCCTCCCACCTCAGCCTCTCAAGTAGCTGGAATTACAGTTTCCATCACCATGCCGGCTAATTTTCCTATTTTTAGTAGAGCGTGAGGTACCATGCTCAGCCAACAAAGTAGGTTTTGAAGGTAGATACCTAAAAAATAAGAGCCATCTACGACAAACCCACAGCTAACATCATACTGAATAGGCAAAAGCTGGAAGCTCCTCCCCTGAAAACTGACATAAGACAAAGATGCCCTCTCTCACATAGTATTGGGGGCCGGGCATGGTGGCTCATGCCTGTAATCCCAGCACTTTGGGAGGCTGAGGTGGGTAGATCACCTGAGGTCAGGAGTTTGAGACCAGCCTGGTCAACCCGGTGAAACTCTGTCTCTACTACAAATACAAAAATTAGCTAGGTGTGGTGGTGTGTGCCTGTAGTCCCAGCTACTTGGGAGGCGGAGGCTGGAGAATCACTTGAACCCAGGAGGCAGAGGTTGCAGTGAGCTGAGATCATGCCACTTGTACTACAGCCTAAACTACAAAGTGAGACTCTGTCTTAAAAAAAAAAAAAAAAGACACTGCTAAGAGATTAAAAAGACAAGCAGACTGGGAGAGAATATTTGCAAATCACTTATCTGAGAGAGGACTTCTACCTGGAACATACAAAGAACTGTCAAGGCTCAATTATAAGAAAATGACCCAATTTTAAAACGGGAAAAAGATACACAGAGACGCTTCTCCAAAGAGGATATACAGATGACAAAGAAATATGTAAAGCGATGCTCAACATTATGAGCCATTAAGAAAATGCAATAGGCCAAGCACAGTGGCTCACACCTATAATCCCAGCACTTTGGGAGGCTGATCACCCAAGGTCAGGTGTTCAAGACCAGCCTGGCCAACATGGTGAAACCCGGTTTCTACTAAAAATACAAAAATCAGCTGGTCGTGGTGATGGGTGCCTAAAATCCCAGCTCCTTGGGAGGCTGAGGTAGGACAATCACTTGAGCCTGGGAGGCAGAGGTTGCAGTGAGGTGAAATAGCACCACTGCACTCCAGCCTAGGCGACAAGAGCAAGACTCCATCTCAAAAAACCAAAACAAAACAATGCTGAGATGCTACTACATACCCATTAGGATGGCAAATAAAACTACTGACCAAGGATGTGGGGTCCTCACAACCCTCACCTGCTCTGGAGAGAATGCAAAAGGCAATGGTTTGTCAGTTTCTTATAAAGGTAAACACACACTTACCGTGTGACCCAGCCATCCCACTCCTGGGTATTTACCCTAGAGAGATGAAAACTTATGTCCACACGTAAGCCTGGACACACAATGTTTCTAGCAACTCTACTGACAATTGCCAAAGACTGGAAAACCACCCACATGTCCTTCTGTGGTTTGGAACAGAAAATATATACAAATAAATATACAAGGAAACAGACTGTTGATACACAAAACAATTGGATTTGGATGAATCGCGAAGAATTAGGATGAGTTAAAGCCAGACTCGAGAGCTTGTGACTGTATGATGCCGTTCATATGACAATCTCAGAAAGACAGCTATGGTGACAATCGCAACACAGCGAAGACTACGGTGGTGGAGAGAGCAATGGTTGTCAGGGAATGGGAAAGAGGGAGCGTGGAGCTACAAAGAGGCAGCATGAGGAGGTTTTGATGTTCTGTGCCCTGGGTATGGTGATGGGTTACACAAATCTGTACAAGCGCTAAAATTCATTTTCAAAACGTCAACTTATCTCATGATTTAAAAACTAAAAGAAAAAAACAAACATACAAAACAGTAAAACTGAATGCAAAATCAAAACCCAAAAAACAACAATGAAAACCAGTTGCAGGAGAACCACAGCTTACGATCTCAGGTTTATAGGGCAACCAACATACGCGTTTCTGTCTATCCGCAGAATGAGGCCAGAGAGGAGGATGGTGAATAAATCCTCATCTTTCTGCTCATAGGAGCGGAGCCCTTTGCTTGCTTTTTTTTTCTGTACATGGTGAATGATAAAAGTCCTTCACTTTCTAACCTCATATCCTGCTTTTAATTTTTAAAAATAATGTGCATGCATGGCTTCTCAGTCAGCATAAATGCTAATAAAGATAACATAAGCTTGAGCTGGGCGTGGTGGCAGGTGTCTATAATCCCAGCTACTCAGGAGGCTGAGGCAGGAGAATCACCTGAACCCGGCAGGTGGACGCTGCAGTGAGCTGAGATCGCACCACTGCACTCCAGCTTGGGCGACAGAAGGAGACTCCAGCTCAAAAAAAGAAAAAGAAAAAAGAAAAGATAAGACAAGCGCACATTTCAATGAGTGGCCCAAACTGAATCCTGCTATCAGTCACCACACAGAATGGCTCTGGGGCCTTGCTGGTTTTAAAAGGCTGCATCTGTTTCTCAGAGGAGATAACATTGTACGGGAGGAAAGAAAGGAGACCTACCAAGAGGTTAACAGACTCGATGACGTCCAAGAACACCTCATTCTTCCGATACTTGATGCCTTCGGACCGCCAGGAAACCGCGTTGGTGACGGTGGCTGGGGGCCGCGGGGCCCCTGTTTCCAGCTTGTGGCCTTCCTGGGTGATGTACCTGTGGGGCCACAGGCTCAGAATGAAGGAGGTGCCACCTGTGCCAACGCCGCAGCTTCTGGCCCTGATGTTTCAGTGGGGTCAGGGTGGGTGCAGGGGAGGTTCTGACCGACTTGAAAGCAGCCCCTCAATTTAAGCAGCTCCAGAAAGGGCAGCCTCTGGTTTCACCTGGGGCTGCTTCATACAGGAAAATCTTCACCCTTTCCAAAGGCCAATACACATGCAAGTTACGGAGTCTAATGCACTCATTTCTGGGGGGCCAAGAAGACCATGTTGGGGAGGAAAACAAGAAGTGGGTGTGAGCTGCTTCCCATCCCTGCTGAGCACGTGGATGGGGCTGATGACCCCATTCCGCTGGAGGAGCAACAGGTGCAGGGTTGGGAACGCAGGCTTCCCTGGGAGGCTGTCTCTGCCCCCTGTAAAATGGGAAGACAGTAAATGGGAGGCTGTGACTGGAGTGAGGAAGCACTTAAGTCACGTTGCATATTATCTGATGGGCAGGATTCCAAAGAGGGGAGACCTCAATCACAGTTACTTTATGACAGTAAAAACAAAGGAGGCTACTCCTTAGTAGCAAGGGATTTAGGGCGTCTGTGTGGATGGAGAGTAAAGATAAGGAACAGGAAAAGCACTGTTATGCCTGGCTATCGAGGAGGGAGAATCACCTGAACCTGGGAGGCCGAGGCTGCAGTGAGCTGAGATCGCACCGCTGCACTCCAGCCTGGGAGACAGAAAGAGACTCTGTCTCAAAAAAAAAAAAAGATAAGACAAGCTCACATTTCAATTAATGGCCCGCACTGAATCCTGCTACCTGTTACCACACAGAATGGCTGTTGGGGCTTTGCTGGTTTTAAATGCTGTGTCTATTTCTATAGCAGAGGAGATAAAGCTCTACAGAAGGAAAGAAAGGAAGCCTACCAACTCAGTAAAAATCCCAACACGGCTGGAGGTAGGAGGGCGGGTGGGAGACAATACAAACACACATTTGCCCCTTCTGTTTCCAAACCTGATGGCATCAATGTCTCGACACCGCCCAGGCCTACCTCCTGGCCCCATCCCTGCCCACTCACTCCTGCAGGATCTTGCTGTCAGTGGTCTGGGGGTAGCCGAAGTCCATGAGCTCGTCCAGCAGCTCGTAGATGATGACAAAGTTGTCCCGGATGCTCTCCTCCTCCAGCTCCTTGAAGTACTCGGAAAACACCTGTGGCAGTGGCGGTGTGGGAAGTGGGGGAGGGAGGGGAGGCAGATGGCTGAGCAAATGGATGAGGAATGAATGAACGCTTGTACACATTCATTTGCCCTCTAAGTCCTACCAACAGCCCACTTTCCAGGCTTGGGGACGTGCTACAAGGCCCTGGACCCAGGTAACAGGGCAGGAGGACAGCAGGGGCTGGCTGTGGGGTGGGGCCAGGCTGGAGCCCCTGCAGATGTCCTCTGAGGCCTTCAGAAGCTCCACGTCCCCGTTTTCTTCCCTGCCCAGACAACCCAGGCAGGTGGCCCCTCCTGAGGGACTGTAACTGTCATCCTTTCCTGAGTCTGGAGTGACTCAGGAGGACCTGATGAACTGCCATTTTCCCCATTTCGACGGAAAGCTCAGAGGGCTAAGGAAGGGACGCCAAAGAGGGGCTGTTAGAAGCACTTTTGCAGACATAAATGCCGAAGGAAGGAACATCGCTGAAGGAGGAAGGAACTGCCCAACCCTCAAGTGGGTACCCTCCCCTTCCCACATCCCCCGTCTCTGATCTGCTGACCCCTGTTCGCTTCAGGACTGTGACTGCCTGGCCTCTGCTTAGAAAGCACAGGCAGCACAGCCAGGCCCAGCCCTGCCTGTGACAGCGCCACTGGTCCAGTGAAGGAGCCCTTGACCTGCACGTGAGGCCTTCCCAGGTGACGCTCGGCTCCTTCCCCATGCTGTCCCCACCTGGGCTTGCCCCCATTCTCCAACATTCTGCACAGGTGGGATCAGGGAGGGATGAAAGCTTTCCCTGGGTCCTGGTCCCCACTTTGAGCCCCACAGCCTGCCTCGGCCAGGCCCATCCTCTCCAGGAAGCCAGCAGCAGCCTCCTCACTGGCCTCCAGGCTGCCCTCAAGTCCTCCTGCTCAGCAGCCAGAGTCACTGCTTTAGATCAAACCGGGTCTTGTCAGTCTCCTGCTTAAAGCTCTCCACTACCTCTCATCAGAGGTGGAATGCAATCCCCGTTCTGTATAATCCGCCCTCTTCCCAGCTAACCTCAGCCTCCCTGGCCATACCACGCACACGGCTGTCCCAGGGCCTTTGCACCGGCCACTGTCTCCATGTCACTGGCAGCCTGGGCCAGGCGTGTGTCAGTGTGTCAGCTCTCTCAAGGTGGGCCTTGGGCCTCTGTGCCTTGAGAGCTCCCAGGGAGACTCTGAGCTGGGCTCGGCTCTGCAGCTCTGCTGTTATTCCAATCCCATCGGTGGGTCACCCCACATCCTTCCAAAGCTGGCTGGGGGACTTGCTTGTCCCTCCCAGGGTCAGGGCACACCCCTGCTCTGAGCCCCACCTTTTCCTGTTCACTTTGCTTTCTTCCCCAAGGTGGGGAGCAATGCGAGCTGTAGAATTCCACACAGGGGGGTTGGGCTCCCTTTTCCCACTTCCTGGGGTTCCAGCCCCAGCCCTCCCTGGGGACCCCACAGCTCTAACTAGGGTGGCAGGTATGGAGAGGTGCAAAAGCAGAGTCAAGACAACTGCCACCCAAGCCCGCAGCCCCTCTGAGAGAGACTCACCTGTACCACCTTATAAAGGAAGGAGAACACCAGCGACACGCACGCATTCTTCTTGGACGTGGCAACCACTGCATGGCAGCCGTGGTCAAGGAGCATTCAGAGGCCGCGCAGCTGCCTGGAAGACCCCAGCTGATGGAGGCAGCCCCTAACCCTCACAACCCTCAGAGTCTTCCCTACCGCTGCTCCCAGCCATTTACGTGGCCCATGGTGGGCTACCAAGCTCCTGGTCCAAGCTGGGCCTGGGACACAGGAGTCACCGGCCAGACATGCCCCAGGGAGCACTCACTGAGATGGAAAATCACAGGGATGGCAGGTGGCACAGGGGACCTGTCCCGGGGGCTGGGTGAGGGGCTGCCCCGAGCAGGGAGGGAGCAAGGCTCATTCCAGGAGCAGAAAGCAGGATGCACTGGCCCGGCTCCTCCAAAGGCGACCTCGTCATGACCCTGCCGAGACCCAGGGTCCCCCGGCCAGACTCTGTGGCAAGCAGCCAGGGCCAATTCTGGCTTCAGCCCTTCCTGGCTTTGGAAACACAAGCCGAGGCCCCTGAAACAAACCTTTCTAGAGAAACCTCGATATTTCTCTCCTGTGTTATGGGCGCCTGTGAATGAATTCACCGAGGCAGTGTACGTGAGACATCTGGTGCAGATGTTCCTTTCTGCCACGGTGCCAGCCCCTGCCTCCCGGGGTCAGTGTATGCTGGGCGCTTCCTGTTCCTTTTTCCCTAATGGGCTCCCAGGCCACAAGAGAAGGCTGGTTCTTCCTCTGTAGGCTCACGTACTGTGCCCTGGACATCCCTGTTCATGGCTCGTCTGTGCCACCTGGCTTTTTTGCCCAGCAGTGAGCTTTAGAGGGTAGGGCGGGGGCTGCATCCTCTCCCTTCTCACCTCACCCCAGCACGGGGCCCAGGAAAGGGATGCTGGCCCAGTCAAACAAGTGCTGGCCTCCCTCCTGCTGCCTGGCAACATGCCCTCCCCAGATGCTTCATAAGCAGGGGCAGTGGGTGGCTCTCATCCAGGGCCTTGCTGAGAATTGTCCCGGCTAGAGGTAAAAGGACATCCACTCAGCCAGAGAGGTGAGCCCTCCCTGTCTCTTCCCCAGATGCCCAGGTGTGAAACGTAGGGGCCCAAGCAGAAACTGATCTGATGGCTCCTGCTGAACTCAGACCACAGCCCCTCACCCTCCTCCCAATACCTGGGCAGTCTCAGAGGACTGTCAACTCCCTGGGTTAAAAGCCACCAAAGATCAGCTTCAGAGCTATTCTCAGGGTCTTCCAGAGCCAGGAGAAATCTCCAGAGGCACGCCACAGGGAGCCAGGTGAGGGCCCTGGACCAGCAGGGCCCACAGGGGAACATGCACACGACCCACCAGAAACGATCTTGCTACAATGCAGATTCTGATGGGGCAGGGCTGGGTGAGTGTGGAAGCCTGCCTTTCCAGAGGGCTCCCAGATGTTCTGGCCCACCGGCCACACTGTACTGGCAAGGCCCCATGTCTCCAAGGACACAGGAAAGGGTACGGAGCCCACACGTGCTGTGAGCAATGTGCACAAGTCAGCTCAACTGACCTGAACAACCCCTCAAATGTGCAGCGAGGGGTCATCGTTCCCGATGAACTGTGGGAAGGTGAGGGATTCACCTTCAGCCCTATAGCTGCTGGAGCTGGGGCTCACACCAGGCTGTGAACCGCAAAGCCAGGCCCTTTCTGTAGTAGTGCAGGTACTGCAATGCGCCTGAAGGTCTGCCCAAAGCTGTGGGATGGTCAGTTAGACCTCCTGGGTAGAAACTGGCTTGGCCAAGTCTCCACATGGGTCCAAGGACAGGAAGGGCAGGGGGCTCGGAGATCTGGGCGGGGCTGGGAGGAGCCTCTCCCCTTCTCTGTACCCCACCACCCCTCCGTGGTCCAGGCCACTTCCCCTCCCACCTGCACGACGGCCCCAGACTACTCCCTACCTACCCATGTCCTCTCCTGTCCCCACTGTCTTGCCCCACTCAGCAGCCAGAAACCTCCAGAAGGTACACATCTAAAAGCCTCCAAAGACTTCCTGTCGCATTTCAGATGATGTCCTTTGAGACTCCAGACCCTGCTGACCACTCCAGCCTTGCTGCTGACACAGATCCCCTCTTGAGGGCTCCAGCCACCCCGACTGCAGCTGCTGGAATGAGTCTCTGTCCTGCAGATTCACCCATGCCCAGTGCCTGTCCGTCCCTCCAGCTGGCAAAAGCCAGGCCTCCCTGCAGGCTTCCTCCAGGGTGTCACTTCCCTTTGTGGGCCCCTGGGCCAAAGGATTTCAAGTCACACCCGCTCCTCTCCCCACACCCATCACACGTGTCATAGCGTGTTCTCTGCCTGTCTCCGCAGGCAGCAAGGAGCTCCGGGAGGGCATGGCTGTGTCCGATGGCTCCCACTGTGCCCAAACCGACTCTGGTTGTAGGTGTGTGGGGGTGTGTGTGTGCACACACACCCACACAGGAGTCCCCTGGGAGCGCCCCCAGCAAAGGGATACGATACAGGTTGTTGTGTTTGATCCACATGAAGCGGACCCCCCCGTGGGCCAGGATGGGCGACAGCATCCCCTCCTCCTCCTTCTCCATCAGGATGGGCATGAAGTGCTCCACCTCCGACATGTCCACGTCGCCACGGTAGTTCCGGCAGATGAGCACCTGCCGTGGGGAAGGAAGAGAGAAGACACTTGCATTTTCAGTTCTTCAATCCAGGGGCTGGGGGCAGCGGGTGAGATGCACCAGCCTGCTTCCCTCGGGGTCCCCGATCATGGCCCCTGTCTGCACAAGAGCGGAACTCGAGGCCATTCTGGTCTCCATTCCCCAGGGAATTCCTGGAGAAGAGCATCTCCCAGTGTGAGCTCCCACAGGGGCCGCCCGTGGTTCCTTGCAGGGTGAGCGTAGAAGGGGACTCTGCAGCAAGGGTCCAGGACTGAATCACTCAGAGACATCAGGTTAAGTGCTTCACAAGCTCTCAACAGAGGTCTTCTCAGAGCCTTTACCGTGCTAACGCACCCTGCTCTCCTGCCTGGGTCAGGGCACCCATTCCTGCTGAAGGTTCATATTTCCTGAAGTCCACGGGTACTCTGAAGAGGAGAAGCCCTTCCTGGTCTCTCTCTTTCATAGCTGTGGGTCAGGATACACAGCATCTAGAACTCCTGTCCACTGCTGATGAGAATGGAAAATGGGATAACTACTTTCGTGAAGTCTGGCAGTTTCTAAGAAACTGAAAGCCAGAGTTACGGTACGACCCAGTCATGTCTCTCTTTGGTATTTATCCAAGAGAAATGAACTCACATGTCTGTACAAAGACGAGCATGAGATGTTAACAGCAGCTTTAACTGAA
>CM052668.1:12945938-13036085 GCA_028533165.1 Leontopithecus rosalia | reverse complement strand
CGGATCCCACAGTCACCGTGTCCTGCACACCACGAGGAACACGCCTCGGCAATGAAAGGACGGGACTCCCGATCCAAGGACGGATCCCACAGTCACCGTGTCCTGCACACCACGAGGAACACGCCTCGGCAATGAAAGGGACGGGACTCCCGATCCACGGACGGATCCCACAGTCACTGTGTTCTGCACACCACAAGAAACACACCTCAGGCTGGCGCAGTGGCTCACCCAGCACTTTACGAGGGTGAGGCGGGCAGATCACCTGAGGTCAGGAGTTGGAGACCAGCCTGACTAATGTGGGAAATCCCATCTCTACTAAAAATACAAAAATTAGCTGGGCGTGGTGGCATGCGCCTGTAATTCCATCTACTCAGGAGGCTGAGTGAGGCAGGAGAACTGCTTGAACCCAGGAGGAGGAGGTTGCAGTGAGCCGAGACTGTACCACTGCACACCAGCCTGGGCAACAACAGCAAAACTCCACCTCAAAAAAAAAAAAGGAGAGAAACATGCCTCAGCAATGAAAGGCGTCGGACTCCCGATACAGGGACATATCCCACGATCACTGTGCTGGCTGAAAGAAACCAGACAAAGGAGAGGTCATCCTGGATGACTGCACATATAGAAAACCCTAGAAAATGGCGATGAAAACACATTGGCGGCTGCCTAGGGATGGGGCTGGACAGCAATGGGCATGAGGAAGCTTTAGGGGCAATGGAATGTGGGTTACGGCTTCCCACACGACTGAGCTCATCAAACTGTACAAAGTGCAGGTTATTACACCTTGTTGAAAGAATAAAAAGGAGGTCGGAAGCTTTGCTAGCCTGGGCACAGCTGTGGTTGCAGATGCTGCTCAGAGCAGCTGCAGCTTTCGGGGCCCGCAGGATGGCCAGTGGCAGGACTCAGCAGCATGCTGGCTGAGAAGGCCATGGTGGCGCTGGCTGAGAAGGCCATGGCGGCGCTGGCTGAGAAGGCCATGGCGGCGCTGACCATCCTGGGAACTGCCTGCCTCAGAACCTGTCATTCATCACACACTGCCTTTATTCTCTCAAGGCGGGGCTGGGAGGGATGGGGGATGGCACCTTCCTTTCCTAGTCCTGTGGGACTGACTGAAGTGAGGCAGGTGATGACCTATTGAGGAAACAGACCCTCCTGCTGCTGTCACTCTTGACCCCCCCAGGTCCTTCCTCACGAAGGGTGACAGGGCTCTTCCTACACAGAAGCCAGACGGGGTCTCTTTCCTGCTGCTGAACTGCCACCTACTCCAGCCTCACCGGCACTGAGAACAAACCCCAAGCTCACCCCTGTGGTTCCCAAGGACCAGCGTGGTCTGGCTCCTCACGGCCCCTCTGACGCCTCTCTGCCTGTGCTGCCCTGATTCACTTCACTCCAGCCTGAGTGATCTGAGTGATCCACATCTGTTCCCACCTCGGGGTCTTTGTCCTGGCCTGGCTCTTCTCATTTCTCAAGCCTCAGTTCAAACGACACCTCCTTTAAGAAGTCCTCCCTGCTTGCTCTGGCTGAGATCATGTCCTGTCCCTCTGTACCGACCCCTGCTTTATCTTCAGTGGACCTATCACCTGCTGCGTTATACATTTATTTGTATCCTCATTTACTGTCTGACCTTCCCTGAGTACAGTGACTACTCTGTCTCATTCACAGCTGTGTCCCAGCACCCAGATTGGGGCATGGCCCAGAGTAGGCACTCAGTAAACATTTGTGGAGTGAATACCGGGGTGAGGAGAAAAAGGAGGTGAGGAAAACGTATAGGTCTTATGCAGATGGCTGAATGGGTAATGGCATCACTTAGAGGAAGAGCAAGCAGGCACGGGGAGTGCATTTTGATGAATGCTGAGTTTGTGGTGGCGGTGGAGCCTCCCCAGTGTCCCAGCGGCCAATGATCTCCAGATAAGTGCTGTGGACCAAGTCGAGAGTCACTGGACTGTGGACATGGGTCATATCACCTGGGAAGAGTGACAGCATGGGGAGGCACGCGTAGGCCTGAGCCACTCAACAGCCGTGCAGAGGGCAGAAAAGGAGGAAAGCAGGCAGCGCGAGAAACCCCCGAGAGCACAGCTTCCTGGAAGCAGAAGGGAGCACCGCAGAGGAGGTGGTCAGTGGTGTCAGAAGCTACCGAGAAGCCAGCCTGATAAAGCGGAGAAGCTTCCTACCAGGAGAGCTTTCTCCCAGCCAGTGCGGCCACACCAATGTCCCTGATAACCAGACACGTGGCCATGAATGTCTCAACGTGCTTTATTTTAGATGAAATGCAGTGGGCTCACGAGGCTGACTTCGGAAACATGAGGTCCGTGGGTTGTGGAATAAGAAAGGGCGTCTTGGTTGCAGAGGATGGGAGGGAAGCCCACAGCTGCCTCGGGGAGCTTCCTGAAAGGCAGGTCTGATCATGCCTCTCTGGGCTACGGTCTCCTCACAGTGGCTGTTCCTTCTTGGAACTGAATGGTCCCCTTGGGCTCTCTCTCCCAGCTCAGCATTAGTCAGGACTTCTGGCTTGGCAGCCCCAGCAGGCTGCCTCTTGTGTCCCTTGCAATGCCTCTTTTCCACCTGACCTGGTCACCGTCCAAACCCCCTCCAGGGGGCCTTTTGTAACCACCTCCCCCGTCCACTGGCTAAAGACAAGGTTGAGCAACTGCAGTACTTAGGACCTTGGTCCTGCCCCTGTGGCTGCCTGGAGGTGACTCCCCTGCTAGACAGAGAGGCCTGGGAAGGCTAACATGGACCATGAGTGGTGCTGAGCCTGTCTCATGCATCTGCTCAGCAAATCTGCACAGTAAGTCCATAAAAGCCTTTTTGGCCAGGCGAGGTGGCTCACGCCTATAATCCCAGCACTTTGGGAGGCCGAGGTAGGTAGATCACCTGAAGTCAGGAGGTTGAGACCAGCTTGGCCAACATGGAGAAACCCTGTCTCTACTAAAAATACAAAAAATTAGCCGAGTGTGGTGACGGGTGCCTGTAATCCCAGCTACTCGGGAGGGTGAGGCAGGAGAATCACTTAAACCTGGGAGATGAAGGTTGCAGTGAGTTGAGATCACACCATTGCGCTCTCTGGGCGACAAGACCAAAACTCCGTCCCAAAAAAAAAAAAAAGCCTCTTTTGACCAGTGAGAAAAGCGAGGTTCAGAGAGGAGAAGAGCCTTGTCCCAGCTGAGCAGCAGAGATGGGTTTTCAGCTCAGCCCTAACACCACAGCCATGGTGCCAATGGATACCCTATGCCTGGCACAGGACGGGGTGCATGCTAGGCGCTCATGAAATGTTTGCTGAAGGCATAAGCAAGCCAAGACAGGCAGCCTGCTGGCACGGCTGGAGAGGCAGTGGCCGGGGCAGAAGCAAGACTCATGCCACCAGGGCTCAGGGACACCACACCCACCCAGCCTCTGGCATGCCTCTAAGAAGGTGGGAGAAGGAAGGCCAGCACTGGTTCTCACTAGGTGTTGACTGTGGGTGGCTTCCAGGGCAGGCACCTACTCAAGGGACTTCAGGAAAGTGCTGGAGGGGCGTGGGGCAGGAGGTGGCAGCCACTTCACCTCTTCACTCCCAGCGGCTTCAGAGCTCACTCCTGCCCACCTCTCACCTAGGACCTGACACCCACGTTTGTTTCTCTCACTGATCAATGTTGGGCTAACACTGTTGGACCAGTTCTTGTTGCTTCCACACACAACAGGCCAAGCAGCCACTTGCCGTGCACCTGGGATGGACTTGGGAGAAGGCAGAGGCCCATTTTGAAAAGTCAGGGACAATCCTATCTTTAAATTTTCTCAGATCCTCTGGGGAGGATGCCTGGGTTCTAGTTTATGTCCAGCTTGCTGGTGTCTCAGGTCCATTTGTCACCTCTGCTCAGAGAAACCCTCTCTTGTTCTCTGGCTGAGGCTGACTGTCCCTATTACACACTCACCCTTCCCCACTATTGCAATGGACATTTATTTGTGTTTTTGGAGATTGGTATCCATCACCCCATCAGTCTGTGAACGCCATGGATTGTTGAGCCCTAGCACAGTGACTCAGCCCTGTAATCCCAGCACTTTGGAAGGCTGAGAAAGATAAATCGCTTGAGGTCAATGGTTCAAGACCAGCCTGGTCAACATGATGACACCCCATCTCTACTAAAAGTATAAAATTTAGCTGGGTGTGGTGGTGGACACCTGTAATCTCAGCTACTCTCAAGGGTGAGGCAGGAGAATTGCTTGAACCCAGAAGGGGGAGGTCGCAGTGAGTGGATATTGCGCCACTGCATTCCAGACTGGACAACTGACACTATCTCAAAAAAAAAAAAAAAAAGGAAAGAAAGAAGGGGGACTGTTTTTTGCTAATCACAAATCGACCCCAGGCTTAGTACCCTGCCCAGCATTAGTAGTGCTCCCTAGATATCAGCTGAATGAACAAATGATTCTGGATCGGACTCCTAGACTTGCTACTTCTCTGTGACCAGTGTGACCTTAGTCAGGTTGCTTCACCTCTCCGTGCCTCAGTTTCTCCCTCTATAAAATGGCACTCGTGATCACCACCCACCTCACCTAACCCTTGTAAGTCAGTATCACAATGAACGTGGAGAAATTCCTACTGAGAGAAGGTGCACGGTAAACAGAAGCTGCAACGCCCTGAGAAGGCGGGACTGGCTTGAGGGCACCCAGTCCCCGCCACGCCTCACCACCCCTGGCCAAGGGTCGCGCAGCCCCTGGACGCCCTGCCTGGCTCCCGGGCCGGCTGCGGCCCCACTTCCGGGTCCTCCACCGAGGCCAGAGCCCCTGGTCCCTGCGCCTGATAGCAGGGGTCGCGGCAGTCGGTTACCTGGCGACGCGGTAGCCCACCTCGTTACCTAGCAACAGGGCGGGGCAGAGCCACTGCAGACCCCCGCCCAATTACCCAGAAAGAAACCGGGTGTGAATCTCCCGGCCTCCTAGCCTCACACACGGGTGGAGCTCATAGGCCAGTTACCTAGCAACAGGGTGGGTCCCCGCGGGGAGGAGGACCCCGCCGGTTGCCGGGCAACGGGGAGGGTGGGGAGCCCTCAGTACCTTGCCCTTCAGGTCCAGCACGTAGACGGCGCTGGCGGACATGGTGGCTGCAGGAGGCCTCCGCAGCGGCCAAGGGCGGCGGCGGCGACGGTGGAGACTACCGGGCGTTGAGCGAGGCCGGGCGCGGCCCGCGACAGCTCACCTCCACTTCCGGTTCGGAGAGCCGCGCGGGGACCGTTATGTCCGGTCCGGGAGTTGTCAGGAATGCGCAAGCGCAAGACGGAGCGTGCGCAGGCGCGGGACGTCAAATGTGACCGTGTTTCTTGCTACCGTCTGAAGAATCCCGGAAGTAAGGCCCTTGGAGGGCGGGGCCAACTAAATCAGAGCACCCGGTGGCCGCTGCTTGCTGAGCAATGGATCCAGAGCAGCTGGAAGCCGCCTCCCGTGGACCTTATTTAGCTGCCTCCCGTGGGCCGAGTTAGGCGAGAGAGCCTGGTGATGGAACCGATCTGGGGCCCAGCCCTATAGAGCTCAGTCTGGTGGGGAAGCCTATGAAACAACTGTACAATCACCAATTATGATAAGCTCAAAAGGGAGGGGTAAGGCCGTGGTTACTTGGAAAGAGGTCAAACAAACTTTCTGAATGGGAGTCAAACCTTATCAGCGGTCACCACCTGTCAGTGTCAACATTTATCAATGAATGAGCGTGCCTATTTATTGCCTGGAATGTTGTAAAAACTAGCCTCATTGAACCTTGACCCAAAGTACCGTGTTTCATTTCTGCAAAGTTAGTGTCGGTAATGCAACTGGTGGCTTCTGACGAATCCACTGAATCATACCTAATTTGCTTTTATGAAAGCTGGGGCTTTGGAGAAATGTCTGCATTCCGTTCCAATTAACCATCATCGTACCCTTCGGATCCCAAGCCTGCAATGTTGGAGTGATTTACCCAGGATGCCTGCCCTCTTTCACATCTTTTATCTTCCCTCCTATCTCCGTTTTGGAGTTTGGAAAGATGATTTTTTGCAACTCGGTAATTATATAGACTTTGCTTAGGATAGCAATGTGAATCCCAGCACTTTGGGAGGCTGAGGCACACGGATCACCTGAGGTCGGGAGTTCGAGACCAGCCTGGCCAACATACTGAAACCCTGTGTCTAATAAAAATACAAAATTAGCTGGGCGTGGTGGCACATGCCTGTAATCCCAGCTACTTGGGAGGCTGAGGCAGGAGAATCGCTTGAACCCAGGAGGCAGAGGTCGAGGTGAGCCAAGATTGCACCATTGCACTCCAGCCTGGCCAGCAAGAGTGAAACTCTGTCTCAAAAAAGAAAAAAAAAATGAAAAAGAAAAAAGAAATGTAACTGAAACTCTAGAAAAGCAAAGTAGAATGTCTGAAGACTACTACGTGACTCCTGGGCTGGAAAGGTTCTTGCACAAGGCACAGAGCAAGCAGCCAAGAGGCTGCTTTTTTTTTTTTGAGATGGAGTCTCGCTCTGCCACCCAGGCTGGAGTGCAATGGTGCGGTCTCAGCTCACTGCAACCTCTGTCTGCCGGGTTCAAGCAATTCTCCGGCCTCAGCCTCCGGAATAGCTGGGATTATAGGCATGTGCCACCATGCCAGGCTAATTTTTGTATTTTTAGTAGAGACAGGGATTCACCACATTGGCCAGGCTAGTCTCAAACTCCTGACCTCAGGTGATCCACCCACCTCGGCCTCCCAAAGTTCTGGGATTACAAGGGTTAAGTCAAATGTTAAAAGTTGAGAGAACCAGTGCTCTTATACAAAGGCAGGGATGTAACAAAAGCCCACCCAGTGCTTTGTGCCTAGGCCTTTCCTGGGCCTTGAGGCATGACATGATAATGAAGGAATTCTTAACAGGACCTGTTTAGGATTAAATAAGCTTTATTGGAGATCTGAAGAAACTCCCCAGGCCTCCACAAACAAGTTTATTGGGGTTTGAAGGAACTCCCCAAACCTCCGTGATTTAGCAAGAGACAAGATAAGAGGAATCACCCCAGCACCTGGTCCCACTTAGATTAAGTAAATTTACTGAGGCTCCAGAGGAAGATCTGCAGGACTCAGATCTTAGTTACAGGTTAAAAGGATATAATCACTTATGGTCGGGCATGATGGCTCAGGCCTGTAATCCCAGCACTTTGGGAGGCTGAGGCAGGAAGATTGCTTGAGCCCAGGAGTTTCCACTAGCCTAGTCAACATTGTGAAACCTCATCTCTACAAAATATACAAAAACTAGCTGAGTGTGGTGGCACACACTTGTAGATACTTGGGAGGCTGAACCAGGAGAATCATTTGAGCCTGGGTGGTGAAGTCTGCAGTGAGCTATGATGGCACCACTGCACTCCAGCCTGGGCAACAGAGACCCTGTTTTTGAGACCCTGTCTCAAAAACAAAAAGATGTGCTTTTCTAAAACATTACAATTAATTGGGCAAAATACGAGGTTATGGTCCAATAGGGTTTGTTACATATCACATCTGTTACTGTTAACTCTTGCTGAACAGACCCTGATGTCCTTCCTTAGCAGTAGAAAGTCATAGCTGTGGCCAGTCTTACACCCAGTCTCAACACTTTGGGAGGCTGAGGCGGAAGGATCACTTGAGGTTGAGGCCAGTAGTTTGAGGCCAACATGGGCAACATAGGGAGACCCTGTCTCTACAAAGAAATCAGCTGAGTGTGGTGATGTGCACTTGTGGTCCCAGCTACACAGGAGGTCCAAGTGGGAGGATCACTTGAACCTGGGAGGTCAAGACTGCAGTGAGCTATGATCACACCACTGCAGCCTGGGCAGTAGAATGACACCCCATCTCAAAAAAAAAAAAGTCGGCTGGGCCCGGTGGCTCACCGGGCTTGGTGCTCCCAGCACTTTGGAAGGCCAAGGCGGGCAGATCATGAGGTCAGATTGAGACCTTCCTAGCCAACATAGTGAAAACCCATCTCTACTAAAATATAAAAAATTAGCTGAGGTGGTGGTGTGCACCTATAGTCCCAGCTACTCGGGAGGCTGAGACAGGGGAATTGTTTGAACCCAGGAGGCAGAGGTTGCAATGAGCTGAGATCGAGCCGCTGCACTGCACTCCAGTCTGGCAAAAGAGCCAGACTCTCAAAAAATAAAAATAAAAAAAATAAAAGTCATGGTCCTGACATCTTGTCAGATTCCTTTCAGAGCTTATTCACTGGGCAATTAGTATCAAAAGTCTTTCTTGGCTAGGCACAGTGGTTCACGCCTGTAATCCCAGCACTTTGGGAGGCCGACGCAGGTGGATCACCTGAGGTTAGGAGTTCGAGACCAGCCTAGCCAACATACTGAAACCCTGTCTCTACTAGACATAAACAAATCAGCCGGGTGTGGTAGTGTGTGCCTCTAATTCCAGCTACTCAGGAGGGTGAGAGGCAGGAGACTCAGTTGAACCTGGGAGGCGGAGGTTGCAGTGAGCCGAGATCTTGCCACTGCACTCCAGTCTGGGTGACAAGAGTGAAACTCTGCCTCAAAAAAAAAATTTTTTTTGACTTAACCACTCAGTACTAAAACAGTCATTACGGAGGCCTGCATTAGTGAGACCTGGTCTGCCACAACCCGCCCCTGCTCCCGCTGCCGCCACTGCCACCACACACAATAAAAATCTCTGTGCCCCAGGATAGCTTTAAACTCCTGGGCTCAGACAACCCTCCGGCCTCAGCCTCCTGGGCGGTGGATTGGCCCACCTCAGCCTCCCAAAGTGCTGGGATTACAGGTGTGAGCCACTGCGCCCGGCCCTCTCCTAACTGAAATTTTATGTCCTTTAACCAATGTCTCCCAACTCAACACTTCCACCCCTAGCCCCTGGTAACCATCCTTCTACTCTCTACTTCTATGAGTTCAACTTTTTTAGATTCACAGAAGTGCGATCACGTGGCATCTGTCATTCTAAAATGCACCAATTTAGGCCGGGAGCAGTGGCTCATACCTGTAATCCCAGCACTTTGGGAGGCCAAGGTGGGTGGATCACCTGAGGTCAGGAGTTCGAGACCAGCCTGGCCAACATGGCGAAACCTCGTCTCTAGTAAAAATATGCAACGATGACATTTGTGTGCATACCACTGCCTGACCCCAGGCCTTGGCTGGTTTACTGCTCCCCAGGTGTTCTAATGTAAAATTGAGGACAGCGGTGGTGGACCGTTAGGGTGTTGGTTTCCAGTAAACCACGCCTCCTAGTGCTCACACCCTCGTGGCGTTCCCTACCAGACTCCCGGTTTGGCTACAGGGCTTGTTTTGGCCACTGACATAGGCTAGGTAGGCTGAGTGCAGTGGCTGATGCCTGTCATCCCAACACTTTGGGAGGCCAAGGCAGGCAGATCACTTGAGGTCAGGAGTTCAGGATCAGCCTGGCCAACATGGTGAAACCCCGTCTTTACTAACATACAAAAATTAGCTGGGTGTAGTGTCGGGCACCCAGCTACTCGGGAGGCTGAGGCAGGAGAACTGATTGAATCCGGGAGGCGGAGGTTGCCGTGAGCCAAGATCCCACTTCTGAACTCTAGCCTGGGCAACAAAGCGAGACTCTGTCTCAACAAGTAATAAAAAGAAATAGGCGATGTGGACGGAGATCCTGGAGGTTGGGATGCCACCCTGACTTTCTGGCCCCAGGAAAGCCAACACAACTAAATGAGTGAACTGAACCATACTCCATGGAGCAGAATCCTCCAGCCGAGCAGGGTCCACCCACAGAACTGTGATAATGAATCTTCGATGTTTTAAGTCACTGCCTTTTGGCAGTGTTTTGTTATGCAGGGAGAGAGAACTTAACTACTTTTCCACTGCACTGACGGGTTTCCACAGTACTACATGATGCAGACACCTGCTGCTGGCTCACGGATGGAGAAGGTCTGCAACTGTCTTTCCGCCAGGCCATGGGAGAACCGCTCGTGAAAGCACCGCTCATCAGAGTGCACGTCCTCTCTCGGATGTGAGCCACAGGCGGGGACAGATGTGCCATCCAAGTTTTTCCAACGGAGTTGCTGTTTTCCAGTATGCATACTTTTCTGTGCCACAAATCCAAAAGGCAGCATTTCGATGATAATTAAATAGCCTCTAAGAAGACACTCAGACTTGACCGGGCGCGGTGGCTCACACCTGTAATCCGGCACTTTGGGAGACCAAGGCAGGTGGATCATAAGGTCAGGAGTTCGAGACTAGCCTGGCCAAGACTGTGAAACTTGTCTCTACTAAAAATACAAAAAATTAGCCAGGCGTGGTGGCAGGCGCCTGTAGTCCCAGGTACTTGGGAGGCTGAGGCAGGAGAACTGCTTGAACCTGGGAAGTGGAGGTTGTAGTGAGCTGAGTTCACACCACTGCACTCCAGCCTGGGTGACAGAGTAAGACTCTGTCTCAAAAAAAAAAAAAAAAAAAAAAAAAAAAAAAAGCACTCAGACTTATAATAACTGGCTTTTGCTTTATTGTGTAATTTACACAGGACAACCCTAAATCCCACACTTGGTTTTTCTCTTCTGCCTTCATTATTCTTTCAATAGCTCCATCAACAGAGATTATTTCTCCAGTAGCAGATGTGGTTTGAGTGCCAACCAGGACACACAGGCCCTACAAGATCCCAGCCCTCCATCATGGATGCCTGAGCCATCCCATTTGACTGCACCCATATCTGTCTGTGCTGGCGCTCTGCCCTGCTCCTGTCACCCCTGAGGCGTTCTTAGGGTAGGAATGCCAAACAGGCTCCAAGCGATGTGCCAACTCTAAGTAAATACAAGAGGCTGCTAAGAGCCCCCGGCTGAGGACTGAGAGGCAGGCTGTTTCTGGGTTCCATGTCAAAGAATGCTGTGATCCATTAGAAGTACCTGGAAGGAGGGTTTTGGGAACAGGCTCAGAAAGGAACAAGGCGTGTCTGTTCCATTCTTCCCCTAGGTGGCTGTTTTGCCAGCCAGGCTGTGCTGTCTCAGTGGCCACGTGGCTGAGGAGGAAGTCTCAAGGCCACAGAGTTGCAAGTGGCTTCTCTGGGGCCTGGAGTGAATAGCACAGGCCCCAAGCTACAGGAAGCTCGCAAGGGCACCCACACTGGGTCCTATGGGGTTCTGTATACGGCAGGCCACCTGGCATTATCAGCTCTTGACCCTTTGGAGTTCGTCTCATCCGGGAGAAGACAGCTGGCTGGCCTCAGAGCGTTAGCTGCAACTTGGGGATAAAAACATTTACCTCTGGATAAGCTTAGAAACTTTGCATCCAAACAAAAAGGGTGTATCTTCTATAGGCTGCCAAGAAACCTAAACTGAGGACAAGGACAATTTTACTTTAATCAAGTTCCAGAATGAGGGTGCACAGCTTCGAAGAGCAGTGACGCGAGGGTGTGTGTAAAGCCGTGTGTCTGGCATATACCAAAGGAAACGCACACCACCCCAGCGTGGCCTTTGGTGAAACCTCGATGCTGCTCCATCCCGGGGGCAGGCAGCTACTTCGTCCAGCTGACTTTGGGAATGTCGTAATGTTCCGTGAGTGTGTCCAGGTGTCTGTTAAAGTCCTGGGAAAGTGGAGTGGAAGGCCGGTGTCAGTGCAGACCCAAGCGGGGTGCTGGGGAGAAGAGGCACTGCCCAGCCCCATCTCTCCCACATCCCATCTCTCCTGGCCCCTCCTCTCAAACTCACCCTGCCAGGCCTGACAGACACCTGAACCCTGGGTCACCTTTGAGTAGCCCTAGGGAAGTGTCATTTCTGTTGGGTAAGCTTCCCTTCTCGTCAACATGCCAACAGCTCCCTCTGCCAGGCTGTTAGCCTCTGGGCCCAGCTGGGAGCCTGAATGCCTCAGCCTCCCCCACCGGACACAGTGACTCACCTCCACTCTCTGCTTGTGGGTTTTGGATGCTTTCTTCAGGATCCTTTCCATTTGCTGAAGAGAGAAGAGACACGGAGGTGAGTTTACAGGCGCCACACAGCCCAGGCCGGCATGGGATGGAAGATGGAGCCCTGGCCAGCCCAGCTCTCACGTTTAGAACAGCTGGAGGCTTCAGGCTGTGTGCCGTGCCCCCTCCCTCAGCTGCACTCAGGCTGGTCCAACCGGGAACCCAGGTCACTTACCAGCCTCGTGAGTGGCAGAAATGAACCAGCAATGCCTCTGCTGGGAGCTCCCAGTTTGGAGAAAAACAAAGTCCCAGAGGGGGTTTGACGAATGATGAGAGAGAGAGGTAAAGAGCCCAACACGGAGCAGGCACTCAAGTGACACTTCCCATCCTGACGTCAGGGCTACAAGACCAGGATCACCGTCCCCAGCGTGACTCTGAAATAGGTATCCTGCACAATGACCTGCTCCAACCTTCACTTCAAACACTCAGTGACACCTGGAAAGGTCAGTATCTGGTAGCAGCTGGGACTGTGGGCTGGGCACGGTGGCCCATGCCTGTAATCCCAGCACTTTGGGAGGTTAAGGCAGGAGGAGAGCTTGAGCCCAGGAGTTTAAGGCTAGCCTGGGCAACGTGAGGAGACCCCAACTCTACAAAAAAATCAGCTGATTGTGGTGGCGCATGACTGTCTTCCCAGCTACTGGGGAGGCTGGGGTGAGAGGACTGCTGGACCCAGGAGGCTGAGGCTGCAGTGGGCTATGATCACACCACTGCCCTCCAGCCTGGGCGACAGAGTGAGAGAGACCCTGTCTCAAAAAAAAAGTTGGGAGTGTGGGACACAAAGCCAGACAGATCTGAGGCCACACACTTCCTGGCTGGGCAACCGTGACCCACTCTTTGGTGGCCGCCATGAACCCTCCTGCCTGTTTGTTAGTCACTGCTCGTGCAGTTCCCGTGCCTCTGAGCTGGCTGTGGACTCAGTTAACTCAAAAGAACACGGTGCCAGTTCTGGGTCCACACATAAGACCTGGCAGTGTTAGCTTCAAGCCCTTGGAAGCCACTTGCTGTGCAGGAAGTCTGATGGCCTTGCTGGAAAGAAAGGACCTGGAGGATGAGATGACATGAAGGGAGAGGCCACGAAAGAAACACTGAGAGGCCGGGCATGATGGCTCACGCCTGTAATCCCAACACTTTGAGGGCAGAGGCGGGCAGATCACTTGAGGTCAGGAGTTCGAGACCAGCCTGGCCAACATGGCGAAACCCCGTCACTACTAAAAATACAGAAATTAGCCGGGTGTGGTGGCGCGCACCTGTAGTCCCGGCTACTCGGAAGGCTGAGGCAGGAGAATCACTTGAACCTGGGAGGTGGAGGTTGCAGTGAGGGAGATCGTGCCACTGCACTCCAGCCTGGGCGACAGAGCAAGTCTCTGTCGGCAGAGCCAACTTAGACTCAATATGACGGCAAGGCCAACTTAGATGCTTCAGCACAGCTGCACCTGCAGACTCCAGGCCCAGCTGCCATCTGACTGCACCAGACTCCAATGAGGTCAGCAGGAGAACTACCCCGCTGAGCCCAGTCCCCGCAGAGCACCATGAGATATTATTAGTAGGGGCCACCTGGCTGCTCCTCTCTGTCCCCTCTTCTCCTTGTCTCCCTCCTCACCTCCTTCTGTGTCCAGTCAGCCCCCGCCTGGCTGATTCTCCCGCTAAGGGGTACACCCTGCCCATCTCTGTCCCTCTTCCTGCTGCTGTGAGCCCAGCCAAAGCCTGTGTCTCCTCATGAGAAGCCACACTGACTTGTCCAACTGCCACACAATGCCAGGTACCTGGCTGGGCTCTACCCACAGGTGTGGCACCCAGCTAATATTTTATTGTTTGCAGAGACAGGGTATCGCTATGTAACGCAGGCTAGTCTCAAACTCCTGGCTTCCCAAAATGTTGGGATTACAGGTGTGAGTCACTGTGCCTGGCTGACTCCACTTGGATTGGATTTCTAATGGGGCACCCCATTTACCTTTTTTTTTGAGATGGAGTCTCCCTCTGTCACCAGGCTAGAGTGCAGTGGCGTGATATGGGCTCACCGCAATCTCTGCCTCCTGGGTTCAAGCAATTCTCCTGCCTCAGCCTCCTGAGTAGCTGGGACTACAGGCGTGCACTACCACACCTGGCTAATTTTTAGTAGAGACGAGCTTTCACCATGTTGGTCAGGATGGTCTCAATCTCTTGAGCTCCTGATCTGCCTCAGCCTCCAAAAGTTCTGGAATTACAGGCGTGAGCCACCACACCCAGCCTCCCATTTACCTTTTTTAAAACTCTAGCTTTGGTTCCCATCCCTCGAGCCCCATCCCAGAAAACCTGCTTTATCTGCAATCCTTCCCGCCCCAGTAAACAGCACCTTCATTCATCAAACTGCCCAGCCCAAAGACTTGATTCTTCTTTCCTTCCCAGCTTACATCCAACCCAACAGCTAACCCTGCATTCATCCTTGAAAACCTATCCCCAACCTGTTACCTTCCGCTGGCTCTGCCATGACTGCCATTGTTAGTCTCTTGATAGTTGCATCAGTCTCTTATGCTGGCTCCAGCAATAAAATCTCAGCCCTGCCTCTGACTACAGCCTCAGGGTTAGAAGGGACAGAAATGCATTCACTTGGCCAGATGCCGTGGCTCAAACCTGTAATCCCAGCATTTTGGGAGGCTGAGGCAGGTAAATCACTTGAGGTCAGATCATCAGGACCAGCCTGGCCAACATGGTGAAACCCTGTCTCTACTACAAATACAAAAATTAGCTGGGTGTGGTGGTGGGCGCCTGGAGTCCGAGCTACTTGGGAGGCTGAGACAGGAGAATAGCTTGAATGCAGGTGACGGAGGTTGCAGTGAGCAGAGATCGTGCCAATGCACTTCAGCCTGGATGACAGAGCAAGACTCCGTTTCAAAAAAGAAAAATAAAAAAAGGCTGGGTGCAGTGGCTCACGCCTATAATCCCAGCACTTTGGGAGGCTGAGGTGGGCGGATCACGTGAGGTCAGGGCTTCAACAGCCTGGCTAACATGATGAATCTCCGTCTCTACTAAAAATACAAAAAAGTTAGTCGGGTGTGGTGGCAGGTGCCTGCAGTCCTGGCTACTCGGGAGGCTGAGGCAGGAGAATCGCTTGAACCCAGTAGGCGGAGGTTACAGTGAGCCAGGATCGCGCCACTGCATTCCAGCCTGGTGACAGCGAGTCTCCGCTCCTCTCAACCACACCGAAAGAAACATATTCACCTATTAAATCACCCCACAACCCTGTGAGGTAGACTTTAGTGCTACTTTAAGTAAAAGGTAACTAACTTGCCCAGAGTTACACCGCTAATTCATGGTAGAGGCAGTCAAACTCAGGTCTGTCTTGCCAGAGCTAGCGCATCCACGTGTTTTCCGTATGCCTGAATTAGACCTGGGAGTAAGGAGTCAATTTTCCCCAGTGTCACCATACAGAATCACCTAGACCAGGGATTTCTCAGCCTCAGTACCACTGGTATTTGGAGTCGGATCATTCTTTTTTTTTTGAGATGGAGTCTCACTCTGTAGCCCGGGCTGGAGTGCAGTGGCATGATCTCAGCTCACTGCAACCTCTGCCTCCCGGTTCAAGCAATTCTCCTAAACTCAGCCTCCCAAGGATTACAGGCACCAGCCACCATGCCCAGCTAACTTTTGTATTTTTTAGTAGAGACAGGGGTTCACCATGTTGGCCAGTTTGGTCTTGAACTCCTGACTTTGTGATCCGCCCACCTTGGCCTCCCAAAGTGCTGGGATTACAGGTGTGAGGCACCGCGTCTGGCCTGGAGTCGGATGGTTCTTGGCTGCAGCGGGCTGTCCTGTGTATTGCAGGGCGAGAAGCATCATCCCTGGCCTCTAGCCACTGTTGCCAGTAGTCCCCGCCCCAACCCAGCTGAGAACCAAAAATGTCTCCAAACCTTGAGTTTAGGGGAGTGGAGACTGCACCCCGTTGAGAATCAGACCTTGACTGATTATTCCCTCTCCCCAGCATAACAAACCAAGTTTATTTATGTTACTAGGAACTCTTTTGTTCTCCATTGCATACCACACATTTATTGTATTTAATATCAAGAAAAAAATAATTGATTGGAGCATTAAAATATAACACAAACAAAGTCGTCATGGGCATAGCCATTCAATATCAACAGCTGAGACTGGGAGCAGCGGCTCACACCTAGAATCCCAGCACTCTGGGAGGCTGAGGCAGGAGGATCACTTGAGGTCAGGAGTTTGAGACCAGCCTGGCCAATATGGTGAGAGTGCGTCTCTATTAATCCCTGTTACTCGGGAGGCTGAGGCAGGAGAATTGCTTGAACCCGGGAATCGGAGGCTGCAGTGCTCCGACCCATGCAAAACCAATAAATTTTTAAAATATACAACGTTTGAATCTGCCAAAAAAAAGTCGTCATGGAAACCACCTTTGTGGTGACTTAGAGCCGTGAGCACGGTGAAACCTCATCTCTACTAAATATACAGAAATTAGCTGGGCATGGTGGTGGGCGCCTGTAGTCCTAGCTACTCGAGAGGCTGAGACAGGAGAATCGCTTTAACCCAGGAGGCAGAGGTTGCAGTGAGCCGAGATCGCGCCAATGCACTCCAGCTGGGCAACAGAGTGAGGCTCCGTTTCAAAAAAGGAAAAAAAAGGCCATTTAATATCACTTAATATCAACAGCAGACATCCACTGAGCATTTATGCATTGCTTTTTACCTTCATGACTTCCTCTAAAGTTCCCAACCCTCTTAAATTACTACCCTAACTCGCACAAAGAAGGAAACTGAGGCACGGAAATAATAAAGTCACTGGCCTAATGTCGCAGGGCAAATGAGCCACAGCGCTGGAATCCAAACCCGGGTCTCCAGCTCTGGCCTCTTTTCAACGCCAGCTCTAGCTCTCCCCTCTGCTGTCCACTCTGGCCAGCGGAGTCTTCTCGTCCTTGGAGCTCCCCAGGCAGGGGACGACTCCTCTCTCACTCAGGCACAGACAGCATCATGTCCCCGTAATTAAGGTCTTCTCTGACTGCTCCCCTGCCCTCCGAGAGTCCCAGCCCTGACCGTAATTTCGAGTCTCCTGGCGCCGGACGTCCCCGCCGTCCCCGCCGCCTTCTGCTTCTGCTCACCCGTTTCTCCTGCATTTTCTCGAAGGCCGCCTGGGCCGGGGTCCGCTTGTCCAGGCCGCGCCGCTTCTCCTCCTCGTTCTTTTTGTTCGTTCCCATTGCTTCCAGGAGTTTCGCTTTGTCTTTGTCCTTCTTTTTCTTCTTCCTGAAAAATGAAACAAGGAGTGGGCGGTTGAGGGCGCGTCGGAGGATCAAGGCCAGGGTTCCCGAGAAAAGGTCTAAGGGGAGTGAAAACGGATCCCGCAGGCCCTTGGGCCTCACCGCTTAGTCACTCCGAGCTCTGCGACGCCTTTCAGCTTCAGGGGTCCCTTTTGGACCTGCTCATAGGCCTCCATGACACTCCCCAGTGGTTCAGTTGATGGACTGCCACACTTCCTGTTTGCAAATATCATTTCCGCCCGAATGCCCGCCTTGCTTCTCTTTGATTGGCTGAGCTACAGGATAAGCATACGTTCTTGGTTCTGGACCCGCGACACTCTTCGGGCAGTGGGCGGGACGGCGCGCCAAGCGAGTGAGCGCCCTTCTCGTTCAGTCTCCTGCCACACTTCCGAATTTGGCGCCAACTTCCGGTGTCCCATCCTTCAGGCAGGGAGCTGGAAACCCAGCCCCTTTTTGAGCGTTTTGCCCGCTTTTGGGTGTCCTATTCCTTCTCCCTGTTCTTTTTTTTTTTTCTTTTTAAGAGACAGGGTCTTGGTCTGTCACCTAGGCTGGAATGCAGTGGCGCGATCTTAGCTCACTGCAGCCTTGAACACCTGGACTCATAAGATCCCACTTCAGGCTCTCCAGCAGCTGGGACTATAGGAGGGCGCCACTGTGCATGGCTAATATTTTAATTTTTTTGTAGAGATGGGGGTCTCGCTATCTTGTCCAGGCTGCTCTCAAACTCCTGAGTTCAAGCCATCCTCCTGCTTCAGCCTCCCAAAACACTGGATCACAGGCCTCAACCATGGCGCCTGTCCCCTGTTCTGGGAAGCTGGACCTAATTTTGCAAATCTACTCAGTATTGATTAATTTTTCAGCTTTTGATAAATGACAATATTATGTGGTATGTTAAAACAATTAAAAATCAATTTTATGAGGCATATTTTATATACAGTAAAATACAATCATTTTTATTCATTTATTTCTTTAGCTGACAAAATTGTATATTTACTGTTCACAATATGATGCTTTGAAATATGTGAGCATTGTGGGATGGCTAAGTCAAGCTAATTACCATGTATGACCTCAAATACTTATTTTTTTATGTTGAGACAACTTAAAATCTCTCTTAGCAATTTTCAAGAGTATAATACATTGTTATGAACTATAGTCACCATGTTGTAAAATAGATCTCTTGAACTTACTTCTCCTCTCTTTTTTTTCTGAGACAGAATCTTGCTCTGTCGCCAGGCTGGAGTGCAGTGGTGCGATCTCAGCTCACTGCAACCTCTGCCTCCCAGGTTCAAGCAATTCTGCCTCAGCCTCCCGAGTAGCTGGGATTACAGGCACCCACTACCATGCCCAGCTAATTTTTGTATTCTTAATAGAGATGGGGTTTCACCATGTTGGCCAGGCTGCTCTCTTTCTTTTCTTTTCTTTTTTTTTTTTTTGAGACGGAGTTTCGCTGTTGTTACCCAGGCTGGAGTGCAATGGCACGATCTCGGCTCACCACAACCTCCACCTCCTGGGTTCAAGCAATTCTCCTGCCTCAGCCTCCCAAGTAGCTGGGACTACAGGCACGTGCCACCATGCCCAAAAAATAAAAATTCTTTGTATTTTTAGTAGAGACGGGGTTTTACCTTGTTGACCAGGATGGTCTTGAACTCTTGGCCTCGTGATCCACCCGCCTCGGCCTCCCAAAGTGCTGGGATTATAGGCGTGAGCCACTGCGCCTGGCCCGATGGCAGGCTGCTCTCAAACTCTTGACCTTGTGATCTGCACACCTAGGCCTCCCAAAGTGCTGGGATTACAGGCGTGAGCCACTGTGCCCAGCCTTCTCCTCTCTTAACTGAAATTTTATGTCCTTTTTTTGATTCACAGAAGTGAGATCATGTGGTATTTGTCTTTCTAAAATATATCAATTTAGTCTGGGCACGGTGGCTCACTCCTGTAATTCCAGCACTTCGGGAGGCTGAGGTGGGTGGATCACTTGAGGTCAGGAGTTTGAGACCAGCCTGGCCAACATGGTGAAACCTCGTCTATAATAAAAATGAGAAAAATTATCTGGGTGTGGTGGTGTGCCCCTGTAATCCCAGCTACTTGGGAGGCTGAGACAGGAGAATTACTTGAACCTGGGAAGTGGAGGTTGCATTGAGCTGAGCTCTCGCAACTACATTCCAGCCTGGGAGACAAGAGTGAAACTGTCTCAAAACAAACTAGCAAACAAACGAAATAAATAAAAAGCTATGTGCATGTATACATCCCATATTAAAAAAAAAACCACGAAGTGCAGAAGGGGTTAAAGGGAAAGGAAGGACCAAGTGCAGTGACTCCTGCTTGTAATTCTAGGGCATTGGGAGGATTGCTTGATAGGAGATCAACCTGGACAACTTAGTGAGAACCTATCTCTACTATTTTAAAATATACATATATTTTTAAAAGGTCAGGCACAGTGGCTCATGCCTTTAATCCTAGCACTTAGGGAGGCAGCAGTGGGCAGATCACCTGAGCTCAAAAGTTTGAGACCAGATTGGCAACATGGAGAAACCCCATCTCTACAGAAAATTTAAAAATTGGCTGGGTGGGCCAGGTGCAGTGGCTCATACCTGTAATCTCAGCACTGAGGCTGAGGTGGGCAGATCACAAGGTCAGGAGATCAACACTATCCTGGCCAACATGGGGAAACCTCGTCTTTACTAAAAATACAAAAAGTAGCTGGGCATGGTGGTTTGAGCCTGTAGTCCCAGCTGTTCAGGAGGCTGAGGCAGGAGAATTGCTTGAACCTGGGAAGCAGAGGTTGCGGTGAGCCAATATCATGCCACTGCACTCCAACCTGGGCAACAGAGTGAGACCCCATCTCAAAAAAAAGAAAAAAAAATTAGCTGGGTGTAGTGTCATGTGTCTGTAGTCTCAGCTACTTGGGAGGCTGAGGTGGGAGGGTCACTTGCATTTGGGGGATTGAGGCTGCAGTGAGCTGTAACTCTTTTCAGTGTGAAGTGTGTATATGCAACATCTATATATCTGCAATGTTCTTTTTTATTTCTGTCCTTAGCTTTTTATTTTATTTTATTTTTTGATAGAGAGTCTCACTCTGTTGCCCAGGCTGGAATGCAGTGATGTAATCTCAGCACACTGCAACCTCCACATCATCCTGGGTTCAAGCGATTTTTCTGCCTCAGCCTTCCGAGTAGCTGGGATTACAGATGTGAGCCACCATGCCCAGCTAGTTTTTGTATTTTTAGTAGACACAGGGTTTTGACATGTTGGCCAGCTGATCTCAAACTCCTAATCTCAAGTGATCTGCTTGCCTCGGTCTCCTAAACTGCTAGGATTACAGGTGTGACCCACCATGCCTGGCCAGCTTTCCACTTCGGTAAAATATCTTGAGGTGCTTTACGTGGCAGAAAGCTCACCTCCACTGCACCTTCCTGGAAGGCTGGATGGACTGGGGCCGAATAAACCGGTCTCTAATAGATGGCCATATTCATGACCACAAATCTTTTTTTTTTTTTTTCGAAGACAGAGTCTTGCTCTGTCACCCAGGCTGGAACACAGTGTCGCAATCTCGGCTCACTGCAACCTCTGCCTCCTGGGTTCAAGCGATTCTCATGCCGCAGCCTCCTGAGTAGCTAAGATTATAGGAGCATGCCACCATGCCCAGCTAATTTTTGTCCAGTTAAAATTTGTATTTTGAGTTTTCACCATGCTGGCCAGGCTCGTCTCGAACTCCTGACCTCAGGTGATCTGCCCACCTCACCTCCCAAAGTACTGGGATTACAGGTGTGAGCTACTGCACCCAGCCTGGTTTTCTTTTTTTAATTCAGGATTTTTACTGAGGATATATTCAAAGCTCTTCAAACTCAATTATAAAATAAAGCCATATGAAGATATGATACCAAAGGTAAACAATGGCGATTAACACATGAAAAATATATCATTAGAGAAATGCAAGTTATAATCACCATGGTAGATACACCAGTTTTATGGAATTCTTTTTTTAAATTTTTAATTAAAAATAAAAGACAGCTGGGGGTGGTAAGTTTATGCCTATAATCCCAGCACTTTGGGAAGCTGAGGTAGGAGGATCACTTGAGGCTAGGAGTTCGAGACCAGTCTGGCCAACATAGCAAAACAGCATCCCTACTAAAATTCCAAAAATTAGCTGCGTGGTAGCGTACGCCCGTGTTTCCAGCTACTTAGGAGGCTGAGGCAGGAGAATCACTTGAACCTGGGATGTGGAGGTTGAAATGAGCTGAGATTGTGCCACTGCACTCCAGCCTGGGTGACAGAGCTAGACTTTGTCTCAAAAATAAACAAACCAAAAAATAGAGACAGGGTCTTTCTATGTTGCCCAGGCTGGTCTCGAACTTCTGGGCTCAAGTCATCCTCCCGTCTCAGCCTCCCAAACTGCTAGGATTATGGGCTGGAGCCAATACACCCAGCCCTTAAAAGAAAAGTATAATGTGATTACAGGCACGCGCCACCAGGCCCAGCTAATTTTTTGTATTTTTAGTAGAGACGGGGTTTCACCATGTTGACCAGGATGGTCTCGATATCTTGACCTCGTGATCCACCCGCCTCGGCCTCCCAAAGTGCTGGGATTACAGGCTTGAGCCACCGCCAGGGAGTTTTTTAATGAGGGGCGAGGAGAGGGGAATGGGGAGAAGACGAAGGAGGTGGAGAAGCAAACGTCCCCAAATTTACCCGACAGAAGAAAAAGAACAAAGGGACCGCCTTTCTCATTCCTACCTGCAGGGGGCAACAAGCCACTGCCTAATTCTCCGTTCACAATTGGATAAGATGTTGGAGGGAGAAGGGGCTTCTGGTACCAGGGCATCCAGGCTGCCACCACTTTTGTGTCAAAAGAAGGGCGATCTTTTGTCTGGCGCAGTGGCTTACACCTGTAATCCCAGCACTTTGGGAGGCCGAGGTGGGAGGATCGCTTGAGGCCAAGAGTTCAAGACCAGCCTGGGCAACATAGCAAGATCTCATCTCTGCAAAAAGTAAAAAATTAGCCAGGTATGGTGGGGCACACTTGTTGCCTCAGCTCCTTGGGAGGCTAAGGCAGGAGGATCACTTGAGCCTGGGTTTGGGTGTTTGAGGGTGCAGTGAACTGTGATCATGTTGATGGATGTACTGTAGTTTGCACAATAGAGCAAGACCCTATCTCAAAAAAAAAAAAAGAAGGAAAAGGAAAGGACTGTGTTGAGTCTTGAAAACAATTTTTAAAAAGAAATAAAAAGAAACAGTCATGTACCAGTGTTAACTTCTTAGTAGTGCTAAATGTGCTGTGGTTGTATAAGATGTTAACATTGGAGCCGGGTGTGATGGCTCACACCATAATCCCAGCACTTTGGAAGGCCAAGGTGGGTGGATTATTTGAAGTTGGGAGTTCGAGAACAACCTGGCCAACATTGTGAAACTGTGTCTCTACTGAAAAGACAAAAATTAGCCAGGTGTGGTGGTGTACACCTGTAGTCCCAGCTACTGGAGAGGCTGAGGCAGGAGAATCGCTTGAACCCTGGAGGCGGAGGCTGCAGGGAGCCGAAGCTGTGCCATTTGCCATTATACTCCAGCATGGGTGACAGAGTGAGCCTTCCTCTAAAGACAAACAAACAAATCGCTAGAGGAAGCAGGTCAAAAGGCTTATGGGAGTTACCTGTATCATCCTTGCAATTTTATTTATTTATTTATTTTAAGATGGAGTCTCACTTTTATCACCCAGGCTAGAGGGCAGTGGCACCATCTCAGCTCACTGCAACCTCCACCTTCCAGGTTCAAGTGATTCTTCTGCCTCAGCCTCTCCATTAGATGAGATTACAGGAGTGCGACATCACACCCAGCTAACTCTTGTATTTTTAGTAGAGACGGGGTTCTCCATGTGGGCCAGGCTGGTCTTGAGCTCTTGACTTCAAGTGATCTGCCTGCCGTGGCCTCCCAAAGTGCTGGGATTACAGGCATGAGCCACCGTGCCTGGTCCATCCCTGCAATTTTAATGTACATTTAAAATTATTTCAAAACTAAAAGTGTATTAGGAATAGAGGCTGGATGTGGTGGCTCATGCCTGTAATCCCAGCACCTTGGGAGGCTGAGGTGGGTGGATCCCCTGAGGTCAAGAGTTCGAAACCTGCCTGGCCAACATGGGGAAACCCTATCTCCACTAAAAATACAAAAATTAGCTGGGCATGATGGCAGGTGCCTGTAATCCCAGCTACTCGGGAGGCTGAGGCGGGAGAATCACTTGAACCCAGGAGGTGGAGGTTGCAGTGAGCCAAGATCGAACCACTGCACTCCAGCCCGGACCACAGAGCAAGACTCTATCTAAAAAAAAAAAAAAAAAAAATGTTAAAGAAAGAATCTGTAAAGGATTCTTTACAGATTTGTAAAGAATTTGTAAAGTACAGCTGGGGCTGGGCTTTCTAGACAGCTTTGCAATAATGTCAAGCTTGCTGGCTGAGCTCCCACTTCAGGAATGTTGCTAAGCACATGGGATTCCACACCCCCATTCCTCACATCCTAAGGGATTTTCTTCCCAGCCACTGCCTCCATTCTGTGAGTTTTGAAGCTGATGCTTTGAACGGGTGTGCATGTATAGGCAATGAGAATGCTCCAGCAGCATTTTCTAGATGCATCTTGATTCTGGAGGTATTAAAATGTGGAACAAAATGTGTATGTTTAAATGGAGGGGAAGTAAGTTGGTTGTTTTGTTTTTTTTTTGAGACGGAGTTTCGCTCTTGTTACCCAGGCTGGAGTGCAATGGCGCGATCTCGGCTCACCGCAACCTCTGCCTCCTGGGTTCAGGCAATTCTCCCGCCTCAGCCTCCCGAGTAGCTGGGATTACAGGCATGCGCCACCGTGCCCAGCTAATTTTTTGTATTTTTAGTAGAGACGGGGTTTCACCATGTTGACCAGGATGGTCTCGATCTCTTGACCTCGTGATCCACCCGCCTTGGCCTCCCAAAGTGCTGGGATTACAGGCGTGAGCCACCGCACCCGGCCAAGTTTTTTTTTTAATTAAACTTTTAATTTGAAATAATGAAAGGCTCACATGCAGTTTTAAGAAATAAACAGGCCGGACGTGGTGGCACATGCCTGTAATCCCAGCTACTCGAGAGGCTGAGGCAGGAGAATCACTTGAACTCAGGAGGCAGAGGTTGTGATGAGCCGAGATCACGCCACTGCACTCCAGCCTGGGCAACAAGAGCGAAATTCCATCTTAAAAAAAAAAAAAAAGTTCCTCTTCTTGCTCTTTTATGACCGTATGTACTTATCCCCTCACCCCCATTTCTGCGCAGCTGGCAGCCAAAGATCTGTTCTCTATTTCTCTGATGTCATTCATTTTAAGAATGTGACATAAATGGAATCATCCAATATGTAACCTGCTAGGATTGGTTGGTTTTCCACGCAGCATAATTCCCTAGAGGTTCATCCAAGTCGTAATATTTATCTTGTCTGTTTCCCGTAGTTTTCTATGGTATGGATTCATTTGCTTAACTATTCACATGTGGGTTGCTTCCAGATTTTGGCTATTGTGATAAAACATCTGTTACAGATTTTTATGTGAACACGTTTTCATTCCTTTAGAATTGCCCAAAAGTGTAATTACTGGATGCTATGGTAGCTGCATATTTAAGATACATTTTTAAAAATTGTGATAAAGGCTGGGTGCCGTGGCTCACGGCTGTCATCCCAGGCACTTTGGGAAGTTAAAAACAAAAACTGTGGTAAAATCTGGGCATGGTGGCTCACGCTTGTAATCCCAGCACTTTGGGAAGCCGAGGCGGGTGCATCACCTGAGGTCAGGAGTTTGACACCAGCCTGGCCAACATGGTGAAACCCTGTCTCTACTAAAAATGCAAAAAATTAGCTGAGTGTATGGCAGGCGCCTGTAATCCCAGCTACTCAGGAGGCTGAGGCAGGAGAATCGCTTGAACCTGGGAGGCGGAGGTTGCTTTGAGCCGAGATTGCGCCATTGTACTCCAGCGTGGGCAAACTCCGTCTCAGAAAACACTGTGGTAAGAACACTTAACGTGAAATTTGCTGCCTTCCTCTTCCTCTTGTTTTTTTAGAGTCAGGGTCTGTTGCCTGGGTTGTCGTCCAGCAGCACAATCATGGCTTATTGCAGCCTCAACTTCCTGGGCTCAAGCAATCCTCCCACATCAGCCTCCCAATAGCTGGTACCTCAGAGCATGCCCCCATGTTTGGCTAATTTTTGTATTTTTTATTTGTAGAGACAAAGTTTCATCATGTTGCCCAGTCTGGTCTTGAACTCCTAGGATCAAGCGATCCACCCACCTTGGCTTCCAAAGTGCTGGGATTACAGGAGTGAGCCACCATGTCCGGTCTGGCATGTTTTTATTTGGGTGATTTGTCTTTCTATTTTTAAGATGTAAGAGTTCTTAGCTTTTATTATGGTTTGTTTTTGTTTTGAGCTAGAGTCTCACTCTTGTTGCCCAGGCTGGAGTGCAATGGTGCGACCTTGGCTCACTGCAACCTCTGCCTCCCGGGTTCAAGTGATTCTCCTGTCTCAGCCTCCTGAGTAGCTGGGACTACAGGCATGCGGCACCACACCTGGCTATTTTTTGTATTTTTAGTAGAGATGGGGTTTCACCATGTTGGCCAGGCTGGTCTCGAACTCTGGACCTCAGGTGATACACCTGTCTTGGTCTCCCATAAGTGCTGGGATTACAGGTGTGAGTCACCACGTCTGGCCTATTGTGGGTTTTGTTGTTGTTGTCGTTGTTCTTGTTTTCGATGGCGTCTCTCTCTGTTGCCTGGGCTGGTGTACACTGGTACAATTACAGCTTACTTTATCCTTGAAGTCTTGGGCTAGCGATCCTCCCTCAACCTCCTGAATCGCTGGGACCACAGGCATGTGCCACAGTGGCCAACTTTTTTTTTTTTTGGGACAGAGTCTGGCTCTGTGGCCCACACCAGAATGCAATGGTGAAATCTCATTGCAACCTCCACCTCCTGGGCTCAAGCGATTCTTCCCTCAGCATTCCCAGTAGCTGGGACTCAGGACCACAGGTGCATAGATAGCACCTATGGCTAATTTTTTGCAGAGACAGGATTTCACCACATTCAAGCCTGCCTTGGCCTCCCAAAGTGCTAAGATTATGGGTGTGAACCACTGTGCCTGGCCTAATTTCTTATTTCTTTTTTGTAGAGATGCTCCCTATGTTGCCCAAGCTGATCTTGAACTCCTGGGCTCAAGCAATCCTCCACCCTCAGCCTCCCAAAGTGCTGGGATTACAGGTGTGAGCCACGGCACTAGGCCAAGAGTTCTTTACATCTTCTGAATAGTAGTTCCTTATGAGATATATGATTAGCCCTTCATATCCACAGGTTCCTTGAATTCCTCCATGAATTCAATAAACTATGGAGAGAAAATATCTGGAACCAGTAAAATAAAAGTAACACAATAATAAAAAGAATACAAATAAAAATGTATAACAACGATATAGCATTTATAGTTCATTAGATATTATAAGTAATCTAGAAGTAATTAAAAGCATATGGAGGGTTGGGCATGGTGGCTCATACCTGTAATCCCAGCACTTTGAGAGGCTGAGGTGGGCTGCTCACTTGAGGTCAGGAGTTCAAGACCAGCCTGGCCAACATGGTGAAACCCCGTCTCTTCCAAAAATACAAAAATGAGCCAGGTGCGGTGGCATTTACCTGTAATTCCAGCTACTCAGGAGACTGAGGCAGGAGAATAGCTTGAACCCGGGAGGTGGAGGTTGCAGTGAGCTGAGACCGTGACACTGCACTCCAGCCTGGGCAACAGAGTGAGACTCTATCTCAATAAATAAATAAATAAAGTATATGGAGGATGTGCATAGGCTATATGCAAATATTATGTCATTTTATTTAAATGACTTGAGCATCTGAGCATTTGCCCCATTCTGTGGGCATGACAGGTTTTTATGTGAACCTAGTTTAAATTTTTTTTAAAGTTATACCTTATTTTTTAAAAGCAGTCTAAGGTTCACAGCAAAATTGAGCAGAAGATATAGAGAGTCCTGGTACACCTGCTGCTTCCACGCTTGCCTGGCTTCCCCTGCGATCTAGATCTCCCGCCTGCAAGTGCATAACAGTAGCAAGTTAGTTACAATTGATGAACTGACATTGATACATCATTATCACCTGGAGTGGATAGTTTACATTAGGGGTCACTCTCAGTTGAACATAGGTTTTTATTTCCCTTGGGTACACACCCAGGAGTCTTTTTTGCTTTTTTTTTTTTTTTTTTGAGACAGGATCTTACTCTGTCACCCAGGTTGGAGTGCAGTGCAGTGGAGCGATCACAGCTCACTGCATCCTCGATCTCCCTAGCTCAAGCAATCCTTCCAAGTAGCTGGATGCCACCACGCCTGGCTAATTTTTATACTTTTTGTAGAGATGGGGCTTCACCATGCTGCCTAGGCTGGTCTCTGACTCCTGGGCTAAAGTGTTCCTCTTGCCTTGGCCTCCCAAAGTGCTGGAATTACAGGCATGAGACACCACCCTGGGCCCTGAGGCTTGTGGTAAGGTTAATTCTATTTAAAAAAAAAACAAAAAAAAAAAACCCAGCCATCCTATTTTCCAGAGTGTCTGTACTATTTTGCATCCCCACCAGCAATGTATGAGCATTCCGGTTGCTCCACTCCCTCACCAACACTTGATATCATTTATTTTTATTTATTTATTTATTTATTTGAGATGGAGTTTCACTCTTGATGTCCAGGCTGGAGTGCAATGATGCAATCTTGGCTCACCACAACCTCTGCCTCCAGGGCTTAAGTGATTCTCCTGCCTCCGCCTCCTGAGTAGCTGGGATTACAGGCATGTGCCACCATGCATGGCTAATTTTGTATTTTTAGTAGAGATGGGGTTTCTCCATGTTGATCAGGCTGGTCTTGAACTCTCCACCTCAGGCGATCCACCTGCCTCGGCCTCCCAAAGTGCTGGGATTAAAGGTGTGAGACACCACACCCAGCCAATATAGTTTATTTTTAAAAAGTCATTCTTGGATGGCTGGGCATGGTGGTTCATGCCTGTAATCATAGCACTTTGGGAGGCTGAGGTGTGTGGATCACTTGAGGCCAAGGGTTCAAGACTAGCCTGGGCAACATAGAGAGACAAAAAATACAAAAAATTAACCAGATGTGGTAGCATGTGCCTCTAGTCCCAGCTACCTGGGATGCTGAGGAAGGAGGGTCACTGCAGTGAGCCATGATTGTACCACTGCACTTCAGCCTGGGTGACAGAGTGAGACTCTGTCTCAAAAAAAAAAAAGTCATTTTTGGGGCATCTTTCAAGCCTGATCAGGGTCCCCTTTTACAAGATGACTGCACAGATTTGGTAGAGGATGCTTGATGAGGCTGAGGCAGGGAAGCTTGAAGGGAGATACTGCATAATTCAGGCCAGGGAGAGAACACACGGGTGAGACCCACAATGAGAAGGGCGTGGAAGGCCAGGCTAAGAACTTTAGACCCCCAGATTCTCCACCCAAGAGGATTCTGGGCCTTAATAAAGTTGGTAGCTCTACCCTTTGGCCTGGCGTAGTGGCTCGTGCCTGGAATCCCAGCAGTGAGAGGCTGAGGCGGGTGGATCATCTGAGGTCAGGAGATCCAGACCAGCCTGGTCAACACAGCAAAACCCTGTCTCTACAAAATACAAAAATTAGCCAAGCGTGATGGTAGGTGCCTATAATCCCAGCTACTCGGGAGGCTGAGGTAAGAAGAACTGTTTGAACCTGGGAGGCGGAGGCTGCATCGAGCTGAGATCGTGCCACTGCACTCCAGCCTGGGTGATACAGTGAGACTCAGTCTCAAAAAAAAAAAAAAAAAAAAAAAAAACCCTTAGAAGATGCATGGTGGACATTATAATTTTATAATTCTTTCTCTTCCCTTTTTTTTATTTTATTTTTTGAGATGGAGTCTTGCTCTGTCTCCCAGGCTAGAGTGCAGTGGCACAATCTCAGCTCACTGCAGCCTCCACCTCCTGGGTTCAAGCAGTTCTCCTTACCTCAGCCTCCTTAGCTGGGATTACAGGTGCCCACCATCACACCTGGCTAATTTTTGTATTTTGTAGAGATAGGGTTCTGTTGTGTTGACCAAGCTGGTCTCTAACTCCTGACCTCAGATGATCCACCCACCTCAGCCTCCCAAAGTGCTGGGATTCCAGGCGTGAGCCACTGTGCCTGGTTAATATGTCTTTTTAGAGATAGGGTCTCACTATGTTGCCAAGGCTGGAGTGCAGTGGCTATTCACAGGCACCGTTCCACTACTGATCAGCACGGGAGTTTTCACCTGCTCCGTGTCCGACCTGAGCCAGTTCACCCATCCTAGGTAACCTGGTGGACCCCTGCTCTCAGGAGGCCACCATATTGATGTCAAACTTAGTGTAGACATCCAATCAGCATAGTGCACCATAGCCCAGAATTCCTGGGCTCCAGCGATCCTCCTGCTACAGCCTCCCGAGTAGCTGGAACTACAGGCATGCACCACTGTGCCTAGCAGAATATTAAAGGCTCTGACAATTCCTGCAACAAAGAACTCTTATCTGGCGTTATTTAATCCAATGTTTATCAACTTTAGACCTTGGATCACTTTTTTCAAGTCACAACGTAATACTTATAATAATGATAATAACAATAGTAATAATAATAATAGGCTGGGCACGATGGCTAACAACTGTAATCCCAGCACTCTGAGAGGCTGAGGCACAAGGTTTTCTTCAGTCCAGGAGTTCGAGACCAGCCTGGGAAACACCATTTCTACAAAAAAAATCAGCTTGGTGTGGTGGTGTACACCTGTGGTCCCAGCTACTCGGGAGGCTGAGGCAGGAGAATCACTTGAACTCGGGAGGCAGAGGTTGCAGGGAGCGGAGATCATGCCATTGCACTCCAGTCTGGGTAGCAGAATGAGACTCTGTCTAAAAAAATAAAACATAGGGCCGGGCGCGGTGGCTCACGCCTATAATCCCAGCACTTTGGGAGGCCGAGGCGGGTGGATTATGAGGCCAAGAGATCGAGACCATCCTGGTCAACAAGGTGAAACCCCGTCTCTACTAAAAATACAAAAATTAGCTGGGCATGGTGGCGCGTGCCTGTAATCCCAGCTACTCGGGAGGCTGAGGCAGGAGAATTGCTTGAACCCAGAAGGCAGAGGTTGCAGTGAGCCGAGATAGCGCCATTGCACTCCAGCCTGGGTAACAAGAGCGAAACTCTGTCTCAAAAACAAAAAACATAATAATAATAGTAAACAGCTGTGTGCACCCAGAACCTCATCCAGTTTGTTCACCATCATGCTTCCAGTGCAGCGATGCAATCACCACTCGCTGCAGCCTCAAACTCTTGGGCTCAAGCGATCCTCCCACCTCAGCCTCCTGAGTAGATGGGACCACAGGTGAGCACCACCACATCTGGCTAATTTTTGTAGAAACAGGCTCTTGCCATGCTGCCCAAGCTGATCCCTAATTTCTGGGCTCAAGCAAACCTCATGCTTCGTCCTCCCAAAGTGCTGGGGTTACAGGTATGAGCCACCTCGCCCAGTCAAACCTTTTTTTTTTTAAAATTAAATCTCAGATCATGGCCATGTGCTGTGGCTCATGTCTGTAGTCCCAGCACTTTGGGAGGCTGAGGTGGGTGGATCAACAGGTCAGGAGTTTGAGACCAGCCTGACTAACATGGTGAAACCCCATCTCTAATTAAAACACAAAAATTAGTTGGGCATGGTGACACGCACCTATAATCCCAGCCACTCAAGAGGCTGAGGCAGGAGAATCGCTTGAACCCGGGAGGCGGAGGTTGCAGTGAGCCAAGATCATGCCACTGCACTCCAGCCTGGCTACAGAGCGAGACTCCATCTAAAAAAAAAAAAAAAAAAAATCTCAGATTCTGAGAGTCACCCTGTGAGACAGGTATAACGTAATTTTCATCTCATGAATGAGGTTCAGAGGAGTCAGATGACTTGTCCAGGGCCACACAGCCAGTGGACAGAGAGCTGGAATTTCAGCTGGGGTGTGCCCATAGTCCCTCCGCACACCCTGCCTGTCCCTTGAGTGAGCCCCATACCCCCAGCCTCACCTGGTGGTGGCAGGTGTGGTCTCCCCACGGAGGGCTTCTCTGTGACGTCCCATAGCCTTATCCTCTCCCGTGGACACATTCAGGCCACAGTCCAGAGAGCCTGGCTGTAATTTGAGTCTCATCAAGCAGGGGGTGACGACGTGGGTGGGCGGGTGACAGCCAGGGCAGGGAGATTTGCCAGACACTGGTACACAACAGCCTGGCAACCTGTGTGGCTCCGAGGAAGCTGAGGCTTTAGGGGTGCATCCCAGAGCCTGGGGTGTGGTTCACACCATGGGCAGCAAGCAGACGGTCTTCACTCATGAGCAGCTGGAAGCATATCAGGTAGTGGGGGACAGGATGGGTCCTCAGTGGGTTTGACAGCTTTGGTTTCACAGTCTGGGAAATGGGAACAGAATCCCTTCATTCGGGTGTACCATCCACCAGGGTTCCCGGTTGGGCTCTGTGTGTGGCGGCACCAGGCTTTCTGTGTGTGAGTGTGGGATGAGGGAGGAGGTGGGGGAAGGAGGCCCCAGAGGCAGGGTTCGGGTTAAGACAACACCTCTCTCCGCAGGACTGCACATTCTTCACGAGGAAGGAGATCATGAGGTCAGTCCAGGGAGGAAGGGAGCGAAGATCTGGAAAATCAACTTTCTAGTCATTGCTGGAGGATATTTGCAATTTGGGGGGGGTGTATGTGTGTACATGTGTGTGTATATTTTCCTTTTTCCCTTCCTTCCTTCCTTCCTCCTTTCTTTCTTTCCTTTTTTTCTTCCTTCCTTCTTTTTCTCTCTCTCCTCCTTCCTTCCTTTCTTCTTTCTTTCCTTTCTTTTCTTTCTTTCTCTCTCTCCCTCTTTCTTTCTTCTCTCTCTCTCAATCTCTCTTCTTTGAGACAGGGCTTCTGTTGCTTAGGCTGGAGTGCAGTACTGCGGTCAGGGCTCACGGCAGCCTTGATCTCCCAAGCTCAGTTGATTCTCCCCCTCAAGTAGCTGGGACCACCGGTGCACCACCATGTATGGCTCATTTTTGTATTATTATTATTTTTTTTGTAGAGATGGGAGTTTCATCATGTGAGGCCCAGGCTGGTCTTAAACTCCTGGGCTCAATCAATCCTCCTGCCTCAGTCTCCCAAAGTGCTGGGATTACAGATGTGAGCCACCATGCCCAACTGGTATTTCCAATTTGATGGGACTCAAATGGGGAAGGGGTGCAGGTGTGGTCAGTGGATGGAGACAGAGACAGAAGAGCTGAGAAGTCCCATCTTGTCGTATTGTCCCAGTCTCTAGGCTTATGAGCTTGGGCTAGGGAGCTGTGGAGCATGTGTGTGAGCAGGAGAGAGACCATCAGCATGTTAGAAAGATTCTCCTGAGGCTGGACGCAGTGGCTTATGCCTGTAATACCAACACTTTGGGAGGCCAAGACAGGTGGATCACCTGAGGTCAGGAGTTCCAGATCAGCCTGGCCAACATGGTGAAACTCTGTCTCTACTAATAACACAAAAATCAGCCAGGTGTGGTTACAGGTGCCTGTAATCCCAGCTACTTGGGAGGCTGAGGCAGGAGAATCACTTGAACCCAGGAGGCCAAGGTTGCAGGGAGCTGAAATTGTGCTACCACACTGCAGCCTGGCACAGTGGCTCACACCTGTAGTCCCAGCACTTTGGGAGGCTGAGGCGGGCAGATCATGAGGTCAGATTGAAACCATCCGGGCCAACATGGTGAACCCCGTCTCTACTAAAAATACAAAAATTAGCTGGACGTGGTGGTGTGCGCCTGTAGTCCCAGCTACTAGGGAGGGTGAGGCAGGAGAATTGCTTGAACTGAGACCTGGGAGGCAGAGATTGCAGTGAGCTGAGGTTGCACCACTGCACTCCAGCCTGGAAGGAAGGAAGGGAAAGGAAAGGGAGGGAAGGGGAGGGGAGGGGAGGAAAGAAAGAAAGGAAGGAAGGAAGGAAAGAAGGAAGGAAGGGAAGGAGGGAGGAAGGAAGGAAGGAGAAAGAGAGAGAGAGAGAGTGAGAGAGAGAATTCTCTGGAGGCTCAGAGCCCAGGTGCAAAGTCCAGAGTCTGCTCTGGGTTGTGGAGTTGGCATAGGTGAGGGCGTGGGGAGGCGGCCCAAGGTGGCTGCAGGTCCCTGGCGTGACCCAACAGGATGGGCACGGATGAGTTTCCCACATCATCACTAGGCCTGTAGGGCCATTGTCCAGAGGCCCCAACCCATGAACTCGGAGCTGTGAAACCCAAGCTGGCCAGGGTTCGGCTGCAGTGTGATCGGGGCCAAGGCCCCATGTGTGTAGTCACAGGACATCCATTATTGATGGCCACACCTTTTACTAGTGAGCCCCATTGTCTGGGTGAGGACAGCTTGCAGGGTCACCTTGGCCATCACGATCAAATTACTGATGGGGAAACTGAGGCTCAGGCAGGGCGATGTTGACCCCAGAAAGAAGGGTAGATGGGCAGAGCCCCAAGGAGGTTGAAGGCTGACTGACGTTTCAACTGTCCCAAGCTTCTTGCTTGTCAGACAGAATAATCAAGGCAAAGAGCGGGAGAGGAACCTGCTCAAAGCCACACAGAAACCTAAAGCTGGGGTGTTCCCTGAGGGGACCCCAATAGGGAACTGGGTGGTCAGGATGGATGTTCCCGTTCTCCCTATTCCACCTTCATTGAGTTCCTAGTCATCCTATGACCCAGGGACTCATGTCTCTCTCAGAGACAGTCCCCAGCAGCTTGGGGACCTCAGACCCACCAAGGATGGTCTCTGCAAGGCTGCAGCTCAGCATGCCCTCATGAAGGGATGGCATCAGCAGGTGAGGGCATTCGAGTGAAGAACTGGCCGTACCGTCTAGATAGTGTGTGTGGTATTCAGTTACTTAGAAAATGCCTTTAGTCAGCCCTTTAGAAAAACGTGAATATTAGCTGTTTGCCTCTGCTCTGCCCGATTGAGGAAACCCTTCCTCCCATTTTTTTTTTCCAAGACGGAGTCTTGTTCCTGTTGCCCAGGGTGGAGTGCCATGGCACGATCTTGGTTCACTGCAACCTCTGCCTCCTGCTTTCAAGTGATTCTCCACCTCAGTCTCCCAAGTAGCTGGGATTACAGGTACCTGATGCCACGGCCAGCTAATTTTTTGTATTTTTAGTAAAGATGGGGTTTCCCATGTTCGCCAGGCTGGTCTCGAACTCCTGACCTCAGGTCATCCTCCTGCCTTGACCTCCCAAAGTGCTGGGATTACAGGCATGAGCCATTGCACCCAGCCCCTTCCTCCCATTATGACGAGGGGAAGAGAAGATATGAAAATGAGGGTACCAGCTGGGCGCGGCGGCTCACACCTGCAATCCCAGCACTTTGGGAGCCAAGGCAGGCGGATCACCTGAGGTAGGGAATTTGAGACCAGCCTGACCAACATGGAGAAACACTGTCTCTACTAAAAATAAAAAAAAAAAAAATAGCTGGGCATGGTGGCGCGTGCCTGTAATCCCAGCTACGCAGGAAGCTGAGGCAGGAGAATCACTCGAACCCAGGAGGCGGAGGTTGAGGTGAGCCGAGATCGCGCCATTGCACTCTACCGCAGGCAACGAGAGGAAAACTTCATGAAAGAAAGAAAGAAGGGAGGAAGGGAGGGAAGAAGGGAAGGAGGGAGGGAGGGAGGGAGGGAGGGAGGAAGGAAGGAAGGAAGGAAGGAAAAAGTAAGAAAGAAAAAAGAGAGAGAAAGAAAGATAAAAGAAAGAAAAGAAAGAGAAAGAAAGAGAACAAATGAGGGTATCTTTGGAGGCAGGATCTTGCTGATAACGTGATGATATCCAGAGATGGTAAATTATGTAGGATTATCTGAATGCTTGCTGTGATCTGGCCATAAGCACCCTCCCTTCTCCCAACTTCATCTGCCTTATAAACTCCTACTCATGCTTCAAAGCCCAGCACCAATGTCCCCTCTTCCAGGAACCCGCTTCTCCTCCCTAGCTTGCTTTCCCCAGTCCAGTCTCCCTGTGTCCTGTGGCCCTCTCTGCACCTTGCTCCTGCCCCGAGGGAGGTAGAGTTGCCTGTGTCAGACTCTGTATGCTTGAGGTCCAGGCCCAGGGCTGAGGGTTCTTGAGGACCTGGTATCACTTGGTCTGCAGTGGGCAGCTGTGAATGTGAAAGAGAAGGGACTTGGCTGGGCATGGTGACTCACACCTGTAATCCCAGCGCTTTGGGAGTCCGAAGCAGGGGGATCACCTGAGGTCAAGAGTTCGAGACCAGCCTGACCAACAAGGTGAAAACCCATCTCTACTAAAAATACAAAACAGTTAGCCAGGCTGATGGGATGCACCTGTAATCTCACCTATTCAGGGGGCTGAGGCAGGAGAATGGCTTGAACCCAGGAGGCAGAGGTTGCAGTAAGCTGAGATCGCAGCACTGCACTCCAGCCTGGGCAACGGGGAGACTCTGTCTCAAAAAAAGAAAAAAAAGGCTTTTTTTCCCCCCATATCAGGCTCTTCCATCGGTACCAGGACCTGGCCCCGCAGCTCGTGCCCCTCGACTATACCACCTGTCCCGATGTGAAGGTGCCCTACGAGCTCATTGGCAGCATGCCCGAGCTGAAGGTATGCCCAGGCCATGGGACAGGCAGGGGAAAAATTAGTACAGATGTCTCTCGTTGCATTCTTATGAGGTGGGTGTTGCAGTTGTCTTCATTTTACAGATAAGAAAACTGAGGCTCCGAGAGGTTAAGACACTTGTTCATGGTCACACAGCTACAATGCGACAGAGGCAACGTTAAAACCCAGAGCTCGCCAGTGTGGTGGCTCACGCCTGTAATCCCAGCACTTTGGGAGGCCAAGGCGGGTGGATCACCTGAAGTCAGGAGTTTGAGACCAGCCTGGCCAATATGGTGAAACCCCATCTCTACTAAAAATACAAAAATTAGCTGGCTATGGTGGTGCATGCCTGTAATCTCAGCTACTCAGGAGGCTGAGGCAGGAGAATTGCTTCAACCCGGGAGGTGGAGGTTGCAGTGAGCCGAGATCAAGCCACTGTACTTCAGCCTCGGCAACAGAGCAAGACTCTTGTCTCAAAAAACAAAACAAAAAAACACCAGAGTTGGGGGTTTGAAATGAGATAATACAGGTAACAAACTTAGGCCAGGTGCAGTGGCTCATGCCTGTAATCCCAGCACTTTGGGAAGCCGAGGTGGGTGGATCATGAGGTCAAGAGATGGAGACCATCCTGGCCAACATGGTAAAAACCCATCTCTACTAAAAATACAAAAGTTAGCTGGGCATGGTGGCGCACCCCTGTAGTCCCAGCTACTTGGGAGGCTGAGGCAGGAAAGTTGCTTGAACCTGGGAGGTGGAGGTTGCAGCGAGCTGAGATCGCACCACTGCACTCCAGCCTGGCAACAGAGTGAGACTCCATCTCAAAACAAACAAACAAAAAACAAACCTCAGTACAGGGTGTGTTGCATGTCAAGTACTCAGAGAATGTTAATTCTTTTTGTAACAGGAGCTGCTAAATGCAGGATGTTTGACACATGATTTGTGCCTTTGAGGGGAACTTGTGGGTTGAGTGTGAGTAGGATTGATTTTATTGGAAGTGACAAAAACCTTATTTGAGAGGGACAGGATGGATTGGATCAGAATGGATTGCCCCTGAGCAACAACAAAAAAATCCAGGGGCAGGGACAGTGTCAGGTACGGCTGGAACCAGGGGCCTCTGATGATGTGCTGAGGAATCTTCCCCTATCTCTTGGCTCCTCCCAGGAAGAGGTTTCAGTCTCAGGGAGCCTCTCCTCTTAAGGCTGTGAAAAGACCTCTCAGCCAGTCAGCTTTAGCCTCTGTGAGCTCTGCAAGCAACAGAAATCAGATCCTCTCCCTCCCAATTTTTCAGAAAAATGTCCCAGGGCAGCCTCTGATTGGCTAATTTGAGTTACATGCCCATCCCGGAGCCAATCACTGTTGCCAGGTGAATGGAACTCTCTGATTGGCTTTGCCTGGGTCATAGGGCTGCTCCAAGAGCTGGAAGTGGGAGTTAAGTTTGCTCAGACCACGGGGGCAGAAGGTGGAGTTGTCCAAAGTCCTGTCCGGGAACCATGGGAGAGAGTGAGTCTTGATGGAGGGTACTTGGAGGTTGCCATAAAATGGGTGCTGACAGTGAAACCACATGGACCCCTAGAGACCCTGGGTGTCGGAAGATGGCCTCCCAGCTTCCTTTCTCTCCCCAGGATAACCCCTTCCGCCAGAGGATCGCCCAGGTCTTCTCCGACGATGGGGATGGCCACATGACTTTAGATAACTTTTTGGACATGTTTTCCGTGATGAGCGAAATGGCTCCCCGTGACCTCAAGGCCTACTATGCTTTTAAAATTTATGGTAGGTGCACAGCCCCGGGGTTGGGGATCATGGGCATGGGGTGGGCAGTGGGAACTGGGTGGGGGGCACCTCCATCACATACATCTCCCCAAGGGCTTTGAGACCCTGTGTGGTCCGGTCCTCCACCCCACTCCAATGCCTCCCCACCTCATTTTTTTGCTAACTCTATTCCAGCCACACTGGCTTTGCTTTTCCTCAAACACACCACACTCTTTCAGCCTCTGAGCCTTTGCCTCTGCTAAACTCTCTGCCTAGAACACATTTCCCCTGGTTCCTTCTTTATTTATTTATATTATTTATTTTTTTTTGAGATGGAGTTTCGCTCTTGTTGCCCAGGCTGGATTGCAGTGGCTCAATCTTGGCTCACTGCAACCTCCGCCTCCTAGGTTCAAGTGATTCTTCTGCCTCAGCCTCTTGAGTAGCTGGGACTACATGCACACACCACCATGCCTGGCTAATTTTTGTATTTAGTAGAGATGGGGTTCCACCATGTTGGCCAGGCTGGTCTTGAACTCCTGACCTCAGGTGATTCGCTCACCTCGGCCTCCCAAAGTGCTGGGATTACAGGTGTGAGCCACCGCGCCCGGCTCCCCTGGCTCCTTCTTTTTTGTTTTGTTTTGTTTGAGATGGAGTCTCACTCTATCGCCCAGGCTGGAGTGCAGTGACGTGATCTCAGCTCACTGCAACGTCTGCTGCCTGGGTTCAAGCAATTCTCCTGCCTCACCCTCCTGAGTAGCCGGGATTACAGGCGCCTGCCACCGTGCTTGGCTAATTTTTGTATTTTTACTAGAGACGGGGTTTCATCACCTTGCCTAGGCTGGTCTTGAACTTCTGACCTCATGATCCCCCTGCCTCAGCCTTTCAAAGTGCTGGGATTACAGGTGTGAGCCACCGTGCCCGGCGCCCTGGCTCCTTCTTATCTTTGAAGTCTAGGTCGAAAGTAGTCCTCCCCCCATTCACCCCACCAATCCCACCATCCTATTTCTGTTCTAGCACCAGGCAATGCTGCTTAATTTCTTGTTCACTGACCTGTTCACTTCTTATTGACCCCAAAGGTACTCACATATCTATTTTGCTCACTATCTGTCTTATGTGCCTGGCTCAGTAAATATTTCTTGAATGACTGAATGAAAGAAAAGCAAGGCTAGGCGCGGTGGCTCAAGCCTGTAATCCCAGCACTTTGGGAGGCCGAGGCGGGTGGATCACGAGGTCAAGAGATCGAGACCATCCTGGTCAACATGGTGAAACCCCATCTCTACTGAAAATACAAAAAATTAGCTGGGCATGGTGGCGCGTGCCTGTAATCCCAGCTACTCGGGAGGCTGAGGCAGGAGAATTGCCTGAACCCAGGAGGCGGAGGTTGCGGTGAGCCAAGATCGCGCCATTGCACTCCAGCCTGGGTAACGAGCAAAACTCTGTCTCAAAAAAAAAAAAAAAAGAAAAGCAGTTACCTTAGTGCCTGGCACCTTGTGTGTTTGTTTGTCTATTTGAGACGTCTTGCTCTGTCACCCAGGCTAGAGTACAGTGACACGATCTCAGCTCACTGCAACCTCCATCTCCTGGGTTCAAGCAATTCTCCTGCTTCAGTCTCCAAAGTAGCTGGGATTACAGGCACCTGCCATCACGCCCGGCTAATTTTTGTATTTTTAGTAGAGATGGGGCTTCACTATGTTGGCCAGGCTGGTCTCAAACTCCTGACCTCAGGTGATCCACCTGCCTCAGCCTCCCAAAGTGCTGGGATTACAGGCGTAAGTCACCCACCCAACCTTAGTTTCCCCTTCTGTAACATGGGCACAGCATGTGCCCACAGCTGGCCCAGACTGCCTGCCACCTGCTGGCACTCCCTGTCTGTCTTGCTTTGCAGATTTTAACAATGATGACTACATTTGTGCGTGGGACCTGGAGCAGACCGTGACCAAACTGACCCGGGGGGAGCTGAGTGCTGAGGAGGTGAGCCTGGTGTGCGAGAAGGTGCTGGATGAGGCTGATGGGGACCATGATGGGAGGCTGTCCCTGGAAGACTTCCAGAACATGATCCTCCGGGCACCAGACTTCCTCAGGTGACGCTCTTCACCACGCCCACAGTCCATGTGCACATCTGACAGGGCTGTGACGGAGACAGTTTAGAGACTGTTTCTGAAGATTCCTCTATTCATTCTTTTGCGACTGGGGAACTTTCTCGATTTCCCTGGTCTCAGTCCTTGCATCTGTGAAATGGGGAGAATTTGGGACCCCCCAGGCACCTCTTGCGGGTGGATGTACCTCTTTTTTTTTTTTTTTTTGAGACGGAGTTTTGTTCTTGTTACCCAGGCTGGTGTACAATGGCATGATCTCGGCTCACCGCAACATCTGCCTCCTGGATTCAGGCAATTCTCCTGCCTCAGCCTCCCGAGTAGCTGGGATTACAGACACGCGCCACCATGCCCAGCTAATTTTTTGCATTTTTAGTAGAGACGGGGTTTCACCATGTTGACCAGGATGGTCTCGATCTCTTGACCTCGTGATCCACCTGCCTCAGCCTCCCAAAGTGCTGGGATTACAGGCTTGAGCCACCGCGCCTGGCTTTTTTTTTTTTTTTAAACTGAGTCTCACTCTTGTCGCCAGGCTGGACTGCAATTTTAGCTCACTGCAACCTCCACCTCCCAGGTTCAAGCAATCCTCTGCCTCAGTCTCCCGAGTAGCTGGGATTACAGGTGCGTGCCACCATGCTCAGCTAATTTTTGTATTTTCAGTAGAGATGGGGTTTCACCACATTGGCCAGGCTGGTCTCTAACTCCTGATCTCAGATGATCCACCCACCTCGGCCTCCCAAAGTGCTGGGCATACAGGCATGGGCCACTGTGCCCGGCCTGGATGCACCTCTTTCAGCAAGTAGAATGTGGCTGGACTTCAGCCCTTACTGCCTGAACAATTTGCAGTGAAAAGACTGTGCAACCTGGGAAAATCAGCCCCCACTGCAGGGCAGAGAATGGCCGCTAGGGTAATTTGCCCCGAAGCCTGCTCTTGTATCTCCTATGAGCTAAGAATGGCTTTTATGTTTTCAAAAGGTTGGAAAAAAATCAAAGAATAATAATATTCCAACCAGGTGTGGTGGTTCACACCTTTAATGCCAGCACTTTGGGAGGCTAAGCAAGGAGGACCTCTTGAACTCAGGAGCTTGAGACCAACCTGGGCAACATAAGGAGAGCACATATCTACAAAATAATAAAAAGAACAAAACAGCCAGGCATGGTGGTGTATGCCTCTAGTTCCAGCTACTTGGGAGGATTGCTCCTCAAGCGGGAGGATTGCTTGAGCCCAGGAGGTCAAGGGCACAGTGAGCTCTATTTGTGACATGCACTCCAGCCTGGGTTACAGAGCGAGACCCTGTCTCAAAAATAAATAAATACATTTTATACATTTTAAAAATTAAAAAAAAAAACTTGGCCGGGCATGGTGGCTCACACCTGTAATTCCAGCACTTTGGGAGGCTGAGGTGGGTGGATCACCTGAGGTCAGGAATTCGAGGCCAGCCTCGCCAACGTGGTGAAACCCCGTCTCTACTGAAAATACAAATTTTAACTGGGTGTGATGGCAGGTGCCTGTAATCCCAGCTACTCTGGAGGCTGAGGCATGAGAATTGCTTGAACCCTGGAGGCGTAGGTTGCAGTGAGCTGAGATCACATCACTGCACTCCAGCCTGAGCGACAGAGCGAGACTCTATCTCAAAACTAAATAAATAAATAAATAAAGGCATGTGCTCTCAACCCCTCTGGGGGTCCCCCTGCCTAGGGTTGTTTGAGGGGTCCACATGGCATCCTTCCTGCCTGTCCCAGGGCCTTCCCGTGAGCATGTGGAGGGGGAGGAGGAAGAGGGATCGTCCACTCCTCGAGGGCACTGAGTCCTTTTCTCTCTGTATGCAGCACCTTCCACATCCGAATCTGATGGTGGCACAGAGGAGCCGGACTACAGGAGGGCGGTGACCCCTCACCCGCTGTGGACTCTGGTTACACAAGTCACAAAGTCATGCCTGCTGGGAGGACGCATTTTCCCACCTTAAAACTGGAAGACGGGAGGGAGGCAGCCTAGAATCTTATCTTTGACTTTGCTGTGGGACCCTGGGTGGGCCACACCCTCTCTGTGCCATGATCTCCCTGTTTGTACAAGGAAGGGGTAACTCCTAGATCGTCTTCACTGTGAAGGTTGGAAATGCCTTGTTGGTTGTGGGTGTCCCTGGCGGCGATGAGGTGGGGAGATTGGGCCCATGCTGTCCTACCCGAGGCTCCCACTTTGAAGGTCAAACCTCACCCTTGACTGCTCAAGTTGCTTTTTTTTTTTTTTTTTGAGAGAGTCTCATTCTGTAGCCTAGGCTGGAGTGCAGTGTCGTGATCTCAGCTTACTGCAACCTCTACCTCCCGGGTTCAAGTAACTCCCCTGCCTCAGTCTCCTGAGTAGCTGGGATTACAGGCACCTACCACCAGGCCTCTGCCTAACTTTTTTGACATGTTGGCCAGGCTGGTCTCAAACTCCCAACCTCAGGTGATCCGCTCGCCTCAGTCTCCCAAAGGGCTGGGATTACAGGCGTGAGCCACCGTACCTGGCTCAAGTTTTTTATTTCTCAATCCCTGCGTCATCAAAGGGACTGAAACTTACTCCTCTGATTCAGTAGAACTGCCAAGAGGAGGCCTCTGATCGGAAGGGGTGGGAATGTCATTCACTGAGGTGGGCACTGCACTTTACAGTTTATGATGCATCTGCCCCCTGCCGTGACATTGACCCCCTATAACAACCCTGCATGATCACGCCCTCATTTGGAGGGTGGAGACAGACTTGCCTGAGGCCACGCCACAAGTCATTTGCAGGGGCGGGCTTAAAGCCAGGTGCCCCTCATACCGGATCCCACCTTGTACATTAGGGGAACCCCACGCCCCCTCCACCTGGGGTTGTCCCGGGGCTCCCATCTATGCCCCAGTTGGTCCAAGGAATGCTCACTCCTGCAACCAAGACCAGCCCCTAGGAACCTTCCCAGACACCTCCACTAGGTATGTCTAGGTATGTCACATTTAGAGTCCTTGCTCCCATCCTAAACCCCTAATTAATTAAGTAGCTACTGGGCCGAGTGTGGTGGCTCAAGCCTGCAATCCCAGCACTGTGGGAGGCCGAGGCAGGCAGATCACCTGAGCCCGGGAATTCAAGACCAGCCTGGGCAACATGGTGAAACCCCGTCTCTACCAAAAATGCAAAAATTAGCTGGGTGCTGTGGTGCATGCCTGTAGTCCCACCTACTTGGGAGGCTGAGGAGGGAGGATTGCTTGAGCCCAGGAGAGGGAGGTGGTAGTGATTGGAGATCGTGCCACTGCACTCTAGCCTGGGCAATAGAGCGAGACTCTGTCTCTAAATAAATAAATAGGCCAGGCGCAATGGCTCATGCCTATAATCCCAGCACTTCGGGAGGCCGAGTTAGGTGGATTACCCAAGGTCAGGAGTTCGAGACTAGCCTGGCCAACATGATGAAACCCAGCCTCTACTGAAAATACAAAAATTAGCCAGGTGTGATGGTGGGCACCTGTAATCCCAGCTACTTGTGAGGCAGAGGCAGGAGGATCAATTGAACAGGGAGATGGAGGTTGCAGTGAGTTGAGATTGTGTCACTGCACTCCAGCCTGGGCGACAGAGTGAGACTTCGTCTCAAAAACAAAGAAAAAAAGAAAAGTCTGTCCAGAGACGTCTAGATTTGCCAAAGGTCACACAGCCCCACAACCAAGGATTCTCTCCAGAACCCTCCACCAGGCACAGCCCTGTGATGCCTCCCTCCATCCCCTGCCTTTTTTTTTTTTTCATAGACTTGCCCTTTTGCCCAGGCTGGAGTGCAGTGGCATGATCTGGGCTCACTGCAACCTCGGCCTCCTGGGTTCAAGCGATTCTCCTGCCTCAGCCTCCTGAGTAACTGGGATTACAGGTGCCCACCACCACACTTGGCTAATTTTTTATTTTTAGTAGAGACGGGGTTTCACCATGTTGGTCAGGCTGGTCTTGAACTCCTGGCCTCAGTGATCCATCTACCTCGACACCCCAAAGTGCTGGGATTACAGGCGTGCACCGCCTTGCCCGGCATGCAGTGTGCTTTTAGACAACAGAACAAACAGATGACGTGGGAAGAGGGCTCGGTGATTCACCTGGCTTCAAATCCTGGTGCTGACACCCACAGCTCTGTAGCCTTGCTCACGCCTCTTCTCCTCTCTGAACCTCAGTCTCTTCTTCAAAACGTGGAGGATAACCCTACCTAAGGGGCATGCTCTGGGATATAAAATAATGGATATAGCGGGTCCAGTGCAGGGGCTGACGGACAGGAGGTACCCCAAACTATCAGGATCACTCTGATAATTATTGCGAAAATAAGCAGCTCACCCCGCGGGTGACTGTAGGAACAGACTCCCAAAACATCTTTATTCCATTTCCCGGGTCCCCGAAGACTCCCGAATGCCGTGGTCTGGGGCCATGGAAGAAATGTTAGGACATCCAGGAGTGTGGCAGCCCCTGGCACCAGCAGTCCCAGAGCTGGGGTAGACCCGTTCTCTAGCAGTACCCAGGGGCAAAGGGTGGCGGTTGTCGGTACTCCTCTGGGAGCTGGTCATTCTCAGGCTCTGCCAAGCCCTGGCACTCCGGCTTGGACTCCTGGGAGGATACAGCTCTCACTACCGTTTGGTGCCAACTCCTGCCCCCTGAAGTCACCTCATTGCAGCTGGCCGACCTCTCAGCCTTCCTGGTGGGGGTCTTTCTGTCTTTTGGTGCCTGAGGCTCTGAGGGGTTTTCAAGGGACGTGGCCACAAAGGGGTCTTTGTAGACTCTGTCCCCTAAGGTGGTGTCCCCTGACGGTTCTTGGCTACCTTTTCTGGTCCCAGGGCCTGAGGTCACTGTGGATCTCCGGACATCCAAGAGTGATGACAAGTTCACAGTGGCGAGGTGGGTTTTGAGCTGCTGCTGGACCCTCTGGCCTCTCTTGGGGAGCATTTTGAGGTTCCTCCAGAGTTTCTGACGGGCCTCTCCAAGAGGGGCTTTTGGGGGACAGGAGGAAGTGGCTTCCTCAGTGGTTATTCTGTTCATCTCTGCTGACAGCTTCCTTTCCTTTGATTGGTGAAGCAGGACTGGCTTTGGGGAGGGCTGAAAATAAGAGCCCGTGAGGCCTGGGGCAGTTCGCCCACCGAAGCACCACATCTGTCCCAGACATTGGAGCCAGGGCTCCACCCAGACGCCCGGGGCTGAGAAACGTCCCCACGTGAACCCCTAAATCTGATCTCATTCCCCATCTTTCTCATTTCAGTACATGGCTTTGTTGTCTCACTGTCTCCCTCAGGGGTTGACAAACTTCTTTTTTTTTTTTGAGATGGAGATTTGCTCTTGTTGTTGCCCAGGCTGGAGTGCAATGGCACGATCTGGGCTCATTGCAACTTCCACCTCCCGGGTTCAAGTGATTCTCCTGCCTCAGCCTCCGGAGTAGGTGTGATTACAGGCACGCACCACCATGCACGGCTAATTTTTGTATTTTAGTAGAGATGGATTTCTCCATGTTGCCCAGGCTGGTCTCGAACTCCTGACCTCAAGTGATCCGCCTGCCTCAGTCTCCCAAAGTGCTGGGATTATAGGCATGAGTCACCGCACCTGGCATGTTGGCAAACTTCTTTTTTTTTTTTTTTTGAGATGGAATCTCACGCTGTTACCCAGGCTAGAGTGCAGTGGTGCAATCTGGGCTCACTGCAACCTCCGCTTCCTGGGTTTAAGCGATTCTCCTCCCTCAGCCTCCTGAGTAGCTGGAACTACAAGCACACTACCATGCCTGGCTAATTTTTGTATTTTTAGTAGACAGGGTTTCACCATGTTGGTCAGGCTGGTCTCGAACTCCTGACTGCAGGTGATACCACAACTTCCCAGAGTGCTGGGATTACAGGCATGAGCCACTGCACCCGGCCTGGCAAACTTCTTTTACAAAGGGTCAGAGAGTAGATATTTCAGCTTTGCAGGCTGTACCATCTGCCTCAATTACTTAGCTCTGCTGTTGTAGGGGGATGCCAGAGATTACCTGTCAACCAACGAGTGTGCCTGGGTTCTAATATAGCTTTATTTATAAATATGGACCTTTGAATTTCATCTGATATTCACAGGTTACAAAATACTATCTTTACAAAAATGTGGGGCCAGGCGTGATAGCTCACACCTATAATCCCAATGCTTTGGGAGGCTGAGGCAGGAGGATTGTTTAGGGTCAGGAGTTTGAGACCAACCTGGGCAATGTAGTGAGACCCCATCTCTACAAATTTTCCTTTTTGACAGGGTCTTGCTTTGTCATCCAGGCTGGAGTGCAGTGATGCAGTCATGGCTCCCTGCAGCCTCAACCTCCTGGTCCTCCCACCTCAGCCCCCAGAGTAGCTGACTACAGACGTGTAACACCATGCCTGGCCAATTTTTAAATTTTCTGTGGAGGCAGGGTTTTTGCTATGTTGCCCAGGCTGGTCTCAAACTCCTGGCCTCAAGCAGTCCTCCTGGCTCAGCCTCCCAAAGCTCTCGGATTACAGGTATGAGCCACCGTGCAGACCAAATATCCACTTCTCTTTCCACCACCCCTGGGCTCTCATTCTCGTCCCTCCCACCTTGGCACTTCCCTACCCCGACCCCACTTCCTCCTTCTTTCCATCTCCACCAGTGCCCCCGAAAGCCCCTTCTGCACCAAGTAGCCACAGGAAACATTTAAAACCACCAGCCCCAGCCGGGCGCGGTGGCTCATGCCTGTAATCCCAGCACTTCAGGAGGCTGAGATGGGCGGATCATGAATGAGGTCAGGGGTTGAGACCAGCCTGGCCAACATGCTGAAACCCCATCTCTACTAAAAATACAAAAATTAGCCGGGTGTGGTGGCAGATGCCTGTAATCCCAGATACTCAGGAGCCTGAGGCATGAGAATCGCTTGAACCTGGGAAGCGGAGGTTGCAGTGAGCCTAGACTATGCCATTGCACTCCAGCCTGGGTGACAAAGCAACACTCCGTCTCAAAACACCAGTTCCGCCATGAACACATCTTCCTGTGGCTCCCTGGTGCAACTGGAATAGAATCCCAAATTGGCCCCTGCTGAGCCTGGGGCTTCCGCTTCTGACAATCTCTTTCTCTCTCTCTCACTAATCCCACTCCATCTATATGCTGGCTTTTATTGTTCTATTTTCCAGACAACCAAGCCCCAGAACTTTTGCAAGCACCATTCCCTCTGCCTGGAATGTCCTCCCTGTGTCTGTGTATATGACTGGCTCCTCCTCACCTGTATATCTCAGCTGTATGCCACCTCCTCTAGGAAGCCTTCCCTGACTGCCTTCCCCCACTTGCACTCCGCCCCTCCACTGATGTCCATCACACCAGCCTGTTTCATTTGTACCACTGTCATAACTTCCCAGAACACTTAGATTTCAACACAGGGGTCCCTAAAGGTCTCCCAAGCCCCAAGATGCTGTGATACATTCATTCATCTACTTCACAGAGTACTTGGTTAAGCACCTTCAATATGGCAGGTCCTCTCAGGGGTGGGAGAAGCAGAGGCAAGCAAGCCAGATGGATTCTCCAGTCTCTCAGAGCTCACAGTCTGATGGGGGAGGGAGCACGTAAGCCCATAAGTAGACAGGATTTGGGGGAACATTTTTAGGAAGTCGCTGCAGTGAATAAACAGAATAATGTGAAGGAGAATGTGAAGGCGTTGCTTTAGGTCTGGAGCCTGGGGAAGGAGGCACTTAAAGGAGAACTAAACGAAGACATGGGAAATCTAGGGGGAGGGCACAGAGTTTGTGCAAAGGACCTGAGGTGGGGCTGGCACGTGCAGAGACCCTGAGGCTAGCTTGCTGTGTCTGACAGCAGATGGTATGGCAGCAGGGCTGGCGCTGGTAGGTGATGGGCAGAAAGAGGAACTGAGATTGCAGTTTAAATTTTTTTTTTCTTTGAGGCAGAGTCTTGCTCTGTAGCCCAGGCTGGAGTGCAGTGGCATGATCTCGGTTCACTGCAACCTCTGCCTCCCAGGTTCAAGTGATTCTCCTGCCTCAGCCTCCCAAGTAGCTGGGATCATAGGCGTTCACCACCACGCCTGGCTAACGCAAAAATTTTTGCATTTTTAGTAGAGACAGGGTTTCACCATGTTGGCCAGGCTGGTCTTGAACTCCTGACCTCGTGATTCACCCGCCTTAGCCGCCCAAAGTGCTGGGATTATAGGCGTGAGCCACCGTGCCCAGCCTGCAGTTTGAATTTTAATCTCAGTGTTGGGAAATCACTGGAAAGGTTTAAAGCATCAAGCTGTAGGATCTAATTATCATTCTAGAAGGAGCCTCCTCTGGCAGCTGTTGGCTACCTCTGCTCCTGCCCCTCCGCCAGGTGGGAGGTGCCAGCCTCCTGTCATATACATACCTCCTCAGGTGCAGACACCTGGCAGGCAGCTTCCTCGGCCACTGCGTTGGAGTAGAGGAAGAGATCCTCGTAATCCACATTTGCAGGATCCTTCTGCAGGGCACAAGGGACTATAGCTCAGTACTGGGGAGGAGGAAAGGTCCTGGACGGACCCTGGAAGGCAGGTCTCAGGGACCGTCCTTTGAATAGCAGTTTCTTAGTATCTAGGCCACATCCACTAAGCTTTATAAGAAAATATGCCCCACCCACAGCCATTTCTGGGGGGTTGGGACACACCCACTGAGCCTTCTAAAGAAAGGTGCCCGGCCCACAGCAGTTTCTTGGGAACTCACCGAGCCTTCGAAGGAAAGATGCCCCACCCACAGCAGTTTCTTGGGAGTAGGCCACGCCCACTGAGCCTTCTAAGGAAAGATGCCCCGCCCACAGGAGTTTCTGGGGGCAGGCCACGCCCACTGAGCCTTCTAAGGAAAGGTGCCACACCCACTGCAGTTTCTTGGGAGCCACGCCAGACCCACTGAGTCCTGTAAGGAAAGATGCCCTGCCCATAGCAGTTTCTTGGGAGCTAGGCCACACCCACTGAGCTTTCTAAGGAAAGATACCCCGCCCTCAGCAGTTTCTTAGGGGCTAGGCCATGTCCACTACTGGGTCTTCTAAGGAAACATGCCTTGCCCACAGCAGTTTATTGAGTTTATAGGCCACACCCACTGAGCCTTCTAAGGAAAGTATTTGGAGCCAGGTCACACCCACTAAGCCTTCTAAGGAAAGATGCCATTCCTTCATTTGAGCCAAGAGTATACCTGGCACATGAACCCTTGTAAAAAAAATCAGCCTGTTGACATGGGCCTGGAGGGTGGAGCAATGGTAATCGGGGACCACAAGGGACATGGCCGTGGGGGCAGAGGGACTAGGAGGGGTGGGGCTGGAGGGGCCAAGGACCATGAGAGTGACAGAATCAAGAGGAGGTGATGGAGATGTGTGGAGCAAAGGAGTCCGGGGGGCTTGGCCCCAAGGAGATGGCTGTGAACCACATGTGTCCCCGCCCTCACCTGCCTGCAGGGCTGTGTCAGCAGCTCCCCGAGCGCTTCAATTGGCTTCTGCTTGTGGAAGGTGACCAGGGCGTCTAGAGAGGTGTGGGCCACCTTCTCCCCAGGGATCACGAAACTCCCATCATCCAAGAGCTTCACCATGAAATGGCAGCAGCTGCTTTGGCCTCTGCAGAGACACTGCGAGGGCTGGAACATCTCACTCTCCTTCATCCCTGCTCCAAGTCCCCAGCCCTTGGGCTGGCAGCGTCACTGCTACAGCCAGACTATCACAGGTTCCTGTGCAGGCTTCTTCACTCATTGGCCATTCAACACCCAGCAGGTTACTAATCTCTCTGTGCCTCAGTTTCCCCCATTTATAACATAGGACTACAAAGGCCGACCTCAGATCAAACATGTTACTACAGGCAAAAGCTTAATTCATTACCTGGCTAGGGGTAAATAATCAATAGAAATGACAATGAAAGCTGGGCACAGTGGCTCGAGCCTGTAATCCCAGCACTTTGGGAGGCTGAGGCTGGCAGATCACTTGAGGCCAGGAGTTCGAGACCAGCCTGGCCAACATGGTGAAACCCCATCTCTGCTAAAAATACAAAAATTAGCCAGGCATAGTGGCAGGTGCCTGTAATCCCAGCTACTGGGGAGGCTGAGGCAGGAGAATCGCTTGAATCTGGCTCAATCAAGGCAGAGGTTGCAGTGAGCCGAGATCACACCACTGCAGTCCAGCCTGGGTGACAGAATGAGATTCTGTCTCAAAAGAAAAAAAAAAGAAAAAGAAAAAGAAAGAAAGCTCCAGCCCAAGGCTGCGTGCCTGGCACACAGCAAGTGCTCAATAAATGCCCAGTTAACCAATAAATGTATATTAATGTCACTCTGTGTGCTGACTGTATCTCATTTAATCCTCACATGAATATGCTGAATTAAAATGTGACATTTCTTTACTGGAGGCACAGAGAGATGAGTAGCTTGTCTAAAGTCACACAGCATGTAATGGCAGAGCTGAGCCTTGGATAAGCTTTTCCCACTGTGGGTAACTGTAAAATTGATCCACTGGGTTTTTATTCCTTTGGCCTAGAATCCTCTGGATTTGTCTGGCTTCCAGGTCTTAAGGAGCTGGGCTTCCCTGGATTTTCCTAACACACAGTCTGGGAATTGCTAATTAGATTGTGAAGGGTGGAGGGAGAGAAGCCGTCAGCCAATCTTAGGTCCCCAGCAGTCCCGGTTCTCAGACCCACAGCCTCAGTTGCTGCCACTCTCTGAGAAGCAGTAACCCCTTTCCCACTCCAAGGAAGCCCCAGAGCCCACCTGCCCCTGCCCTGGCCCCTGGCCCCTGGCCCCTGGCCCAGGCCTTACTTGTAGGAGAGTGTGTAGCCCACGTGGCTGTGGCTGACCCTGATGAGAAAGGATCCCGGTGGCTGTGACTCCAGCAGGTTCTCAGCCTCCCTGGAAGGGCACACACAGAAAGGAAATGACACGGTCCAGCCGCCCCACGTACCAGTCAGACTCCTGGGGCCGTGGGGCCATGCATGCAGAAGACTGGTAATTTTCATTTTTCTTTTCTTTTTTTTTTGAGACAGTCTTGCTCTTTCACCCAGGCTGGAGTGCAATGGTGCAGTCTCGGCTCACTGCGGTGTCAACCTTCGGGTTCAGGTGATTCTCCTGCCTCCGCCTCCCGAGTAGCTGGGATTACAGGCACCCACCACCACGCCCAGCTATTTTTTGTATTTTTAGTAGAGACGGGTTTCACCATGTTGGCCAGGCTGGTCTCAAACGCCTGTCCTCAAGTGATCCACCGGCCTCAGCCTCCTAAAATGCTAGGATTGTGCCCAGCCTGTTTTATTTTATTTATTTATTTTTGAGATGGAGTCTCACTCTGTCACCCAGGCTGGAGCACAGTAGTGTGATCTTAGCTCACTGCAACCTCGGCTTCCCAGGTTCAAGCAATTATCTGCCTCAGTTTCCCCGAGTAGCTAGGATGACAGGTGCCCACCACCATGCTGGCTAATTTTTGTATTTTTAGTAGAGACAGGGTTTCACTATGTTGACCAGGCTGGTCTCAAACTCCTGGCCTCAACTGATCCACCCACCTCAGCCTCCTAAAGTGCTGGGATTACAGCCAGCCTGTTTTCTAAATGAACAAACACCCCAAGCCCATCTTTTTTTCTTTTTTCAGTTCTTGCAGACCCTGAGCTATTCATGGACTAGGCATGTTACCACGGAGGACCCAGGAGACCTCCAATGACCTTGATCCCAGGCCAGACCTCCTCCCATCTCCCACAGCACCTGCCTGCCTTCCCAATGTCTGGAATCCCCCAATTAAGGCACCTTTGGGTAGATCAAGGTGTCGCAAGTAACGAAGAAGGACCTGTGTACTCAGATGCATTCAAGTTCAAAACCCAGCTCTACTGTCCATCAGCTGCGTGACTTCAGGCAATTGTCTATCCCTTTCTGAACTTCGGCTTCCTCAAGGGGAAAGTAAAACCCACTTCCAAGGCTGCTGTGAGAACAGAAAGAACTTGCAACATAAGTATGATAGGTGCGGCCAGGCGCGGTGGCTCAAGCCTGTAATCCCAGCACTTTGGGAGGCCGAGGTGGGTGGATCATGAGGTCAACAGATCGAGACCATCCTGGTCAACATGGGGAAACCCCGTCTCTACTAAAAAAAATACAAAAAATTAGCTGGGCATGGTGGCGCGTGCCTGTAGTCCCAGCTACTCAGGAGGCTGAGGCAGGAGAATTGCCTGAACCCAGGAGGCGGAGCTTGCGGTGAGCCAAGATCGCGCCATTGCACTCCAGCCTGGGTAACAAGAGCGAAACTCCGTCTCAAAAAAAAAAAAAAGTATGACAGCTGCTACCTGGTAAGTGCTCCCAAAATGTTTGCTATTATTATTACTATTATTCTCTCTACCTCTTTTTTTTTTTTTTTTTTTTTTTGACATGGAGTTTTGCTCTTGTTGCCCAGGCTGGAGTGCAATGGTGCGATCTCGGCTCACTGCAACCTCCACCTCCTGGGTTCAAGTGACTCTCCTGCCGCAGCCTCCCAAGTAGCTGGGATTACAGGTATGCGCAACCAGACCCAGCTAGTTTTTTGTATTTTTAGTGGAGACGGGGTTTCACCATGTTGGCCAGGCTGGTCTTGAATTCCTGATCTCAGGTGGTCTGCCCGCCTTGGCCTCCCAAAGTACTGGGATTACAGGCATGAGCCACCATGCCTGGTTAATTTTTGTATTTTTAGTAGAGACAAGGTTTCACCATGTTGGCCAGGCTAGTCTCAAACTGCTGACCTCAGGTGATCTGCCTGCCTCAGCCTCCCAAAGTGCTGGGATTACAAGCGTGAGCCACTGCACCCGGCCTAAAATTCCTTTTAGAGATGGAATCTCGCTATGTTGTCCAGACCAGCCTTGAACTCCTGGGCTCAAGCAATCCTCCTGCCTCAGCATCCCAAGTAGCTGGGACCAAAGGTATTGCTACTGCGCCCAGCTGCTTCTTTTAACATAGCTACTAACATTTATTTAAATTGCAATGTGCAGCTCGTTTCTGTTGGATAGTGAGGCCACAGAGCTCAGAAACCATGACCAACACTACTTCCTCTCTGGGGCCTTCACAGAATTTTCTCAATTTCCTGCATACGGAGAGTGGCAATAAATGTTCTTTTCTCCGTTTAGTTAGTGCTGTGCCCACATCCTCAGAGGTCACACAGTCTGAGGTAGAAAGGACACACTGGGGCCAGGCGCAGTGGCTCATGTCTATCATCCCAGCACTTTGGGAGGCTGAGGCAGGCAGATCACTTGAGGCCAGGAGTTCGAGACCAGCCTGGCCAACATAGTGAAACCCCATCTCTACTAAAAATACAAATATTAGCCAGGTGTGGTGGTGCATGTCTATAGTCCCAGGTGCTCTTGAGGCAGGAGGATTGCTTGAACCTGGGAGGCAGAGGTTGCAGTGAGCTGAGATCACACCACTGCACTTCAGCCTGGGCGACAAGAGTGAAACTCTATCTCAAAAAAAGAAAGGGCCCCTTGGTTTTATCTTGATGGGTTGAGAGCAGCTGCTTGGGATACTGTGTTCAGAAAGATTCTGGCCAGGCACGGTGGCTCACACCTATAATCCCAGCACTTTGGGAGGCCGAGTTGGGTGGATCACCTGAGGCCAGGAGTTCGAGACCAGCCTGGCCAACATGGTGAAACCCTGTCTCCACTAAAAATACAAGAATTAGCCGGCTGTGGTGGCATGCGCCTGTACTCACAGCTACTTGGAAGTGAGGCGGAAGAATCACTTGAACTCGGGAGGCAGAGGTTGCAGTGAGCCAAGACTGCGCCACTGCACTGCAGCCTGGGCGACAGAGTGAGATCCTGTCTCAAAAAAATAAAAAGAAGAAGAAAGATTCTGAGGCTGCATTCTGCCATCATTTATTGGTAATGACTGGCCTGGGTGAGGTGTGGGGTGCTGCCAGGTCCCTGGCAGTGCTGGCCTTTTGGCCACTTATACGGCGAAAGCTGAGGCCTAGAGAAGGCAAGGAACTTTCCCTGGGTCACACAGTGAGCCCACAGAGGTGGCAGGATTCAAGCCTGGGAGTCCAGACCTCATTTTAGCCTCTTGCCACACTGAGCTGAACCAAGCCCAGAATTCTGCAGTTAAAACCTGCCCAGAGCAGAGGCAGACAAGGAAAGAGGTGGGCGGGCCGGGGGAGGGCATGGGTATGTCCTCACTCTCTTGAGATTGCACCATGGAACCACTCAGGAACCACGTCTTGGGCCAGCTGGCCCACCTGGGTGTGCACGAACCAGTCCAGCCGTGGGGGTAGTGGTGGGGGCAGCTTCCTGGCCTCTGTCATGGCTTCCTGGGGTGAGGCGAAGGTCACCTGGGTAGGGAAGGGAGGGAAGACAAGAATCAAGCTTGATGCACCTCTTATTTTTGCTCTATTCTTGCAGCTTATGGCGCCTCCCCCTTTGAGAAGTCCTCTAGGCCGGACAGAGCAATGGGCTTAAAACTGGCTTGTGAGGGCCAGGCGCTGTGGCTCACGCCTGTAATCTCAGCACTTTGGGAAGGCAAGGGGATGCGACTGCCTGAGCCCAGGAGTTCCAGACCAGCCTGGGCAACACAGTGAGACCCCATCTCTACAAAAAAATTTTAAAAATTGGCCAGGCATGGTGGCTCATGCATGTAATCCAAACACTTTGGGAGGCTGAGGCAGGCAGATCACCTGAGGTCAGGGGTTTGAGACCAGCCTGGCCAACATGGTGAAACCCCATCTCTACTAAAAATACAAAAATTAGCTGGGCATTGTAGTAGATGCCTGTAATCCCAGCTACTTGGGAGGCTGAGGCAGGAGAATCGCTTGAACCTAGGGGGTGGAGGTTATAGTGAGCCGGGATCATGCCACAGAGTAAGACTCATTCTCAAAAAAAAAAAAAGAATTAAAAAATTAGCTGGGTGTGGTAGTGTATGCCTGTAGTCCCAGCTACTCAGGAGGCAGAGGTGGGAAGATCCCTTGAGCTCGGGAGGATGTGGCTGCAGTGAGCCGTGGAGTACATAGGAGCACCTACTATGTACTCCAGTCTGGGGAACAGAGTAAGGCTTTTTATTTGTTCAAAAACAAACAGGCAAAAATACCGGCTTGTGTAGCTGGACATGGTGGCTCAGGCCTATAATCCCAGCACTTTGGGAGGTCAAGGCAGGTGGATCACCTGAGGTCAGTAGTTCAAGACCAGCCTGGGCAACATGGTAAAACCCCGTCTCTATTAAAAATACAGAAATGAGCCAGGAATGGCTGCACATGCTTGTAATCCCAGCTACTTGGGAGGCTGAGGCATGAGAATCCCTTGAGCCTGAGAGGTGGAGGTTGCAGCGAGCCGAGATTGTGCCACTGTACTCCAGCCTGGGCAACAGAGTGAGACTCCATCTCAAAAATCCAAAAACCAAACCAAAACACAAAAACGAACAAAAATCTGGCTTGTATTTCTTGAGCACCTACTATGTGCCTGGTACTTTTTATTTATTTTATTTTTTTGAGACGGAGTTTTGCTCTTGTTACCCAGGCTGGAGTGCAATGGCGCGATCTCGGCTCACCACAACCTCCACCTCCTGGGTTCAAGTAATTCTCCTGCCTCAGCCTCCCGAGTAGCTGGGACTACAGGCATGTGCCACCGTGCCCAGCTAATTTTTTGTATTTTTAGTAGAGACGGGGTTTCACCATGTTGACCAGGATGGTCTCGATCTCTTGACCTCATGATCCACCCGCCTCGGCCTCTCAAAGTGCTGGGATTACAGGCGTGAGCCACTGTGCCCTGTCTGTTATGCCTTTATTGCAAGGACTAGAAAGTTCCTTTTATAAAGAAATCTTTTGAAATTTAAGAATAGAGTATTTAAATATTAAGTGAATATCAATGCCCCCAGAGGAATAAGGAAATGGCAAAGTGGCAAGGGAATGAACAAAATAGCTGACCCAATAGTAGTGGGTGTCAAAAAGGGTTGCCCTGGTTTCTTTTTTCTTTTTGAGATAGAGTTTCATTCTTGTTGCCCAGGCTGGAACATAGTGGCACTATCTCGATTCACTGCAACCTCCGCCTCTCCAGTTCAATGGATTCCCCTGCCTCAGCCTCCCGAGTAGCTGGGAATACAGGTGTGCACCACCAAGCCCAGCTAATATTTGTGTTTTTTTTTTTTCAGTAGAGACAGGGTTTCCCCATGTTGGCCACGATGGTCTCGATCTCATGGCCTTGTGATCCACCCAGCCTCCCAAAATGTTGGGATAATAGTCATGAGCCACTGCACCTGGCCCTTTCTTTTTTTTTTTTTTTTTGAGACAGGATTTCCCTCTGTTGCCCAGGCTGGAGTGTGCAGTGCTGCAATCACAGCTCACGCTCACTGCAGCTGCAACCTCCCAGGCTCAAGCAATCCTCCTACCTCAACCTCCCAAGTAGTTTAATTTTTTAAAATTTTTTGTAGAGACGGGGTCTCGCTATGTTGTCCAGGCTGGCCTCGAACTCCTGGACTCAAGTGATGCTTACATCTCAGCCTCCTAATGTACCGGGATTACAGGCATGCACTACCGTGCTTGGCTGCCTTGGTTTCATTAAACACCAGAAAAATGTGGCTCCAGACAGTTGCTTCTGCCACCAACATCACCACACGCAGTAGCCACTGATGGCACACCTGAAATGTGTCAGATGCATCATTAATTCACACACTTTCTTGATAATTTTAAGCAAGAGGTACCATGGGACTCTGAGCATCAATGACAAAGCTAGAGAAAGTGAGAAAGCAGACTGTTTTGCAAAACAGAATTAAGTGAATGTAAAATGAGCCAAAGGACTGTATCTTGCTAGATAGTTCCTTCAAGATCCCCCTTGCTCACGCTTTTTCTTTCTTTCTTTTTTCTAGAGATAGGGTTTCTCCATGTTGGCCAGGATGGTCTCAAACTCCTGACCTCAGGTGATCCACCTGCCTCGGCCTCACCAAGTGGTAGGATTACAGGGGTGAGCCTGAGCCACCACGCCCAGCCTGCTCACCATTTTTTTTTTTTTTTGAGATGGAGTCTCGCTTTGTTGCCGAGGCTAGAGTGCAGTGGTGCGATCTCAGCTCACTGCAACGTCTGCCTCCTAGGTTCAAGAGATTCACCTGCCTTAGCCTCTTGAATAGCTGAAATTACAGGCATGCGGCACCACGCCTGGCTCATTTTTGTATTTTTAGTAAAGATGGAGTTTCACCATGTTGGCTAGGCTGGTCTTGAACTCTTGACCTCAAGTGATCCACCTGCCTTGGCTTCCCAAAGTGCTGGAATTACGGGTGTAAGCCACCACGCCTTGCCACTCACCCTAAATTCTGTTCTCAAACTGGAGCTCAGTCCCCCTGCCCACTGGCCCCATCTAACTTTTCACTATCTTAAAAGGTATTTTTGCTGGGCTGTTTCTGTGAGGAGGCGGGGCCTGTTGACCAATGGTAGTCAATATTGACTTTTTTTTTTTGAGACAGAGTTTCGCTGTTGTTACCCAGACTGGAATGCAATGGCACGATCTCGGCTCACCACAACCTCCGCCTTCTGGGTTCAAGTAATTCTCCTGCCCCAGCCTCCCGAGTAGCTGGTACTACAGGCGCGCACCAGCATGCCCAGCTAATTTTTGTATTTTTAGTAGAGACGGGGTTTCACCATATTGACCAGGATGGTCTCGATCTCTTGACCTCGTGATCCACCCGCCTCGGCCTCCCAAAGTGCTGGGATTATAGGCGTGAGCCACCGTGCCAGGCCTGACTCTTTTTTTTTTGAGACAGAGTCTGGCTCTGTTGCCAGGCTGGAGTGCAGTGGCCCAATCTCAGCTCACTGCAACCTTTACCTCCCAGATTTAAGCCATTCTTCTGCCTCAGCCTCCCAAGTAGCTGGGAATTACAGGCGCCCACCACCATACCCAGCTAATTTTTGTATTTTTTAGTAGAGACAGGATTTCACTATGTTGGTCAGGATGATCTTGCTCTCTTGACCTTGTGATCCACCCACCTCAGCCTCCCAAAGTGCTGGGATTACAGGCCTGAGCCACCGAGCCCTGTGTCAATATTGACTTTCTCCAGCCAGACATCAAGTGTACCCTCTAGGGTGTGGCCTGAAGGAACTCTGAGGTTTATTAAGAAGTGTTTAATAAAGCAGGGTGACAAAGCGATTAAGAGCCTGGAATTGGAGGCTGGACACAGTGGCTCACGCCTGTAATCTCAGCATTTTGGGAGGCTAAGACAGGTAGATTGCCTGAGGCCAGGGGTTCGAGACCAGCCTGGCCACCATGGTGAAATCCCGTCTCTACTAAAAATACAAAAATTATCTGGATGAGGTGGCACACTCCTGTAATCTCAGCTACTCAAGAGGCTGAGGCAGGAGAATTGCATGAACCCACGAGGAGGAAGTTGTAGTGAGCTGAGATCGAGCCACAGCACTCCAGCCTGGGCAACAGAGTGAGACTCCGTCTCTAAATAAATAAATAAGATAAAGTAAAATAAAAATACAAAAATTGCAGTGGTTTGTGCCTGTAATCTCAGCTACTTGGGAGGCTGAGGCAGGAGAATCACCTGAACCCAGGAGGCAGAGGTTGCAGTGAGCTCAGATTGCCCCACTGCCCTCCAGCCTGGGTGACAGAGCGAGACTTCTGTCTCACAAAAACCCCCCAAAAAAACCCACCACCACCACCACCACCACCACCACCAAAAAGGCCCAGAATTGGAGCCGGATGGCCTGGGTTCAAACCCTAGCTTCCCATTTAGCCACTGTGTGACCTTCAATAAGTCACTTAACCTCTCTGTGTGCCTGTCTTTCTGTCTTTAATCTGGGGATAATGATATTTACCCAGGAATGCTTAGTTAGCGCTGCATATATAGAGACATATACAATATTCATGAATCCAGTTGTGACCTAGCATGGGATAATGCTGACAGGCTTATTCTTTTTTTTCTACTTGGAAAACTCCTATTTATCCTTCAAAACTCAGTAAAAATGTCCCCTCCTCCAGGCAGCTTTTCCTTCGTCCCCCCCCAGACAAAGCCCTGCACCCGCCGCTGTCCCCAGTGTCCCCCTTTGTTCCTCCCTCTGGCCCAGCCTTGCCCCACGGAGGTAGAGTATATCTGGCTGTCTCCACCAGCCTGAGGGCCTCCTAAGGATCAGGGCCTAAGGATCTCGAGTCATTGTTGTTTTCTGGGTCCTGGTGCTGGCCTGGCAGAGTGGAGGGTGCAAGAGTCTTTGCTGATGAACAGCTATCTAGTGATGAAAGAACTCACGCTGAAATTCAAACTCCTGACCCTGGCCGGGGGGGCCTCCTCTACTTCCTCACTACCCACATTCCAAACCTGAAGACCTCCCTGCTCTCTCTCCCGCGTCTCCACACCTTTGCTCATGCTGTTTTCCTGCCAGGACTGCCTTTCCCCAACTCCGGCTCCATTTTCCAGTGGTGACCACAAATGCCCCCTCCTCCCAGAGGCCCTCCCCCATGCTACCAGAAAATCCCTCCTGCCACCCCAGGCCCCACCAGCCCTGTCCTTCCTTCTGGACTAGCCCGGCTCCTACGCTCTGTCTCCTCGAGGGCTGAGAGGAGGGCTGAGGCTCTTGGGGCACCTACCTGGGAGATCCTTGGATGGCCTAGGCCCTTGAGGTGGCTGTGGCAGTGCCGGCAGGAGGCTGGGTTTCGATTCAGGGTCCCCACGTCAGTGGGGTGGGGCTGGCTGCCCCGATGCGGTTCCTGTTTCCTTAAGCAGGTGAGCCCTGGGGGCGGGACAAGGACAGGCCCAGTCACCCTGTCTGCAGTCCAACAAAGCAGCTGGTGCCACAGGTGCAGGGACAGCTTGCTCCTGCCTTGCCCCCATCAAGCCATTATTGAGCGCCTACTGTGTGCCTGCTCTTTGGAGGACACAGGGGTGACACCGAGACAGGTGCAGGGCCCCGCCAACTCCTGGCATCTATAAAATATCAAGCCATGAAGAGGAGGAACACGCCATTCCAAAGGGAGAACAGGCGACAGGAGCGGTGGCTCATGCCTGTAATCCCAGCACTTTGGGAGGCTGAGGCGGGTGGATCATTTGAAGTCAGGAGTTTGAGACCAGCCCGGCCCACGTGGCAAAACCCCATCTCTATTAAAATACAAAAATTAGGCCGGGCACGATGGCACATGCCTGTAATTCCAGCACTTTGGGAGGCCGAGGAGGGCAGATCACCTGAGGCGAGGAGTTCAAGATCAGCCCAGCCAACACGGTAAAATCTGATCACTACTAAAAATACAAAAAATTGCTGGGCATGGTGGCAGGCACCTGTAATCCCAGCTACTTGGGAGGCTGAGGCAGGAGAATTGCTTGAACCAGGGAGGCGGAGGTTGCAGTGAGCCAAGATTGCGCCACTGCCCTCCATCCTGGGCAACAAGAGGGAAATTCCATCTCCAGAAAACAAAACAAAACAAAACAAAAATTAGCCGAAGGAGGCGTTATGCACCTGTAATCCCAACTACTCGGGAGGCTGAGGCGCAAGATCGCTTGAACCCAGGACTCGGAGGTTGCAGTGAGCTGAAATCACAGCACTGCACTCCAGACTGGGTGACAGAGTGAGACTCCTTCTCAAAACGAAAACAAAAACAACAAAGAGGGAATAGAGGCCAGGAGCAGCGGCTCATGCCTGTAATCCCAGCATTTTGGGAGGCTGAGGCAGGTGGCTCGCTTGAGGCCAGGAGTTCGAGACCAGCCTGGCTAACATGGTGAAACCCTGTCTCTGCTAAAAATACAAATATTATCCAGGCGTGGTGGCGGGTGCCTGTAATCCCAGCTACTCAGGAGGCTGAGGCAGGAGAATCGCTTGAACCTGGGAGGCAGAGGTTGCGGTGAGCTGAGATCACACCACTGCACTCCAGCCTGGGCAGCACAGGGAAACTCTATCTTCAAAACAAAACAAAACAATCCAAACAAAAAAAACCCAAAGAGGGAACAAGAAGGGAGAGCTGCAATTGCACAGTCCCCCAGAGGTGGCCTCACTGACCTGGAGGAAGGGGCATTTGGGGGTGAGGTGACATCTGGATTTGGGGAGTGTGTGCTGCCAAAAGTGTATTTTTTGTAGAGATGAGGTCTTGCTATGTTGCCCAGGCTGGTGAGGGGAAGAGCAGGCACAAAGGCCTTGAAACTGAATGCAGCCTGGACAAGCTGTGATCTCAGGGCCCGCAGAGATCCACACCAGGACTTCCTCAATTACAAAATGTTCAAAAATATTTTTATTGATTGATTAACTTATTTTAGAGACAGGGTTTCAGTCTGTCACCAAGACTGGAGTGCAGTGGTACAGTCATAGCTCACTGCAGTCTTGAACTCCTGGACTCAAGGGATCCTCCTGCCTCAGCCTTTCAGGTAGCTGGGACTACAGGCAGGCTCCACCACACCTGGCTCATTCAAACAATATTTTTGCTGGGTGCTGTGGCTCACGCCTGTAATCCCAACACTTTGGGAGGCCGAGGCAAGTGGATCACCTGACATCAGGAGTTCAAGAGCAGCCTGGCCAATATGGTGAAACCCCGTCTCTACTAAAAATATGAAAAATTAGCCCGGGGTGGTGTTGGGCACCTGTAATCGCAGCTACTCAGGAGGCTGAGGCAGGAGAATCGTTTGAACCTCGGAGGTTCAAAGGGGAGGCGGAGGTTGCAGTGAACCAAGATCGTGCCACTGCACCCCAGCCTGGCAACAGAGCAAGACTCTGTCTCCAAAAAAAAAAAAAAAAAAAAGAAAAGAAGAGGAAGAAGAAGAAGGAAGAGGAAGAGAAGAAGAAAAGAAAAACTCAGGGAAGGCGGCCCCACTCACTGTAAAGAGGCTCCAAGCTCCAATGTGGGGAACCAGGGCTGCCAGTGCAAAGGTCTTCATTCTTTTGAAGGCCTCCCTCTCGGGACCACCAATGTGGTCCAGGCTGGATTCCTTCTTGTGTATTTATTCTTAGGAGGTTCAGTGTTTTTCTTCTGATTTTAAATAAGCTGAAGCCCTCTGGGAAGGCCTACACAGCACTGGGTCCTGGGTGCAGGCCTGGTGTGCCTAGCAGATTGGCCAGCCCTGGCTGTGTGTTCGTACTCAGGCAGACAGGCAAAACGACTTCCTCCTCTCCTTTTGGGCAGAAAGGGCTCAGATCCTGCTGGGCGCCTCCCCACGGGCCTATCACACTGGCCCAGCTGGGCTAGATAAACTCACCTACTATAGGCCCACCTGGGTGCTCTGTCACACCCCCGTTCCCCCTCAAGGCAGCAGAGGCGCCTTGTCTGCCCTCTGAGGTTAACAAGGCTTAAAGCGGGGGACACATGGCACCTGGCTTCTCACTCACCTGTTGTGTGTCCTCAGGTGAATTGCTCAGCCTCTCTGAGCCTCAGTTCCACATCTGTGAAATGGGTATAATAGCCCTCCTTAGTCACGTGAAGGTGATAGGCGTGGCAACCCTCCAGCACAGCGCGTGGAGATCAGTTGCGAGTGAGAGAATCCGCACTCTTTGTTGTGACTTAATTCAAACAAGGCCTTTGTGTTTGGCTCGGGGAGACACCGGCTTGGGCTTCAGACCTCATAGGCTGAGCTGCCTTGGGCAACTTGCTTCACCTCTCTGTGGCCAATTTCTTTTTCTTCTTCTCTCTCTCTTTTTTTTTTTTTTTTGAGACAGAGTTTCACTCCTGTTGCCTGAGCTAGAGTGCAATGGCATGATCTCAGCTTACTGCAACCTCTGCCTCCCGAGTTCAAGTGATTCATTCACCTGTCTCAGCCTCCTAAGTAGTTGGGATTACAGGTGCCTGCCACTGCGCCTGCCTAATGTTTGATATTTTTAGAAGAGATGGGGTTCACCATATTGGTCATGCTGGTCTTGAACTCCTGACCTGAGGTGATCCGCCCACCTCAGCCTCCCAAAGTGCTGGGATTACAGTGTGAGCCACCGCGCCTGGCCTTTTCTTCTCTCTTCTCTCTCTTTTTTTTTTTTGAGACAGGGTCTCTTTGCTCTGTTGCCCAGGCTGGAGTACACTGGTGTAATCTCAGCTCACCACAGCCTCTATTTCCTGGGCTCAAGTGATCCTCCCATTTCAGCCTCCTGAGTAGCTGGAACTATGGCACACCACCACCATGCCTGGCTAATTTTTGGATTTTTTTGTAGAGATGGGGTTTGGTCATGTTGCCAGGTTGGTCTTGTTCAAGCGATCCTCCTGCCTTGGCTTCCCAAAGTTTGGGATTACAGGCGTCAGCCACTGCGTCTGACCTTCTTGTTTTGAGATGATGTCTCACTCTATCGCCCCGGCTGGAGTGCAGTGGTGTGATCTTGGCTCACTGCAACCTCCACCTCCCAGGTTCAAGCGATTCTCCTACCTCAGTCTCCAGAGTAGCTGGGATTATAGGCATGCGCCATCATTCCCAGCTGATTTCTATATTTTTAGTAGAGATGGGGTTTCGCCACGTTGGCTAAGTTGATGTTGAACTCATGACCTCAAGTGATCTGCCCATCTTGGCCTCCTAAAGTGCTGGGATTATAGGCCTGAAGTATTCTTTTTTTTTTGAGACGGAGTTTCGCTTTTGTTACCCAGGCTGGAGTGCAATGGCACGATCTCGGCTCACCGCAACCTCTACCTCCTGGGTTCAGGCAATTCTCCTGCCTCAGCCTCCCGAGTAGCTGGGATTACAGGCATGCGCCACTGGGCCCAGCTAATTTTTTGTTTCTTTAGTAGAGACGGCGTTTCACCATGTTGACCAGGATGGTCTCCATCTGTTGACCTCCTGATCCACCTGCCTCGGCCTCCCAAAGTGCCGGGATTACAGGCTTGAGCCACCGCGCCCGGCCTTTTTTTTGAGACAAGGTTTTGCTCTTGTTGCCCAGGCTGGAGTGCAAGTGCAATGGCGCGATCCTGGCTCACCACAACCTCTGCCTCCCCAGTTCAAGTGATTCTCCTGCCTCACTCAGGTTCCTGAGTAGCTGGGACTACAGGCACTCGCCACCACACCCAGCTGATTTTGTATTTTTAGTAGAGATGGGGTTGCTCCATGTTGGTCAGGCTGGTCTCGAACTTCTGACCTCAGGTGATCTGCCCACCTCGGCCTCCCAAGGTGCTAGGATTATAGGTGTGAGCCACCGCACCCAATCCCCACTTTTTTTTTTTTTTTTTTTGGAGACACGGTCTAGTTCTGTTGCCCAGGCTGGAGTGCAGTGGTGTGACTATAGCTTACTGCAGCCTCAAACTCCTGGCCTCAAGCGATCATACTGCGTGGGCTTCCCAGAGTGCTGGCATTACAGCTGTGAGCCCAGCCTTCACTTCTCAGATCCTCTTTGGAAGGTCTGATCATCGGGGGTCTTATTTGCATGGGGTTTAGAAACTCCAGGAACATTCGAGTATGTCGGCCTAGTTCCGGCCCAGCCCCCTGAGACCCCACCAGAAAGGGCCCAACCTCCCTTCCCCTGATCTGCTTGGCTGATGTGGTCTCCCACAAACTAACGTTTTCCGTTCAGATGTCACAACGGAATCATCCCCACACCCCTCAGTGTCCACAAGCCTCAGCCCAGCAAATGGGTATGTGGCCCCCAGAGGAAGGAAGGGTGTGGTGGGGAATATATCTGCCTGGAGGGGAGATAAGGGGGCCAGAATGCCAAGGATGCCCCCCTCTCTGATGTCAGCTTCTCCAGGGAGACAGATCTGGGCTTCTCAGCAGAGGCCGCAGCTGGTAAGCGGGCCATTCACAACCTCATGTGGGGTGGCTCTTAGGGGAGGTGGCTATGATGCCGTCTCAGTGCTGGAGAAATGATGGGACCCTACATGCCAAGGAATGGGGAAGTCCTTAGGCTCTGCCAACACTGGGCTTGATGCAATTCTTAGACAGGTTTTTTTTTTTTTTTTAGGGAGTCTCGCTCTGTTGCCAGGCTGGAGTGCAGTGGCGAGATCTGGGCTCACTACAACCTCTGACTCCCAGGTTGCAGTCATGCTCCTGTCTCAGCCTTCCGAATAGCTGGGATTACAGGCATGCACCACCATGCCCAGCTAATTTTTTGTATTTTTAGTAGAGATGGGGTTTCACCGTGTTGGCCAGGCTGGTCTCAATCTCCTGACCTCATGATTTGCCCGCCTCAGCCTCCCAAAGTGCTGGGATTGTAGGTGTGAGCCACCGCGCCCGGCCTGATGCAATTCTTTTTAGAGACAGGGTCTTGCTGTGTCGCGCAGGCTGAAGTGTAATGTATCATCATAGCTCACTGCAGCCTCAAACTCTTGGGCTCAGGAGATCCTCCCTCATCAGCCTCCCAAATAGCTGCGATCACAAGCTCACACCACTATGCCTGGGCTACTTTTTCCATTTTTATTTATTTATTTATTTATTTATTGAGATAGAGTCTCCCTCTGTCACCCAGGCTGGAGTGCAGAGGCATGATCTCCACTCACTGCAACCTCCACCTCCTGGGTTCAAGTGATTCCCCTGTGTCAACCTCCTGATTAGCTGGGATTACAGGTACCCGCCACCAGCCCGGCTGATTCTTGTATTTTTAATAGAGATGGGGGGTTTCACAACGTTGGTCAGGCTGGTCTCGAACTCCTGACCTCGTGATTTGCCTGCCTCGGCCTCTCGGAGTGCTAGGATTACAGGCGTGAGCCACTGCACCTGGCTAAATTTTTATTTTGTAGAGACAGGGTCTTGCTCTGTTGCCCAGGATGGTCCCGAACTCCTGGGTTTACTCAATCCTCACACACCAGCCTCCCAAAGTGTTGGGATTACAGGTATGAGCCACTGTGCCCAGCTCTGGGCTTGATCTAATTGTATGGTTTTAGCTTCCTACGATGCCTGCATTCTATTCATTCACTGATCTCACAAACACTAGCTGAGCTCCAGCTCTGGATGGGCACCATGCTAGATGCTGGGAAGGAAGCAGAAGGCAAGATTGGGCTGGGAGCAGTGGCTCAGGCCTGTAATCCCAGCACTTTGAGAGGCCGAAGCAGGCGGATCACCTGAGGTTAGCAGTTCAAGACCAGCCTGGCCAACGTGGCAAAATCCTGTCTTTACTAAAAATACAAAAATTAGCCTGGCGTGGTGGCAAATGCCTGTAATCCCAGCTATTTGGGAGGCTGAGGCAGGAGAATCACTTGAACCCAGGAGGTGGAGGTTGCAGTGAGCCGAGATCGCACCATTGCACTCAGTCTAGGTCACAGAGTGAGACTCTGTCTTTAAAAAAAAAAAAGAAGGCAAGATCGGCATGGACCCCACCCTTCTGGCCCCTACAGTCCATGAGGAGACAAACGTTGAACAAGTTCACCTGCACATAGTCAGGCAGCAAATAAAACAGCAAGGGTAGGAATGAACTTGGCACGTCTGACACAGATGACAGCTAAGGTGCCCAAATGGTGAAAACAACCCAAACGTCCATCAGTGAATGAATGGATAAAACATGGCTCATCCACACAATGGAATTTGATTCAGCCACAAAAAGGAAGGAAGCACTGATCCATGCTACAAGGTGGATGTACCCCAAAAACACGATGCTGGTGAGAGAAGCCAGACGCAAAGGGCAGCTTGTCCATGATTCCACTAATATGAAATGTCCAGAACCGGCCGGGCATGGTGGCTCATGCCTGTAATCCCAGCACTTTGGGAGGCCAAAGCAGGCGGATCAACTGAGGTTGGAAGTTCGAGACCAGCCTGGCTAACATGGCGAAACCCCGTCTCTACTAAAAAATGCAAAAATCAGCTGGGTGTAGTGGCATGTGGCTGTAGTCTCAGCTACTCAGGAGGCTGTGGTAGGAGGATTATCTAAGCCCGGGATATAGAGGCTGCAGTGAGCCCAGATGGTGCCACTGCACTCCAATCTGGGTGACAGGAGTAAGACCCTGTCTAAAAAACTAAAAACTAACAAAAAAAACCTCATAAAGGCTTAGGTGTCATTTCTCTATATATACATGATGATGGCTAAGAGTCCCCTGTGTGCCTGTCATGCCATCAAAGTCCTTAGAAATAAGAAGAATTGGCCGAACATGGGGGCTCACACCTGTAATCCCAGCACTTTGGGAAGCTGAAGCGGGTGGATCACTTGAGGTCAGGAGTTCAAGACCAGCGTGGCCCATCTCTACTAAAAATATAAAAGTTAGCCAGGCATGGTGGTGCACACCTGTAGTCCCAGCTACTCAGGAGGCTGAGGCAAGATAATTGCTTGAACCCGGGAGATGGAAGTTGCAGTGAGCCAAGATCATACCACTGCACTCCAGCCTGGGTGACAAAGTGAGACTCTGTCTCAAAAAAAAAAAAAAAAGCCAGGCAGGGTGACTCATGCCTGTAATCCCAGTACTTTGGGAGCCCAAGGCAGGTGGATCATGAGGTCGGGAGTTCGAGAGCAGCCTGGCCAACATAGTGAAACTCCAGTCTTACCAAAAATACAAAACATTAGCTGGACGTGGTGTCGCATGTCTGTAGTACCAGCTACTCAGGAGGCTGAGGCAGGAGAATCGATTGAACCCAGGAGGCGGAGGTTGCTGTGAACAGAGGTTGTGCCACTGCACTCCAGCCTGGGCAACAGAGCTAGACTTTGTCTCAAAAAAAAAAAAAAAAGAAAAGAAAAATTAATGACACTCTCGGAGCAAGAGATCAGGTCTGAGGTAGAACTGAGGAGTTCAGGGAATTCCCTTGACCTGACTGGGGACAACTGGCTGGAAATTCAGGGCAGAGGAGGGGCAAATACAATGATGACTCAAAACTGTCAGTCATTTTGCTGACCTGTCAGAGACAAGGTGAAGAAAATCAGTGAGTTCTTTTCTTGGGGCGCAAGATGAACAATAGTGGTCATAGTAATAACAGGGTGGGTGTGGTGGCTCACACCGGTAATCCCAACACTTTGGGAGGCTGAGGTGGGAGGATCATGGGAGGCCAGTTCAAGACCAGCCTGGGCAGTGAGATACGATCTCTACACAAAGGTAAAACAATTCGTTGGGTGTGGTGGTGTGCACCTGTAGTACCAGCTACTTGGGAGGCTAAGGCAGGAGGATTGATCGAGTGTGGGAGGTTGAGGCTGCAGTGAGCCATAATCCCACCACTACATTCCAGCCTGGGCAACAGAGTGACACCCTGTTTCTTTCTTTTTTTCTCTCTCTCTTTTTTGAGACAGAGTCTTGCTCTGTTGCCCAAGTTGGAGTGCAGTGGCGCAATCTTGGTTCACTGTAACCTCTGCCTCTCAGGTTCTAGTGATTTCTGGCTAATGTTTGTATTTTTAGTAGAGACGGGGTTTCACCATGTTGGCGAGGCTGATCTTGAACTCCTGACCTCAAGTGATCTGCTCGCCTCAGCCTCCCAAAGTGGTAGGGTTACAGGCATGAGCCACCACGCCCCGCCGTGAGACCCTGTTTCAAAATAATGATAATAACAATGATGATGGTGAAGACAGTGATGGTGCCGACAGCAGCAGCCGGTTCTGTCCTGCGCTCATTACGCAGCTGTGCCTCCTCTGGGATCTACCATCTCCCTGGCTCTTTATAACCATCCTCTGAGGTGGAAACTGTGATCACCCCTATTTTGCAGGAGAGGGAACTGAGGTTCAGCGGGTGAGGATATGTGCCCAAGGTTGTCCCACTGAAACAGCCTCATCTGGGGTATACCTGAGATTCATTGTCCCACAGCCACGGAGAACAAGGACACGGACACACAACACAAGAGTGAGGTTAAGAGCAGAAGTTTGACAGGTGAAAGAGAGAGAAGAGCTCCCTCCTGCAGAGAGAGGTTGCTGGATGCGCAGTGAAATGCAGGGGGTTTTACAGATGCCTAGTGAGGAGGCGGTGTTTGACTTACATAGAGTGTGAAAAACTGGTTAGGACTAGGTGTCTCATTTACATAGGTTGTGAATTTCTGGCCACACCTACCCTAAACTTTTATTATGCAAGCGGGTCCTCTATCTGAGCTGTGCCATGTTGCCCATCCTTTACTGTACACCTGGTAATAAAAAAAGGGAAGATGGAGCCTCCGTGTTGGACATGCCTGGCTCCCAGGCAGCTCTTTTCTATTGGCACAGCTGCTGCCATTCTTCCGTGCAAGCTTCCAGCTTGCTTATCTAGGTTTGCAGCTGCATTTCTCAGGCTGCTCTTTGTTAGAAAAAAATAATGTATTGGGCTGCTTTTTGTTAGAAAGGAAATTCCACTGAGGACTCTGGTGCCCTCAATATCTGCCGAAATTATTATTATTATTATTATTATTATTATTATTATTATTATTTTTTGAGACGGAGTTTTGCTCTTGTTACCCAGGCTGGAGTGCAATGGCACGATCTCGGCTCACCGCAACCTCCCCCTCCTGGGTTCAGGCAATTCTCCTGCCTCAGCCTCCTGAGTAGCTGGGATTACAGGCACGCGCTACCATGCCCAGCTAATTTTTTGTATCTTTAGTAGAGACGGGGTTTCACCATGTTGACCAGGATGGTCTCGATCTCATGACGAAATTATTATTATTGTTATTATTTGAGATGGAGTTTCACTCTTGTTGCCCAGGCTGGCGTGCAATGATGGGATCTCGGCTCACCACAATCTCTGCCTTCCAGGTTCAAGCAATTCTCCTGCCTCAGCCTCCCTACTAGCTGGGATTACAGGCATGCGCCACCATGCCCGACTAATTTTGTACTTTTTTTTTTTTTGAGACAGAGTTTCACTCGTTACCCAGGCTGGAGTAAAATGGCGCGATCTTGGCTCACCACAACCTCCGCCCCCTGGGTTCAAGCAATTCTCCTGCCTCAGCCTCCCCAGTAGCTGGGACTATAGGCACGTGCCATCATGCCCAGATAATTTTTTTGTATTTTTAGTAGAGACGAGGTTTCACCTTGTTGACCAGGATGGTCTCGATCTCTTGACCTCGTGATCTACCCGCCTCGGCCTCCCAAAGTGCTGGGATTATAGGCATGAGCCACCGCCCCTGGCCGTATTTTTAGTAGAGATGGGATTTCTCCATGTTGGTCAGGCTGGTCTCGAACTTCCAACCTCAGGTGATCCGCCCGCGTTGGCATCCCAAAGTGCTGGAATTTATAGGCGTGAACCACTGCGCCCAGCCTAAATCATTTCTTTCTAGCTCCTGTATCACTGTGGGTCTTGAGTGGTGCTGGGATTTGAGCCCAGGCAACTCCCTCTTATCCTTGATCCTTAATGGGCTCAGAAGAAAGCCAAGCACAGGATGGGTTCCCAGTTGGCATTTACTATTCATTGCAATTGGCTGTCACTGTTTCTGAATTTTGCAGTTTTGGGCAGAAACCACAAAGTTTCCTGGAAAGAAAGCAAGTTTCCCAAAGTGGCCGTTTATCAGTCATCCCTGGCTGGGGGCAACTTTGATTTTTGCTATCAGGATTCAGGGTCCTCCTGAGTGGGTGCTCGGAGGTTCAGGGATAGAGATGACAGAAATGTTGATGGCAGCTAAGCCAGGGGTCACCAGGGCAGGCCTCTAGCCTGGTCAGGTAGGAAGGGGGTTTGTGGCTGGGGGTTCCCAAACCCATTGAGTTTGCAATGCCTGCCTTCTCCCCAGTGGGATTTGGGGTTTACCTGGGGATGGGAAGCTGCCTGCTAGGCTGCAGAGGCTGCAGCATCAATACTGGAAGCTGGTTTGTTTGAGGGAAGAGGATGTCAACTCCTTTGTGCTCACCTGGGAGGCCATGCGGGCATCCTTTGTTAATTCAATGGGCTCAGGCCACACACAAGCATACCACAGGAATCCCTGTGCTCATGGAGCTTCTGGGCTAAGTGGGGACAGAGTTGGTAATCCAAACAGGTAACTTTTCATAAATGCTATGAAGGTGAGCTAAGAAGAGAGAGGGGCATGGCTGAGAGGGGCCTCTCTGCAGAGGTAGCCCTGGATAGTCAGGATGTGATGGATGAGCGGGCCGTGCACATTTCAGGAGACTGCAGACTAGGGTGTGGCAAGTGCAAAGGCACTGGGGCCTGCTCAGTGATGAGTGTGGCGTGAAGGAGTAAGGAAGGAGAGGACTGGAGTGAGCCAGGGAGGGCGGCCAGAGAGAGAGGAAGGGATGGGTGGGGCCGTGGCTGCTGCGTGTAGAGCTTGTGCCCCACAGTGAGGGGTGTAACTTGTATCCCTAAGCCCAAGGAAGACCTGAGGTTTTTGTGCTTTTGTTTTGTATATTTTTTTCTTTTTTGAGACAGGGTCTTGCTCTCTGTCACCCAGGTTGGAATGTAGTGACGTGATCATAGCTCACTGCAGCCTTCCAACTCAAGTGATCCTCCCTCCTAAGCCTCCTGAGTAGCTGGAACTACGGGTGCATGACACCACATTTATTATTTATTTATTTGAGATGGAGTCTAGCTCTGTCGCCCAGGGTGGAGTACAGTGGTACAATCTCTGCTCACTGCAACCTCCACCTCCCTGGTTTAAGTGATTCTCCTCCCTAAGCCTCCTGAGTAGTTGGGTCTATAGATGCGTGCCACCATGCCTGGCTAAGTTTTGTATTTTTAGTAGAGACAGGGTTTCGCCATATTGGCTAGGCTGGTCTCGAATTCCTGACCTCAGGTGATCCACCTGTGTCGGCCTCCCAAAGTTCTGGGATGACAGGTGTGAGCCACCATGCCCGGCCAATTTCTGTATTTTTTTGTAGAGATGGGGTCTCACTATGTTGCCCAGACTGGTCTTGAAATTGAACTGGCCTCAAGCTATTTCCTGCCTCAGTCTCTCAAGGCACTGGGATTACAGACATAAGCCCCACACCCCAGCCCCTGGGGGGTGGGGGTCTAAACAAGGGGGTGACACTGCCTGATTTCAGTTGCTTAAGGATGCCCTGAAAATAGTTTGAAGGACACTGGAGGGCTGGAAACCTATGAGGAAGTAGTCACAGAGGTCCAGGCAGTGGTAGCTATAACTTGGGAGGGGTCAGCTGTGGGCATGATGGAGAAGCCAGGGATGGAGTCCAGGGTCGAAGCTGTGTTACACATATGGTGCTGATGAGACATTCAAATTGGAATACAGAGTGGCAGGTGGAACCAGACACAAGTCTGACCTGGATTTGAAGCTTGGAAGCCACTGGTCTATCTAAAGTCATAGAGTATGTGCAGGAAAGAATGAATAGATCTGAGGCTGCTTTCTGAGAAAGGCCTGCTGGCAATGTGGCCCAGCAGTTGGTAAAGTTCTCTACAGATATAAGACTTCCCAGCTGGGTGTGGTGGCTCACGCCTGTAATGCAAGCACTTTGGAGGCCAAGGCGGGTGGATCACCTGAGGTCGGGAGTTCAAGAACAGCCTGATCAACATGGTGAAACCCCGTCTTAAAAAAAAAAAAAAAAAAGACTCATGACAGATGCATACACTTTCTGTACAAATGATGCAGGTTTTTTTTTTTTTTTGAGACGGAGTTTCACTCTTGTTGCCCAGGCTGGAGTGCAATGGTGTGATCTTAGCTCACCGCAACCTCTGCTTCCCAGGTTCAAGCAATTCTCCTGCCTCAGCCTCCCAAGTAGCTGGGATTACAGGCATGCACTACCATGCCCAGCTTATTTTGTATTTTTATTTATTTTTTTTGAGATGGAGTCTGGCTCTGTCACCCAGGCTGGAGTGCAATAGCACGGTATCAGTTCACTGCAACCTCTACCTCCCAGGTTCAAGTGATTCTCCTGCCTCAGCCTCCTGAGTAGCTGGGATTACAGGCGCGCCCCACCCATGCCCAGCTAATTTTTGTATTTTTTAGTAGAGACGGGGTTTCCTGTTGTTGACCAGGATGGTCTCGATCTCTTGACCTCATGATCCACCCACCTCGGCCTCCCAATGTGCTGGGATTATAGGCGTGAGTCACCGCGCCCGGCCTCTTTTGTATTTTTAGTAGAGATGGGGTTTCACATGTTGGTCAGTCTGGTCTCGAACTCCTGATCTAGTGATCTGCCCACCTCAGTCGCCCAAAGTGCTGGGATTACACCACCATGCCTGGCCTCATTTTGTACTTTTAGTAGAGACGGGGTTTCTCCATATTAGTCAGGTTGGTCTCAGGTTTCTGACCTCAGGTCACTTGCCTTGGCCTCCCAAAAATGATGCAGTTTATGCTAAACCGCTGCTTTCTTTGTAGGAGTCTGGAATCCTGCTAAGTGCCAGGTAGAGGGTTCCTATGTGACTGGCTCCAAAAACACCTGGGCACAGAACTACCAACCAGTTTTCAGGAGACACACTTTGTACACGTTGTTACAACTTACTGTTGGGGAAGTTAGGCATGTGGTGTGTGACCCCACAGTGAGAGGATTCTGGAAGCTTCTGCCTGGTAGCCTTGGGACTTCACCCTGCAGGCCTTTCCCTTTGCTGATTTTGTTGTGATCTTGGCTGAGTACAGCTTCCAGGGAACGGCTGGACCTGGGGGCGGTTGTGGGAAGGACCCTGGATAGAGTGAAAGGAATGTCCTGGAAAGCCAGCCAGGAGAGGGCCCCGGAAAGACCCACCAGGGAGGCAGGAGGGACACAGTGGCCATGTGCTAGAAGCCAGGTGACGCAGGCTCTTGGAGAGGATGGGGTCTCCTGAGAGGTGATGGGTAGAGAAGCAAGGGCTCAACTTGGCCATATGGGTGCCACTGGGGACCAAGGCAAAACAATCTTGGTGGCATGACGGAGCTGATATTGGCTGAGCATGTTAAGCAGAGGACGTGGGGCAGAGAAGTGGAACAGGAGAGATGCTTTCCCATTTTCCTGCAAAGGAGGAGGGGAGGTAGGACTGTGGCTGCAGGTGGGAAGGGCTGGGGAGGGAGCACTTTTTGGAGACAGGGTCTTGCTCTGTGGCTCAGGCTAGAGTGCAGTGGTGTGATCTCAGCTTGCTGCTGCCATGACCTCCTGGCTGAAGTGATCTTACTGCCTCAGCCTCCAGAGTAGCTGGTGCATGCCACCATGGCTGGCTAATTTTTTTTATTTTGTATTTTTAGTAGAGATGGGGTTTCACCATGTTGGCCAGGCTGGTCTTGAACTCCTGAGCTCAAGTTATCTGCCCACCTCAGCCTCCCAAAGTGCTGGGATTACAGGTGTGAGCTGTCACACCACGCCAGGAGGCTGCTTCTCCCAATTTAGTCTTTTGAAGATGGGTGTCATCTCCTCCGAGGTGGTCCCTCGCTGGGGTAACCCACGGGCTCTACCAGCTTGTCCAGACCCACCTGCAACACCTGGCCATGAGTGTGTTGCCTACAGGGAAAATGTGGACATAAACATCCTTAGACTTTAAGATGATCTTTAATTTGTTTTCCTTAAGTGCATTTATTGATGTAAACAGAGCATGTTAAATTCTTGGGGAGAGCAGACTATTACTGATATGTTGGTTTTAATTCAAAAAAGAAAGGAACTATGATACCAATGGTTTGGATCAACAGCAGCTTAAGGAGAAAAAAAAAAGATAAAAGGAAAGGAAAAAAAGTGACACCCCTCTGGCTTGGTGACCTGGTCCCAATCGCAGTCTCTACAGGACAGCAGAGCTGTCAAAACAGAACCCAATGATGATGGCTGAAAATCAACCCAGACTGCTGTGGGTCAGCCTGCTGCCATGGAATGCCTTGTGTCTTGGCCACGTCCAGCCAGAGGTATGACACACTTGTTCCCGATAACCCGGGTCTGCCATTGGAAGCTGAAGACGGAATCGCTTCATGGCACTACAGAGCTGGAAAAATAAAAATCTCGGCTAGAAAGAATGTCCGATTTGGAGACAGTGGGAGGAAGCAAAGGGGTGGGGGCCATTTTGGTGCTGAGCAGAGTGTGTTCTGAGTTCAGAAGGACCATGCGACGGCTGCGGCTGTGTTTTCGGGGTCATTTGTAGCAGACACGGTGTCCCCTTGATGCTCGATGGGGACCGCAGATGGGCATGACGGGACTGTGGACCTAACCCCGCTGTGGACAGGTGAGGCTGCTCCAGGCTTCTTTCCTTCTCAACGGTTTACACAGGATTTCCTTAATTTGTGCTTTCCTTTGGTTTAACAGTGAAATAAGAAGAGTGAGGGGGGCAAAATGGTTTGTTGTCATTTGTCCAAAACTGAGAGAAGAGGTGGAAGTGGGTGCCAGACCTCTTGGGTGATGCTTCCTGGGCCTGGTGGTTGGTTGCTTTGCTCAGGATATGGGCCCAGTTGCTCCTGGAGCCACTGCTGGCCTTCTGGGACCTCGCTTCTGTGGTGGGGGAAGTAACTGAGCCTCCTGGTGGGGCTTTGTGTCGCAGAGAGGCAACGAAGCAAAGGCCCAGAGACAGAAGCGTGACACTGGCTATGGTTGACGGTCGCATCTTGACTCCCTCTCTCTCTGGACACACAACATCTGGGTGGGCCCATTCAGCAGACATTACAGGAAAAATAGCAATTTTAACTTATTCCATCTCCAAAGTTGAAAAAGATCAGACAGTTACTAAAATAAACGATTTCTCAATTGCATTCTGGTGGCCGTGGGCCCGGTGGCCACGGCGCAGGCGGGGCGTTGGAGGTGGGAGGGCCCCGGCTGAGTGAGGGGCTCACTCAGAACAGGCACAGTCAGCTGGGCCGAGCGAGGCTCAGAGTAAGGCGGTGTCCCTCACAGAAGAACACATCGGAAAAAGCTGCTCCTCTTCTGCTGGTCTGGTGTGATTTTGACTCCCTGGTTGCTCCCCTGGGGGCTGTTGCCTTCCTGAAATCCAAGAGGTTTTCTGAAGTTATCACTGAGCATCAGCGCTACGTTTCACAACCAACCATCCATCCATCCATCCATCCATCCATCCATCCATCCAACCAATCAACCAACCCAACAAACCAAACCAGTCATCCAACCAACCGAACCAAACCAACCATCCATTCATCCATCCAATCAACCAACTAACCATCCAATCAAGCATCCATCCATCCATCCATTCATCCAGCCAACCAACCAATCATCCAACCATCCATCTATCCAATCAACCAACCATCCATTCATCCATCCATCCATCCATCCATCCATTCAACCAATCATCCATCCATCCAACCAACCAATCATCCATCCATCCATTCATCCAATCAACCATCCATCCATTCATCCATCCATCCATCCAACCAATCATCCACCCATCCAATAAACCAACCAATCATCTATCCATCCAATCAACCAACCAATCATCCATCCCTCCAACCAACCAATCATCCATCCATCCATCTAATCAACCAACCATCCATCCGTCCATCCGTCCATCCATCCGTCCATCCAATCAACCAACCAATCATCCATCCATCCATCCATCCAATCAACCAAACAATTATCCATCCATCCAATCAACCATCCATCCATCTAATAACCAACCATCCATCCATCCATGTATCCAATCAAACAACCCAACCAAACCAATCATCCATTCAACCATCCATCCATCATCTGCCAGTCCATCCATCTGTCCCCTTCCAATCATCCAAACAACCAACCAACCAACAAAACAACCATCCATTTATACCCTTTCATCCATCCATCCATCCATCCATCCATCCACCCAATCAACCAACCAATCAGCCATCCAATCAACCAACTAATCATCCAGCCATCCATCCAACCAACCAATCATCCATCCATCCAACCAATCATCCATCCAATCAACCAATCGACCAATCATCCATCCAATCAACCAATCATCCATCCATCCATCTAACCAACCAACCAATCATCCATCCATCCAATCGACCAACCACTCATCCATCCAATCAACCAATCGACCAATCATCCATCCATCCAATCAACCAATCATCCATTCATCCAACCTATTCCCTTCCATTCATCCACCCGCTTGCAACCAACAAACCAACCAACCATCCATCTCCTTCCAACCATCCTTCTAACCACCTCATCCAACCATCCACCCCTTTCCAACCATCCACCCATCTGTCTCCTTCCCCTCATCCAACTTCTTCCAACTAACCATCTCCTTCTAGCTACCCCTTCTGACCAGTCATCCATCCATCCCCTTCCAAGTAACCACCTCCTTCCAACCAACCATTCATCCATCCCATTCCAGCCACCTAACAAACCAATCATCTACCTATCCAACCATCTTCTTCCAACAAATCAACCACTGATTTATCCCTTCGACCAACCATCCATTCAGTTCTCTTACAACTGACAATTATTTTCAAAAACAGATCTCTTTGCCATCTGCTATCTCCCACCCCTTCCAACCACTCTCTTATCCACCCACCCCATCATACCCTTCCCACTCACCCTCCCAACATCTTTCCAACCCTTCATTCACCCATGCCACTCTCTTCTTTCCGTACTTTTTTCCCTCTATTCATCAGCTCCTGCTCCTTTCTTCTCTCCAGTCACTGCCCATCTCTGCTGAGCACCTTCTACTGAGGCAGTGGGGGCGGTGGGGGTGGGGGGAGAGCAGCAGAAAGGCTGTGTCCCTTAGGATTTGGGAAGCCCAGGTTCAAAGTCCCACTGTCATTTGCAGCTGACTGGTCTCCATGTCCCTGTGCTGTGGCTCTGCCTCACCACCTCTCCCCTCTAATCTGACTTCCACCTGCTGCTAGGGACATGAGACCTAAGTTAACTGTGTCAACACATTCCCTACTGAAAATCCATGAGTGCCGCCCATTATTTTCAGAGAGGAATGCCCTGGGTCTGTACCATTCAAAGTGAATCTGACCTCTGCCAATCCTGGGAGCTCACATCCTATTCTCCCACCTCCCCTTGTTTGAAAGACTTGCACCTGCCTCCCCATTTTCTTTTTTTTTTTTAAAGATGGGGTTTCACCATGATGGTCAGGCTGGTCTTGAACTCCTGAGCTCAGGTGATCCATCCACCTCAGCCTCCCAAAGTGCTAGGATTACAGGTGTGAGCCACCGTGCCTGGCCAGCCTCCCCATTTTCTTTGACGAACTCTTCTCATCTTTCAGCTCTTAGGTAAAACCTGGATTGATTCAACAGTAACTACTGAGGGCCTACGATGAGCCAGGTGTGTTTCTGGGCCCTAAGAATGCAGTGGCAGGTGATACAAAAGGGCCTACAATGGGGAGCTCACATCGACAAGGGAGACAGAAATCATTCGGGAAAGACAGAAGCATGGTTTCCTGCAGTGGCCAGTAATGAGAGAGATAGAAGGCAGGGCAAGCGGGGGAGGTGACAGCAGGAGGTGTGTTTTGACAGCGACCTCTGAACAGAGGCTTCATGATGGGAGGAAGTGAGACCAGGGATGGTCCAGGGGTATGTTCAGCAGATTATCGTTTCCCAAAGATGTTCATGCCCTAAGCCCTGGAACCTGTGGATATGTTACCTGATATGGCAAAAGGGACTTTGTGGATGTGATTAAGGTGAGTGGGGAGAGGAGACTGGTGGAACCAATCAGATCACAAGAATCCTTAAAAGTGGAGCAGCTGCCCCAGCTGTGGTCAGAATAAGTGGCAGGAGAAAGTGAGGAACTAAACTCGCCTGTTGGCAGCTTTGCAATTCAATTAAGAAAATGAGAAATTGCAAGGATTAGGGTCAAGCATTGGCCGCTCATAACTATGCCGGGAAAGGATCCAGCACGTTCTCCAGCAATCAGTAGGCCAGCTAGGAAGGCAGAGTGCTGCCATGATGTTCACAAAATGAGTCAGAAGGGTTGTGAAGGGTCAAACCCTGGGCTGGGCACCATGGCTCTTGCTTGTAATCCCAGCACTTTGGGAAGCTGAGGTAGAACTGCTTGAGCCCAGGAGTTTGAGCCCAGCCTGGGTAACAAGTGAGATCCTGCCTCTTAAAAGAGAAAAAAGATTAGCCAGGCACGGTGGCACGAGCTCATAGCCCCAGCTACTAGGGGGCCTGACGTGGGAGGACTGCTTGAGCCCAGGAGTTCAAGGCTGCAGTGAGCTGTGAAGGTGCCAATGCATTCCAGCCTGGTGTGGCAGAGTGAGACTCTTAAAAAAAGTCTCTTTTAACTAAAAAAAAAAAAAAAAGAAAGATAAAAAGGAAAGAAAAAAGAATCAAACCTTGACTGTTATAGTGAAGAAAAAAAAATACAAGAAAATCCCAACTTGTTGTTGGTCAGTACATTGGTTTCCATGAGCTGTTTCCCATTTTAATGGCCGAAGAGCTGCTATTAAATCAATCACATGCCTCACTGTTCAACTCACAGCATCTTAGAATCACGGAAATATTTGCTTCACATCAGATGTCAACCACTTGAATGGCATTTGGCATTTTATGTGCATTCTTGAGTGGCCAACCTTAATCCACTAATAGAGCAGTGTGTGGTCTTCAGCTGGGTAAGAAATTTAAGACAGCTGGGAAAGGGCAGCTACTGGAACCAAGGTGAGGGAGGAAGGCTCGAGACTGTGTTTAAATGCCCCAAAGTACAGGGAAGTGTTTAGATTCTGTCAAGAAAGCACCACTGACCCTGAGCACAGTGGACTAGGAAATTGCGAGCATGGTAAACAAAAAAAGCAAGAAACAAATGAAAGGGTGGATGGGAAGGATTCATGTAGACTTCCCTGGAGGCCTCAGAGAGCCCTGGGATGCAAGGGAGGTGGCAGAGCTGTCACAGCCTGTAGTATGTGGGGCTGGGTGGGCCGGGGGCAGCATATGAATCTGCCATGCTTGTCAAGATGGTGAGCCCGCAGTTAATCAGACACCAGCCCCGGCCCTGCCTGAGCGACCTAGGAAGTTTTTCTTCAAGACATGGCTCTTTGGCCTTGCATACCATGTCATCTTTCTGGCCCTTCTCACAGGTGGAATGGAAAGGGCCAGGCATCCCCTGCTAGCCTGGGGACTCACCAGGAACAGCCCTGTCTGCTTGGGCAGCGTCCCCAGGCTGGCACTGCCTGATGCCCCAGCCACACCTGCAAACTCTTCCCCTCTTTCCCAGCAACGTCCCATGGGGTCTGGCTGGGCCCTAAAAAGCGGGATCTAGGGTGCGTCATGTCACTGCTGCTAACAATGATGGCTGGATTCCACAGAGATCCACTCAGGGATCTGGGAAGGACACACACTCACCAATTTTTTGTCCATTTTTGCTTTGATGTCTCTGGCAAGAGTGAAAAATGCCTGTGGAATAAGCACACTTAGTACCTGGAATGACAGCACCCCGAGTCCTCAGCCACCTGTGTGGAGTGAGCGTGGTGGGACAGCTCCCAGGCGTGGGCCTCCTATGGCAGTGGGCTCAGCTGGTCTGTCCAGCTCCAGCTCCTGCCCTTCCCCAGTCCCTCCACCTCCCAATGGCCTTTCCTCTCCAATGCCAACTCTCACTTCCACAGAGCACCTTAGTGTTGATGGGACCTCCCCTAAGCCCTCTAAGATGGGGCTACACTCGGTTGGCCAGAGATGAAACTGAGACTCAGAGAGGCCAAGTGACTTGCCCAAGGGCAAGTTAACCGACCGATCCAGAATGATTTAGACGGAGTGCCCAGTTCTTCATCTCTGACTCCTCGGTTCTGTCTGCTCAGGGGAAGAGGCAAGAGCTCTGTGGCCAAACAAGCTTCACCTGGAGTCCTTGCCTGGCAGGGCTGGGAACAGGAGCAGGTTCATGCCCCAGCACAGCCAAGGCTCGAGCTGCTGTTATGGGACATGCAGAGATGGTGGGAGGCGTGATCCCAACACACATACCCATGACGTGGGAGGTTCTGGAGAGGAAAGTGGCTTGGGGTGTGGAGGAAGGTCTGGCAGAGGACGAAGACATCCTTGGGGAGGGACCTCCTGGGCTGGGCCCTGACTAGAAAAGGGAACCTGACAGGAGGAAAAGGGGCACACGGGCGGGGAATGCAGTAAAGTCTTGGAGAAGGAAGAAAGGGGGGTGGGCAATGCCTGAGTCCTGGGTGGCAAACACCAGCTGTAGCCGGCGAGGGAGGGCTTTCCATGCCAGGCGAGGAGTCTGGCCTTGGTCTTCCAGGCAGCACAGACACTTCGGGTCGGGAGTAATGTGGAAGATCCCACCTTGGAAGCATACCCAGGTGGGAGACACATCCCGGGGTCGGCCGCAGGGCTAGGGTCACCCGTGGAGAGGGGAGTATGCATGGGCCAACTCCTATCAGGGCTCCCTGCTGTGTCTGAGCTTTTGACCGGGGCATCTCCAGCGTGACTGGCATGGCTGAGAGTGTAAACAGAGTTGGGGCTCTCTAAGCCTCAATTTCTTCACCTGTAAAACCATGCGTATTCTCCAGGGCTGCCCAGGGGCCTGTGAGACAGGCCTGTGAGACAAAGGTCCTAGGTGCCCTTTGTGGGCCTGCTCCTGCTGACGGCAGATTCCCACAGGTCGCCTGTGCCTGGCATGTAGCACTGGCCAGCAAGTGTCCCTCAGAGGACTGACTGGCAGCATGGAGCCTGAGGCTGGTCCATCTGGCAGACCTCCCCAGAGGATGCCAGCTCCCCCTTCAGCCTGAAGGGGCTGATCCTGCAGGCCTCGTGTCTCCCAGCAGGGCCTGGGACTCACGTTTTCCACGTTGATGTTGGCCTTCGCGCTGGTCTCCATGAACTTGATTCCATAGTCGAGGGCTAGCTGTGAGAGAGGGAGGCACACAGGTGAGCACACCAGCTGCTGGGCACATCTGAGCTTGCCCAAAACAGGAGTGGAAGTTGGGGCTGGTGCCAAGTGGGAGCACCAACGGGGCTGTGGCTGTGGCTTTGGCTTCCTGGGTCGCTCCCTCGATTCTCCAATGGGGAGCCCATTCTGAATGCCCCTCCACAGTGCCACGCAGGCCATGGAGCGCCGGGGAGGGCAGCTGAGATGGGAGGGTGGCGGGGCCCTGCTGGGATCAAACCACGGCTCTGTCCCCTGCTCCCGTGGCCTTGAAGGCCTGGAGTGGGGCCATGGTGGGTTTTGACGAGACACCCACAGAGCACACCCGAGAAGCCCCGGCTGGACGTGTGCCTCCCACTCTGCTGTCCCCTGGCACATGCCACAATGGGGTGACCAACTAGTCCCAGGCAAGCCAGGATAGCATGTACTTATAAAAGGAACCACCAAAACCCAACTTTTCTACCCGAGAGCACTCAGGGTAGCCCCTGGGGCAGCAGAGGGATGGGGAAAGCCTCTGCATGGGAATCCTGAGACGCCCCAAGCCCTCTGCCCCTTGTGCCACCATGCCCACCTTTTCTCCCCGTTCCTTGGAAACTTGTCTCTTGTCATTCACATCACACTTGTTCCCGAGTATCATCTTTTCGACATCTGCAGAGGCGTGCTGAGAGACAGGGGGACAGACAGGGGATCAGACTGGATGACACTGGCCAGGTGCCTTTGACAACACAGAGCCTGTCCCCAGAAATCAGAGTGGTGGGGTCAGGACTGCTAGGTACAGCCTAGTCTAAGGGACAAGCTGAAGCTTAGAGAGGCCGAGCAGCCAGCCCCATGTCACACAGCCAATGCCAGGGCCAGGGCCAGGGTTCGAGCTGCTACTCTGACCAAATGCACATTTTCTGAAATGCTTTCTGGCAGCTTCTATGGATATGTCAATCAGGCTACCGCACCTGGGCTGCTGCGGGGGTCTGGCCTCTGCAGGGGTGAGTGAAGCTGAGACATTTACCCCTCACCCTTGCCTCCCTCCCTCCATCCCTCCCTCCCCTCCTGGCTCCTCTGCAGGAGGCTCTAGCTGTTGTCCTGGGACCTTCTGCTCTACCTTTTTTTTTTTTTTTTTTTTTTTTTTTTTAAGAAAGGAGTCTCGTTCTGTCTCCCAGGCTGGAGTGTAGTGGCATGATCTCGGCTCACTGCAACCTCCGCCTCTGGGTTCAAATGATCCTCAGTCAATAGCTGAGATGACAGTGGTGAGCCACCACGCCTGACTAATGTTTTATATTTTTAGTAGAGGCTGGGTTTCACCATTTTGGCCAGGCTGGTCTCAAACTTTTGACCTCAGGTGATCCGCCAGCCTTGGCCTCCCAAAGTGCTGGGATTATAGGCGTGAGCCACCATGCCTGGCCCTGACATTTCAACTCTTTCTGTGGGCTCCAGAAACGGGCCATGCCTCAGGTGGTCGCAACTCCAGGCCATCACCAGCCCCAGACACTTCACCATGTGGTGTTGCCCAAACTCTGCCTTTACACCCACAGGCAGCTCCTTCATCAGACCTCCCGGGGTCCTCATGGAGTCAACGTTCTTCCTGAAGAACGGGAACACTGGAAACTGCTGTCTTCTTTCACCAGCTGAGACCCGGTCTCTGGAACCTACTGTGCCACTCCCTGCCTCACTGCCCATGAACGAGGGGCTCCTGCCTGCTGGCCAGAAACAGACCGTTCGCAAAGACCAGGCTCTGCTCCTCGCCATGGATGAAGACAGCTTCCCCAGCCAGGGTGCAGCCTTGCACTGGCTAATTCGGCAGCTCAGCCCTCTCAGGATCATTAAGGAGCTGAGCCCAGTGCAATGACTCATAAATGATGGGGTGGCCTCTCAGCCTGGCCTGAGGGGGTCCATGAGTCCTGGGTGGACAGTGTTGTGCCATTTTGTGCTGGCTTTATAGATGGGAAAAGTTATCTGGCTGTGCCTCGGACCTGAAGCTCCACCTGGTTAGCTGTCAAAAGCTGCAGGTGCCGCTGGCCAGGAAGGCTTTGGGGGTGAGGTCAGTTTTTTGGGGAGCAGGAAGATAAAGATGCTGGCTTTGGGAGGGGGAGGAGGGATTGGCTTCCTCCTCTCCCTTCTATGGGTCAAGGTCTGAACACAGGTAGTTTGTAGCAGCAGGTCACACCCAGCTCTGAAACAGCTCAAAGTACAACTGACTGGCCAGCTACCACACCCTCTGACTACAAGGGTCACACCTGCGCTAGAACCTTCCTTCTCTAGAAAGCAGCCAACGCTCATGGTGACCACAAGCTTGGATGTTCCTTCTCTTATGACTGTGACACTGGCCAGATCCAACAGCCCAGCTGGAGGGGTGGGCTCCGAGGGGCTCTGGGGCAGGGCCAGGCCAGGGTGTGGTCCCTGGGGCCGGCTGCCTGTGTCTCAGTCCCTGCTCCCACCGAGTCCCTGATTAGGAGGCTATTGGCAAGTGACCTGTGTGTGTCTCTGCACCCTGGCCTTCTCATAGGCAAACCAGAGAGCGCTGGGACAAGGACTGAAGCAGGGACAGTGGGAAGAGCCGGCAGGCCTCACCTCCTCAATGTTTCGAATCCAGTTCCGGATGTTGTCAAAGGACTTCTCGTTGGTGATGTCATAAACCAGCATGATGCCCTGGGCAGGGAGAGGAGACACGGGTGTTTCATCGGCTGCAGACTCTGGAGGCGAGGCCCCAGCAGCACAGGAGAATGGTGCAGAGCCCAGCACCCACCGCACAGCCAGGTCTGTTACTGCCACTCTTCCCGCCTCTGTGGCACCCCAGAAGCCAGCCATCTCCTCTCCATCCCTGCGGCCCTTCCTTCTGCTGGGCTCAGGCACCAGTCTTGTCCTGCCCCCTGGGCTGCTCAGGTGACCCTTCTGCCTCACAGCCAGCCCCTGCCACGCCCTCGATGACAAGCCCCACTGGCTCCCCTTGTGGCCCACAGGGTGGTGCAGCCTGACGCTGGGAGCTGTTCCACAGGCCCATTGCCAGCAGTGCTCCCCTCACGCTGACCCTCCCCTGCAGTCAGCCTCCTCTTCATCCCTTGCTCAACCCACGCTCTGCCAGAGCCACCTTCCAGGCATGACTAAACCCAGGGAGTCCTGACCTGACATCCACGCAACTTCCAGTGACCCCATCACAGAGGGGATCAGCTATGTGAAGAAGGGTTGGGTGTGCCGAGGCCCTTCCGATTCCCTAACCAACATATGAGCAACTGGAAGACAGCCCATGGGTCCTGAAAGAGCTTCGGGGCAGTCCCGCCTCAGCCTGGGTCCACAGCCTCACCATTGCTGTGGACAAGGGCAAACATGCCTATGTGATGCAAGGGGAAACTGAGGCACAGAGGCATGACCTTTAAGATTCAAGCCTGGGGCCAGGTGCAGCAGCTCATCGGCCAGGTGTGGTGGCTCATGCCTGTAATCCCAGCACTTTGGGAGGCCAAGGTGGGTGGATCACTTGAGGTCAGGAGTTCAAGACCAGCCTGGCCAACATGGTGAAACCCTCTCTCTACTAAAAATACAAAAAGTTAGCCAGGCATGGTGGCACATGCCTGTAATCCCAGCTACTCAGCAGGCTGAGGTGGAGAACAGCTTGAATCTAAGGTGGCAGAGGTTGCAGTGAGCTGAGATAGTGCCACTGCACTCTAACCCGGGCAACAAAGCAAGACTCCTTCTCAAAAAAAAAAAAAAAGATTCAAGCCGCGGGGGTGGCGGCTAACTCCAAAAGCATTGATGACACCTACCCTCTCAGCAATGTCTCAGGGCCTTTTTCAGCCCCAGAATCCACATTCCACATGTGGGGGCCACCCTCTGATGGTCCGTGGTTCTTTTTTTTTGAGATGGAATCTCACTCTGTTGCCCAGGCTGGAGTGCTGCGGCGCGATCTCGGCTCACTGCAATCTTCACTTCCCGGGTTCAAGTGATTCTCCTGCCTCAGCCTCCCAAGTAGCTGAGATTACAGGCATGTGCCACCATGCCCAGCTAATTTCTGTATTTTTTAAGTAGAGACAGGGCTTCACCACATTGGCTAGGATGGTCTTGATCTCTTGACCTTGTAATCCACCAGCCTCTGCATCCTAAAGTGCTGGGATTGCAAGTGTAAGCCACTGCGCTTGGCCTCTGTGTGGCTCTTGATGTCCTTGTGGAGTGCCTACAGCAGGCCAGCCTGCAGTGCCATCAGAAGTCCCCTTTGTGTCCGGGGACCCTGGGCTCCAAGGCATGTGGCTTGCTCATGCCCAGGCCTGGCTTCCTTCCTTCCTCCCTGCTAACTGCTCCCCAGGCCCAGCCCTCCATCTGTGGCACCTCAGAGGGTACTGATTATCTCTGCTGCTGGCCAAGTTGTCTGAGGCCGTCCAGGTTTGCAGAATAAGGACACGGGCAGTGGTAATGGTGAGACAGGTGTGAGTGCAAGGGTGTGGGACAAAACCACACAGATGGGGCGAGAAAGTCACTGCAACTCCAAATGCTCCCAGGAATTCGGGGACATGAATAATGGCCTCACAATCAGCCACAACCATGGCGAAGAACCTCAAGGCTGCAGTGGCCCATAATGTCTGCCACGCGCCAGCCACAGTGGGCAGACCTTGTGAATCAAGTGTGGTCGGGGTCGGGGACGTGGGGCCCTTTATCCAGGGACTGGACCCTGTGAAGGCCCAGGATTCCTGCTGTCACCACTAAGTTGGTGATATGTGCCAAGGCTCAGATTCCTGGATTTGTTTCAAGGAGCTGAGGGGAGAGAACCTGGGCATTAGCAGGACAGTGGGCAGAGCTCTCTCAGAATCACACAGAAGCACCTGGAAAACGCTGAGCCAGCCAGCCTATTCCAGGTTTTCCTGGAAACGCCCCTCAGGGTTCCAAGTGACTATTTTTCAGGCCCTCCTCTGGGCAAACTTCACAATAGGTCTCCAGGCATCCAGTGCTTCCCGTACCTGGGACTTTGAGGCCCAAGGGTCTAGGAGCATGCTGACAGAGATGACGACCCAGCTGCAATGGTGGCGCTGTCCCATGTGACTGCTACTGGCTACATAAGGCTCTAGGGCACCAGAAACATGGCTGCTTTGACCCAAGAAGCTGGATTTTCAATGTTTTTAGAAATCATTGGCCAGGTGTGGTGGCTCACGCCTGTAATCCCAGCACTTTGGGAGGCTGAGGCGGACAGATCACCTGAAGTCAGGAGTTTGAGACCAGCCTGACTCACATGGAGAAACCCCATCTCTACTAAAAATACAAATACAAAATTAGCCGGGCGTGGTGGTGCATGCCTGTAATCCCAGCTACTCGGGAGGGTGAGGCAGGAGAATGACTTGAACCCGGGAGGCAGAGGTTGCGGTTAGCCAATATTGCACCAACTGCACTCCAGCCTGGGCAACAAGAGTGAGACTCTGTCTCAAAAAAAAAAAAAAAAAATTAATTAAGAGACGGAGTCTTGCTCTGTTGCCTAGACTGGAGTACAGTAATACAACCTGGTTCACTGCAACCTCTGCCTCCCGGGTTTAAGCATTTCTCCTGCCTCACCCTTCAGAGTAGTTGGGATTACAGGCACCCGCCACCACATGTGGCTAATTTTTGTATTTTTAGTAGAGATGGAATTTCATCATGTGGCCAGGCTGCTCTCCAGCTCATTACCTCAAGAGATCTACCCACCTCCCAAAGTGCTGGGATTACAGGAGTCAGCGACTGCACCTGGCTAGATTTTCAAAGTTAATTGTGTAAATTCGAATAGCCACACGCAGCCAGCGGCACCTGTTCAGGTTAACTCGGGTCTAGGAGGATGGAGAGCCACAACCATCTCGGTGCCGGTTGAGGATGTGGGTGCTGGAGACAAACAGCCCGGCGAAGCCCAGCCATTTACCTGCTGAGTGAACTTCAGCAGGGCAGAACACCAGGCCAAACCTCAGGCTCTTGGTTATAATACAGGAATGACAAGGGGTGGGTACACAGACAAAATGCGATGAGGTAAACTGAGCTAAGACCTGGGCCCTTAGCCAGGTGCAGGGGAGGGCTTGGTGATCAGGGCAGGGTGGAAGGTGGCTATGGGACAGACCCCAAGTCACACAGCTTTCTCCAGAGGCTGAAGTTCCCCAAGACCCCAGTGCCCTCAGGCCCCCTGCCCACCCCCACCAGAGCACCAGAGGGGAGAGGAAAGAAATACATTAATTTTATTGAGGCGCGCTAAGGCTGCAACCCACACGAGTGGGTGTCCATGAGGTTTCGGACGCCTGCCACGTGGGATGCTCTAAATACATAATGCCTCCATTCACCTCCACAGCCCATAAGTCTTTCCTGAGCAACTACTGCAGACCCAGCAGGTCCCCCGGTGCCAGGCAGATGGCAGGGATCGGGACATGGCACTGCCCTCATAGAGGAAATAGGCAGTTTCCTGAGCAATTAAATGATGGGGTGTGCCAAGCAAAGAGCAGGGAACAGAGGGAACTGGGAATGGGGACAGACAGCCATTTATCCTCAGCACAGCCTGGGATACAGCGCTGTGCTGTTCCACTTTCCAAGTCAGGAGATGGAGCTCAGAGGGCAAGCCAGGGTCTCAGCCCAGGTGCAGGAGCTCCACCTCCTGCTCTCTCTGCCCCTCGGTGACCTGCTTTTTATACACAGGGCCCAAGACAGGACCTCGCCCTGTCCCCTGCCGCCTTCTGCATCTAGTTCAGGCCTGGCCCAGAGAAGGTGCTCAAGCAATGTTTGAGGGATGATGAGTGAGCCTTCCTGTCACGTCATCCTGCCTCAGGCCCGGGCAATGGATATAACAGCCGACAGCCCAGGGCAGGTAAGCTCCTGGAAAAGCTTCACACTTTTGATAGCAAATTCCATCGAGACTGATGTGGGTCATGTGACCGCTCCTAAAAGTCAGGGCATGCTGACTCCAGTTGCACTGAGCTCACCTGGAAGAACCGGCTTCCTGTGTCTTCCTTCATTCCCAAAGAATTATTTTTCTACTTTATTTAAACCCTGCATTGTTTCTGCAGCCAGAAGGGATGTATGTACACAGGGGGCGGGCCTGGGGTTGCAGCCTCTTCCTAAGACTAACTTAGGACCAAGGAGCCCTGAAGAGTTGGGGCACAAGCTCCAGAGAACATCTAGGCTTCAGTAACCAACGCACAGTTACGCTCCCATGTTGACTTGAAAAGGAGATAGAAACAAACAAACCGCAAATCCCTACCATGGCGCCCCTGTAGTAGGCTGTTGTGATCGTCCGAAACCGCTCCTGACCAGCTGTGTCCCTAAACATGAAGAGAAGGGACATGAGCAACACCAAAGGCAAATAACTGTCCCCAACAGGAGACAAGGAGCATCTACCCGGGACGCCTGGCTTTCTCACGGGTCATCTGCTGCGAGTTCTTCTGCTGAGGCAGCACCTTGTAATCTACCTATTGTAACAGGGAAGGACACTGTGGCTTGGAAGGGTTCGGGTCATTTGATGAGGCAGAGCCATGACAGGATTCCTGACCCACGTGCCCTCTCCCTCTTCTGCACCTTTGCTTCCAGGGAATTTTCCTTGGAGTTTCTAGTTCACAGACGAGCCAGTCATGTGGCTCGGAAACGCAGCTCTTGGTTGTTGGGTGCATCTGGGACTCAGGCTTACGCCTGTAATCCCAGCACTTTGGGAGGCCGAGGCAGGCAGATCACCTGAGGTCAGGAGTTTGAGATCTGCCTGGCCAACATGGAGAAACCATCTCTACTAAAAATACAAAAATTAGCCCGGCGTGCAGGCGCGTGCCTACAATCCCAGCTACCTGGGAGGCTGAGGCAGGAGAATTGCTGGAACCCGAGAGGTGGAGGCTACAGTGAGCCAAGACTGCATCACTGCACTCCAGGCTGGGGGACAGCAAAACTCCATCTCAAAAAAAAAGGTAACTTAGCTGGCTGGGCGAGTGGCTTATGCCTGTAATCCCAGCACTTTAAGAGGCAGAGGCAAGTGGATCATTTGAGGCCAGGAGTTTGAGACCAGCCTGACCAACACAGTGAAACCTCATCTCTATTAAAAATACAAAAATTAGGCGGGCATGGTGGCACGTGTCTGTAGTCCTAACTACTTGGGAGGCTGAGACACAAGAATTGCTTGAACGTGGGAGGTGGTGGTTGCAGTGAGCAGAGATCATGCCACTGCACTCCAGTGTGGTTGACAGAGTGAGATATTGTCACAGGAAAGAAAAAAAAGGTGTAAGATGGCTTACACCTGCAATCTCAGCACTTTGGGAGGCTGAGGCTGGCGGATCACTTGAGATCAGGAGTTCCAGATCAGCCTGACCAACATGATGAAACCCTGTCTACTAAAAACACAAAAATTAGCCTGGCGTGGTGGCAGGGGCCTATAATCCCAGCTACTGAGGAGGCTGAGGCAGGAGAATTGCTTGATGCAAGGAAGCGGAGGTTGTAGTGAGCTGAGATCATGCCACTGTACTCCAGCCTGGGTAACAGAGTGAGACTTTGTCTCGGAAAAAAAAAAAAAATTAAAAGTGACGTTAAATGATTGGTGGCAGAGCCAGGTCAATACTCATGTCTTTTGTCTCCAAGCCCAGGGTTCCTCCCACATTCCTGCAGGGACCTGGAGGGCTCTGTATGTCTGGACCACGCAGAAACACCTTGCTTGGAGCTGACTTTCTGGAACCAGCAGCAGGAGACATGAGTGGTTAAGAACAGCCATGTTTTCCTCAACTACCGTCCTAGTTGTCTTAGAAGAGATTTGAGTCACTGACCTCACCACAATTGCTAAGAGCAGAAGCAGGAAGGCAGGAGGAAAGCGAAATTTCTGCTTGCTGGTGCAGCATCACTTTGGACTTGGGAACAAAGGGTGACGTGGCACCAACGTGCTGGAAATGGAGAAACTTCCATGGCTCAGAACTTACAAGGCAGCCAGAGCCTGACTGACTACCAACGTCTGCAGGATGGACTGCGCGTTAAACCTGCCCCAGACTCCCCGGCCAGATTAAGAGGTGAATATCACCTGGAGCCAAGGGGACCTGTGGGGCTCCCTGAAACTGGCAAGTGGGGACGACGGCTCACGCTTTGAGACTTGAGGGAGGACAGCTTCGTGGTCCATCTCCTAGCACCCATCTCCCACCCAAAGGCACTTGCCTGGTTTGGGTGACAGGGAAATTGCACCACTTTTTTTTTTTTTTTGAGACGGAGTCTCACTCTTGTTGCCCAGGCTGGAGTGCAGTGGTGCGATCTCAGCTCACTGCAACCTCCGCCTCTTCAGTTCAAGCGATTCTCCTGCCCCAGCCACCCAAGTAGCTAGGATTACAGATGCCTGCCACCAGGCCCAGCTAATTTTTTGTACTTTTAGTAGAGACAGGGTTTCACCAT
>CM052668.1:12856646-12945438 GCA_028533165.1 Leontopithecus rosalia | reverse complement strand
TCAAGCGATTCTCCTGCCCCAGCCACCCAAGTAGCTAGGATTACAGATGCCTGCCACCAGGCCCAGCTAATTTTTTGTACTTTTAGTAGAGACAGGGTTTCACCATGTTGGTCAGGCTGGTCTCGAACTCCTGACCTCAGGTAATCTGCCCGCCTTGGCCTCCCAAAGTGCTGGGATTATAGATGTCAGCCACCGCACCCAGCCTGCACCATGCTCTTAAATTTGACTTCTCAAACTTCTCCTCCTTTAAGGCCCTCTTGAAGATCACCTCCTAATAGGTGTTTCTGACCCCATCCTTCTTGTCTCCTACCTCCCACTTCCATCCCCCTTCCCCACAGTGACCTTGCAGCCACCTTGACATTCCCCAGGCTCCCATTGTTTCCTCAGTCCCCTCCCCAGCCTTCAAAAATACAACCCTAACCACCACGTCACACAGCTCTGATCCAAACTGTCCCCCCCACTTTTTTTTTTTTTTTTTAAATGGAGTCTCACTTGTTGCCCAGGCTGGAGTGCGGTGGCACCATCTCGGCTCACTGCAGCCTCCGTCTCTCAGGTGTAAGCAATTCTCCTGCCTCAGCCTCCCGAGTAGCTGGGACTACAGATGCCCGCCACAACACCTGGCTAATTTTTGAATTTTTACTAGAGATGGGGTTTCACTGTGTCAGCCAGGCTGGTCTCAAACTCCTGACCTCAATAATCCACCTGCCTCAGCCTCCCAAAGTGCTGGAATTACAGGTGTCAGCCATTGCGCCCGGCCCTCTGCTCCAAACTTTCTATTATGTGTCCACCAAAGAATGAATGGATGAACAAAATGTGGTCCAACCAAACAACGGAATATGACTCAGTCATAGAAAGGAACAGAGCACTCATCCATGACACACAACGTGGACGAAACTTGATGACATGAGGCCGAGAGAAGCCAGACACCAAAGGTCACTTAGTGTGAGATTCCATTAACAGACACGTCCAGAACAGGCTCATCCACAGAAGCAGAAAGCTGATTAGCGGTTGCCAGGGGCTGGAGGAGGCAGGGCATGGGGACATTGGAAGGGGTAGTGTCTTTTTGGCATAATGAAAAATGTTCCCAAATTGCCTGTGGTGATGGTTGTAGAACTGTGAATGTACCCAAAGCCACTGAATTGTACACTGCAAATGGGCGAACTGTACGAGAGTATGAAAATTCTTTTTTTTTTTTTTTGAGAAGTTTTGCTCTTGTTGCCCAGGCTGGAATGCAATGGCACAATCTTGGGTCACTGCAATCTCTGCCTCCTGGGTTCAAGTGATTCTCCTACCTCAGCCTCCCAAGTAGCTGGGATTACAGGCATGTGCCACCATGCACAGCTAATTTTGTATTTTTTTTTAGTAGAGACGGAGTTTCTCCATGTTGGTCAGGCTGGTCTTGAACTCCTGACCTCAGGTGATTCCCCCCACCTCGGCCTCTCAAAGTGCTGGGAAACAGGTGTGAGCCACTGTGGCTGGCAGGAGTATGAGAATTCTATCTCAGTAAAGCTATTTTTTTTTTTGAGACGGAGTTTCGCTCTTGTTACCCAGGCTGGAGTGCAATGGCGCGATCTCGGCTCACTGCAACCTCCGCCTCCTGGGTTCAAGCAATTCTCCTGCCTCAGCCTCCTGAGTAGCTGGGATTACAGGCACATGCCACCATGCCCAGCTAATTTTTTGTATTTTTAGTAGAGACGGGGTTTCACTATGTTGACCAGGATGGTCTCGATCTCTTGACCTCATGATCCACCTGCCTCAGCCTCCCAAAGTGCTGGGATTACAGGCTTGAGCCACCGTGCCCAGCCATGTAAAGCTATTTTTTTTTCCCACAAAAAAGCATCTTCCAGTGGCTTCCCTGTCCCTCTTCCCTCAAATGAAGTGGAAACAGCTGCCCCTGTGGGCCGAGGTCCTGCCTAACCTGGTCACCTCTCGGCACTCTGGCTCATGACCTTCTCTTTCCGGCCACACCATCCACACAGCTATTTCCTAAACATTCCAAGCACACTCCTGACTCGGGGCTTCTACGCTTGCTCTTCCCTATCCTGGAAAGTTCTTTCCTTCTGTAGCTCCCTGGCTATCCCTTTGTTCAGGTCCCTATTCAAAATCCCTCCTGAGGGGAGCCTTCCTGACCATCCTCATCCACTCGCCCTTACCTATTTATTAACTTATCTGACCTATATTTGTGTTACCTGCTGCACGGACCTGGGTGTAATGCTTGCAGATCCTAATGACCCGTGTGGACGGGGAACAGCCAGACTCAGCCTTTGCCACTAGGAGTTTCTTCAAATCCCTGCCGGGGAAGACTTGAGGTCCATCCTGGCTGGACCTCTCTGAACCCAGGGTGGGGTTGCTAATTCCATCCAACCAGCCTCAGCCCTGGAATTTCACCCTCTCAAACATAAGCTCCCTGGAGGCAGGGACTTGACAGTCTCATCCACTGCTCTTTCCTCCCAGTGACTGAATATGCATTTGCTAGAAGCTGGTAGCACAGTCCTTCGTGCACCTTGACTCACTCGGTCCTCTCTGCAGCCCTCGTGCCTAAGTGGCTGCCTGGCCCACAGAGGCCTTGGCAAAATATGGCTGGATCAAAGAAATAAAGCGCAACAGGGTCTATGCGGTGCTGAGCAGTTCACAAGACACTTTCTCAAATGCCAACCCTGTCACTGGAGGAATGAATGGGCCCCTGAGGAGTCAGTGGCGCTGAGCCAGGCTGGTGAGAACCCATTCCAGGGAGCCACAGGGCCAAGTTCACACCACAAAATGATCGATGGGGCTTCTGAGAATAGACTTTGGCGATACATTACTTTTGGCAAAATGTTAAGGACTGAGTGGCAGAAAATGAACAGCCACTCAATCCTTGGTCTATAAAGAAAACCCAGAGGTGCACTCAGCCAACATGGAATCGCTTTTTTTTTTTTTTTTGAGACAGTCTCGCTCTGTTGCCCAGGCTGGAGTGCAGTGGCACAATCTCGGCTCGCTGCAACTTCTGCCCCCTGGGTTCAAGCGATTCTCCTGCCTCAGCCTCACGAGTAGCTGGGACTATAGGCAAGTGCCTCCACCTCTGGCTAATTTATGGAATTGTCTTTAAGCATTGAGAGATTCTGCTTCAGGACTAGACAGCCCAGTGTGCCTAGGCTTCCTAAAGCACACCCCACCTCCTGCCATGCGTGCACAGGGACACACAAAATCAAGGAGCACTGTTAGGTTGGCCAAGCTCCACAGTAGCGCTCCGCCCTACACTCCTGCTGGGTTTTATTAACACGCCAAATTTAATTAGGAAGTGCAAATTTTATGAGGCCTAAGAATTATGAGGCCTGAACTTCAAGGTCACGGTGAATTAGACTTTCTTAGAAGACAGAAGGCTACAAATGGAAGGAGCGGAACGCTGGGGTGGGAGGGAGGGATCTTGGGGTCAGGTGCCACCTCCACCTTGCTAGGTAACTTCCACCAAGTCATATCCTCATCTGCAAATGGAAGATAGCCTCTTTAAAGCTTTAAAGTCACTCTAAAGAAGGGGGTTTGAGGGGAAGGTGCTGAGGCTAGGAAACTGGGAACTGGGTAAATGCAAGCCACAGTCTGCCCACAGTTGTATTCTTTTTTTTTTTAAAGACAGGGTCTCACGCTGTTGCCCAGGCTGGAGTGCAGTGGCGCCATCACAGCTCACCGCACCTTGACCTCCCGGGCTCAATCCACCCTCCCACCTCAGCCTCCTAAGTGGCTGGGTCTACATGGGTGAGCCACTATGCCTGGCTAATTTCATTTGATTTTTTTGCAGAGATGGGGTTTTGCCATGTCATCCAGGCTGAATTAAAGCCACTTCTTGATTGGTTAGGGCACAAGGGTTACCCTAAAGCTTGGCCTTGGAGTGGGGGAGGGGGAAGAATTCAGAAACATCTGTCTTCAGAGGGTGGAAGCTGTCACCACATGAGCCATTCATTTGTTTTCTCGAGACGGCCTCTGGTTGTGATGACAACCCCTTATTGTCTAATTCTAGTCCTCAACCACCAGGGCACTAGCCCAGGCAGAGGGCGTCACTCCTGCTCTGAAGATAGCAGGGGTCAGAGAGGGGTAGTGCACGTTCAAGGGCCAACAGCAACTAGGAACCAGACATGATGATTTCCAGTCAATTCTCTCTACTTTACATCTGGCATATAACTGTTTCATAAAGTGCAGCTCCTCGAGGGGGGTAAGAATGGAATTAGCACATTATCATGAGATTTAGGGAGATAACACGATTCTGTTGAAGTCACACATAAAGCAAAGGCCATTCTCTACGTTTTCTTGACTTTGAATAAACTCCTGGACTTAGTGACCGTTCCCTCACTATCCCCACCCCTAGCAGGGCTGCAGAGCTCACAGGCCACTCTGATCGGTGTTACTCCCAGGTCTAACCTTTTCATTGTGGGCCAGGACTGCTTCTGTGGCGCTGAGAGAGGTCAGCTCTACTTCTGTGGACATCACAACAAGCCAATTTTGTTCAACCACGATATGGGCTGGCCCTACGGGAAAAGCTGTTCTAAAGCGACAACCGGTGTCCTGGGCCCTTTGATAGGGAAGTCAAGGCTGTCTGTGGCAGTGACTGATTTAGTTTCTCACTGAGGGTTTTATCTTGCATCTTCTTGGGGATGACAGGTCCCAGGGCAGGCAGCACTGTCACTTGCCATTGCTGTCATCCTGGAGCAGGATAAAAGGCAAGCAGGGAAAAGGTCCTGACTCCTCTTATCATTTCTTCTAGAGGAAAATACACTTATGGGGGAAAACGTGGCAGGAAGAGGGACTCAACCTCTGGATGCTCCAGAGAAGAGGAGGAACGGTGTGAGTTAGAGTCCCGGCTCCAAGGTGCATTAGCTGAGCTTGTCATCAGCCAGGGTGTGTGGTGCTAGCTCTCCAGGAGAGCTAAGCCTCGAGTTTTGGGGTGAGACGCAGCCAGGATTAAATTCCATTAAATCCCATTCTCACCACCTGCAGACTGTGTGGCCTTGGATAAGTTCCACGCCCTCCCTGAGCCTCAAATTACTCATCTGTGAGACGGGCTCATAACAGCGCTTAACACCGAAACTAGAGAGCGTGGAAATGCACGTGAAGGGCTTGGCACATAGCAATTGCTCATTAAGGTGACATGTCACCGTCTTTTTCCCATGGCCAATTCCTCATGACTCAGTTTCCACGTCTGTGAGACAGGAACCGCAGAAGAACCGCTTCGAGGGCTGCTGCTAGGACAGACCGAAAGGACGGGTGCGAAGACGCCTGCCCAGGACATAACACTCCCTAACGAGCGGGCTGAGGATCGGAGCCTCAGTCACCCCATCTGCAAAATGGGCACCTGGTCTCCCCCGCCAAGGCCCATGAACCCCCCGAACGGCGGTGCAGGCGGCTGCTCTTCTCCCCTCAGGTCCCTTCGACCATCTCAGAGCCCTCGGCCCGCCCAGCAGGGTAGATTTCTCAGCCCCAGCCCCTCAGGGGCGCGCCCAGCCCGGGCCTCCGGCACCCCTAGCCACTCCCCGATCCCGCTACCTATGGTGGAGATAAACGTGGAGTTGAAGGCGTCCTCGGAGAAGCGGAACAGGACACAGGTCTTCCCCACCCCCGAGTCCCCGATCAGCAGCAGCTTGAACAGGTAATCGTAGGTCTTCGCCATATTACACTCTCTCCCCGACGGGAAGTGCAGCCAGCGCCTCTCCACTGGCCACCAGCCCCGTCCATCAGCGACGAGCCCGCCCCTTATTGGCTCCAGGCCCGCGGCGCGTCACCGCGGCCGACACTCGCCCCTGAGTCCCGCCCGCCGCGGGGAGACCTGGGGAGGGGGCGAGCGGAGCGCGGAGCCGGAAGCAGCCCGAGCGTACCTCCCATTGGCCAGCACTGATATGAAGACGGGCTCTGATTGACCAGCAGTAAAGAGTCGAGGGGCTTCAAACGGGGACGAGACGGGGGCGTGGCATTATGTGGCCCCGCCTTCACCACTGACTCAGCGGCCCGGCCCCGCCCCAAAATGGGAGAGGGAAAGCTGCGAGCGGCGCCAACGGCTCGCGCGCCGACAAGTCTGTGGGCGGGGCTTGGGGTGCGTGCGCACGCGCACCCGGAGGTCCGTTAGGCGCCAGCAGAGGGCGCACGCGCATAGTTGGGGAGGGTATCTCTGGGTCTCGCCCTCACAACTCGCGCAGCCTCAGTAGGCGCCGAAGCGAGCGCGGGAAAGGACTGAAGAGCGTCTTTATACTTGTCTGTGGTCTCCTAGCAGGGGCAGCGTGAGCCGAGGGAGGAAGGAGAAAGGAGGCGCTGTATAATCGAAAAGTGACCCCCGAGGCGAGATCCGCGGTCTCGGCTGTGGCTTGGCAACCTACTTAGAGATGCCCAAGCTCTCCGCCGCCTGAGCGGCGTCACCGCCACGAGCTGTGCCCCAAGGCGCGCGCCGGCCTCCTCAGGGCCCGCCCTCAGCCGCCTTAGGGGTTGTCCGGGCCAGCCCCGGGGGTTAGGGCAGTGAGGATGCTGGGTCCTATCTAGGGTCGGCCGTTCTGTGTCTGGTGGGCCTCTCGACGTTGAAAAAACAGACCGTCGCGGTGGCTTCCGCCTGTGATCATAGCGCTTCGGGAGGCCGAGGCGGAGGATCGCTTGAGGCCAGGAGATGGAGGCTCCGCTAGCCTTGATCGCCCCACTGCACTCCAGCCTGGGCGACAGAGCGAGACACTCGAAAAAAGAAAAGGAGGGATACATTAGGAAAATCGTGCTTGCAGCCGGGTCTGGTGGCTCATGCCTGTAATCCCAGCAGTTTGGGAGCTGAGGCAGGCAGATCACTTGAGGTCAGGAGTTCGAGACCACTGCATTCCAGCTTGGGTGACAGAGCGAGACTCTTTCAAAAAACAACAACAACAAAAAACTAAAAAATTAGCCAGGTGTGGTATTGCATGCTTGTAGTCTCAACTACTCAGGAGGCTAAGGTGGGAGGATCCCTTTAGCCTTGGAGGTCAAGGCTGCAGTGAGCTATGATTGCACCACTGCACTCCAGCCTGGGTGACAGAGCAAAGCCCTGACTTAAAAAAAAAATTTTTTTTTGATACGGAGTTTCGCTCTTGTACCCAGGCTGGAGTGCAATGGCGTGATCTCGGCTCACCGCAACCTCCGCCTCCTGGGTTCAGGCAATTCTCCTGCCTCAGCCCCCTGAGTAGCTGGGATTACAGGCAGGCGCCACCGTGCCCAGCTAATTTTCTGTACTTTGAGTAGAGACGGGGTTTCACCATGTTGACCGGGATGGTCTCGATCTCTTGACCTCGTGATCCACCTGCCTCTGCCTTCCAAAGTGCTGGGATTACAGGCGTGAGCCACGGCGGCCGGCCCAAAAAAATTTAATTCCAGTACCAGCCCAGCAAAATGATGTTACTGTTTTTTTCCCATTTGATGGTGAGAAAACTGAAGCCAGAGGAGGTTAAGTGACTTTTTCCCCCTCCCCACTCAAAAGTAGAAGTTGGTATCTGAATTCAGAGTGCCCGTCTTCCCAGGCTGCAATTTGCTCACTAGGGCTTCCTGCTTCTTAGAGATGGTCCAGTCTCTCTTAGGTCACTCTGGGGCCACCAGGGCCTCAAGGCTCACTTAAGGGTCTGCAGAAGAATGGCCTCAGCTTTTCCTCCTCCCTTCCACTTCAGCTCATTCTGCTAATATAGCTCTGGTTACCACTTCACAGGCCTCAGCCTCTGTGGTATTTGATAGTCCTGACCACCTCTGAATATTCTATTTTTTTCTTGGTATCATCCTCATTTTATTTATGTACTTATTTTTGAGACAGGGTCTTGTTCTGTCGCCCAGGCTGGAGTGCAGTGGTGTGATTTTGTTCACTGCAACCCTTGTCTCCAGGATTCAAGAGATTCTCCCGCCTCAGCCTCCCAAAAGAGCTGGGATTACAGGTGCCTGCCACCACGCCTAATTTGTATTTTTAGTCGAGTTTGGGGTTTCACCATATTGGCCAGGCTGGTCTCAAACTCCTGGCCTCAAGTGATCTGCCCTCTGCCCCCTGCCTCTGCCTACCAAAATGCTGGGATCACAGGTGTGAGCTCCACGCCTGGCCCTATCTCTATTTTATTTGCTGGTTTCTTCTCCCTACCACCTCTCCCTCCCTTTCTTTGATTGGTTATTTTTCTCAGACCCCAATGCAGTCTTTTTTGGGGGGGAGGGGGTGGTTTCTGCTTGTCCCTTAGAATTTGTGTTCCTCGTGTTCTGTCTCTGTTCTCACTTTCTGGGTGCTCCTAATGTCTCCACGCTGACCAGTCTCATTGTTTTATCCGTAGTCGAGCCATCTCTTCACATCCACCTGTGTTCTGGACATCTCACTTTGGATTTGTCAGCTACTCCGAACTCAGCATGTTCACAACTGAACTCATCAGCTGATATCCAGACTGGCTTGTCCTGATTTTCCTTGCGAGTGAAACTTAAGCCATTTTTGACAGCTGCCTTTCATCTCTCATCTGTCACATCCTGGTTTTTAAGGAGGTTCTAAATAGCTCTTGAGGGCCGGGCGCCATGGCTCACGCCTGTAATCCCAGCACTTTTGGAGGCTGAGGCGGGTTGATCACCTGAGGTCAGGAGTTCGAGACCAGCCTGGCCAACATGGTGAAACCCCGTCTCTACTAAAAATTTAAAAAATTAGCTGGGCATGGTGGTGCGTGCCTGTAATTCCAGCTACTCAGGAAGCTGAGGCAGAAGAATGGCTTGAATTGGGGAGGTGGAGGTTGCAGTTAGCTGAGATTGCACCACTGCACTCCAGCCTGGGTGACAGAGCAAGACTCGGTCTCAAAAATAAAAAATAAAACAAATAGCTCTTGAATCCCGATCTTCCTTTTCCATTGCCACAGTGGAGTCATCGCGTTTCTCCACTGGTCTCCCTGCCCATTTTGTCTAATCCAGATTCCACCCTGCAGTGTGGTTATTCTAAAACACTTACTGTACGCTGGGCGCTGTGGCTCACACCTGTAATCCCAGCACTAAGGGAGGCTGAGGCAGCCGGGTTACTTGAGGTCAGGCATTTGAGACCAGCCTGGTCAACATGGCGAAACTGTCTCAATTAAAATTACAAAAATTAGGCTGGATGTGGTGGCTCACGCCTGCAATCCCAGCACTTTGGGAGGCCAAGGCAGGCAGATCACCTGAGGTTGGGAGTTGGAGACCAGCCTGACCAACATGGAGAAACCCCATCTCTACTAAAAATACAAAAAAATTAGCCCAGCGGGGTGGCATGTGGCCTGTAATCCCAGCTACTCGGGAGGGTCAGGCAGGAGAATCGCTTGAACCTGGGAGGTAGAGGTTGCAGTGAGCCGAGATAAGTGCCATTGCACTCCAGCCTGGGCAACAAGAGCGAAACTCTGTCTCAAATAAATAAATAACAAAAATTAGCTGGGCACATACCTGTAGTCCCAACTATTCTGGAGGCAGAGGTGGAAGGATTCCTTGAGCCCGGGAGGTCGAGGCTGCAGTGAGCCATGATCGAGCCTCTGCCCTCCAGCCTGGATGACAGAGTGAGACCCTGTCTCAAAAAACAACCCACTTCCTTTAGTAGCTATCTGTGGTCTCTTGGCAGGATAAAGTTCAAAATCTTCCTCTTAGCCTTTGATATCCCTCACAATCTGGTTCTATCCTCACCCTGTGTTCCACCCGTACTTCGTGGCATTGGGAATTCCCCAAAAGTTGGGCAGGTCTGTTGAACAAACATTGAACACAGTGATGTGTTAAGTGCTAAGACCGCAGGCATGACTAAAACAGTATCCTAAAATGAGATTACAACCCAAGTGGGGAGGGAGGAGGGAGAAAACACACACAAAGGGACAACTGTGGTCCAGTCATGGCAGGGCCCTTATGGGAGGGGTGACTTCATTCATTCCTACTCCCTGTACTGACCGTCGAAATCATCCCAGTGTCAATTAAGGTTGGATTGGTATAAAGGAAATGCTTTCAATTTTTTTTTTTTTGAGCCGGAGTCTCGCTCTTTCACCCAGGCTGGTGTGCAATGGGGTGATCTCGGCTCACTGCAACCTCCACCTCTCGGGTTTAAGCACTTCTCCTGCCTCAATCTCCCGAGTCGCTGGGACTACAGGCGAGTGCCACCACGCCTGGCTAATTTTTGTATTTTTATTAGGGACGAGGTTTCACTGTTAGCCAGGATGGTCTTAACCTCCTGACCTGGTGATCCGCCCGCTTCGGCATCCCAAAGTGCTGGGATTACGGGTGTGAGCCACCGTGCCTGGACAGTTATTTTTATTTTTGGAGAACGGGGTCTCGCTATATTGCCCAAGCAGGTCTCGAACTCCTGGCTAGGTTCAAGTTATCCTCCCCTGTCTCTGCCTGCTGTTCTTTTATTTTATTTTATTTTTGAAAAGGAGTCTCGCTCTGTCGCCCAGGCTGGAGTGCAGTGGCACAATCTCAGCTCACTGCCACTTCCGCCTCCTGGGTTCAAGTGATTCTCCTGTCTCAGCCTCTCGAGTAGCTGGGATTACAGATATGTGCCACCATGCCTGGCTAATTTTTGTATTTTTAGTAGAGACGGGGTTTCACCATGTTGGCCAGGGTGGTCTCGAACTCCTGACCTCAGGTGATTCACCCGTCTTGGTCTCCCAAAGTGCTGGGATTACAAGCGTGAGCCACAGCGCCTGGCCTGTTATTTTTTTGATAACAGAGTTGTTTGCAGATTCCATTAATGTTTTAAAGGCTTTCATTTCTCTTTCCAATTCCCTGCCTCTCCTCCTCAAAAAAAGATCTCGAGGCAAAATATCAAAATCCAGTAGTGAGACTGTAGTGGTCTTTGGCACTCTGTTGTAAGTTGTCTGCCATCCAACCAGCTAAATTTTAAGGTTACTTCCTTTGGCTCACTTCTTCCCTTGTATTCCATGGCAACCCATACTGGATTATTGAAACCTTTGCCTAACTGGCCTTTCTGCCTTAGTCCACCCCAATGCTAGACTTTCTCGAAGATGAATGCTAAATGGATTTTTCTAGTGTATTGCTTTGACTTGTTTTCTCATCTTTTTAGTCTTTTTTTGTGGTGGGGGATAGTCTTGCTCGGTCACCTGAGCACAAAGTGGCGTGATCTCGGTTCACTGCAACCTCCGCCTCCTGGGTTCAAGTGATTCACCTGCCTCAGCCTTCAGAGTAGCTGGCACTACAGCTAATTTTTGTATTTTTAGTAGAGATGGGGCTTCGCCATGTTGCCCGGGCTAGTCTTGAACTCCCAAATGATCCACTTGCTTCAGCTTCCCAGAGTGCTAGGATTATAGGTGTGAGCCACCGCGCCTGGCCTCCTACAGTCTTTAGTGGCTCTCCACTCCTGCCTAAATTATGTTCAGGTTTTCATCAGTGTGGGCCCAGCCTACCTTCCAGCTTTTCTACTTCTGCTTTGCTTTATTTATTTATTTTGAGAGGGTCTTGCTCAAAGACGGTCCCCCAGGCTGGAGTGCACTGGCCGATCACAGCTCATTGCACGCTCTGCCTCCTGGGCTCAAGCAATCCTCCTTCCTCAGCCTCTTGAGTAGCTGGAACTTATGGGCACGTGCCACCATACCCCACTAATTTGTGTATGTGTGTGTGTTTGAGACAGAGTCCTGCTCTGTTGCCCAGGATGGATTGCAGTGGCGCAATCTTGGCTCACAGCAACGTCCGCCTCCCAGGTAACTGGGATTATAGGTGTTTACCACCATGTCCAGCTCATTTTTGTATATTTAGTAGAGATGGGGTTTCACCATGTTGGCCAAGCTGGTCTTGAACTCCTGGCCTCAAGCGATCTGCCCACCTTGGCCTCTCAAAATGCTGGGATTACAGGTGTATGTAGCCACCGCAGCTGGCCAAATTTTTTTATAGAGATGGGGTCTCACTTTGTTGCCCACGCTAGTCTGCTTTGCTTTATATATGCAACTCAGAAAGCCTTAGCTAGGCAGGCCTTCCTATCTCAGGCAACAGAGACGCCCTTGCCTGCTCTTATCTATTAGAATCCTACTCATTCTTTACAGCCTGGTTCAGGCAAGACGGGATAGTGAAGGCCAGTTTTTGAGTTACTGAGGCTGAGTGCTCTTGCCAGTAATGAGATCGTAATACCCTTGTATCATGAAGTTATTATATAAAGGAAATAGATAACCTTTTCTTCGTTCTTGGCTCTGTTGTTTCCTCTTTCTGTCCCGTTAACATTTGTTGAACCAAAATGCGCTGTGTACCCGCACACATTCTAAAATTCACACAAACTGTAGTTTATGTAAAAATTTATTTGACCAAAATGTAGAAAAGTGATACTATTACATATGATACAGTTGCAAGAATCTAAAGAAAAGTGTGGATTTCATTCAATTGCACAATTTGCTAGTGTATTTCCTGGGTAGTGTGGTGCTGAATAAATAGGAGCGGGGTGGTGGGGTGGGGCGGATAGGGGATTCAAATAAGCCAGAAGCAGGGTGATCTTTAGTCGGAATTGTAAACTTTAGTCGGCCCTGACACGCTGCTGGGGAATATGGAATGTTCCAGCTCTGAGATGTTAACTGAGAAAACAGAAGTAAAACAAAGCCAATGTGTACAGCCCTGTCTACAAAATCCTCCATTATCCAGTTGAATCAGGAGTTACTTGGTCTTCTATTAACTTGGTCCCAAAGAAGGAATTCAAGTCCTAGATAAGTAAATCTTCAGCTTGCTATTCCCTGAAGTATGGAAATGAAGTTGGGCCAATTTTTCATCCCTGCTGCCAGAGAGGCCCTTTCTGCTAAGAAAAAAAAAACAACTCTTCTGCTCAACTTATTAATGACTTGTAGTCTTTTGGATATGGCTGACCTGAACTGGACTGAACTCCACCATACTCCTGCTGAGTGGATGGGTCATTATTGGAGTGAGACATTTGCTCCTCAGAGAACAACTTTATTTTTATTTTATTTTTTCTTGAGATGGAGTCTCTCTGTTGCCCGGGCTGGAGTGCAGTGCCATGATCTCGGCTCACTGCAACCTCCACTTTCTGGGTTCAAGGGATCCTCTTGCCTGTGTCTCCGGGAGTAGTTGATACTACAGGCAGGTGCCATCATAATTTTTATAATTTTAGTAGAGACGGGGTTTCACCATGTTGGCCGGGTTGGTCTTGAACTCCTGACCTCAAGTGATCTGCCTGCCTTGGCCTCCCAAAATGTTGGGATTACAGGCGTGGGCCACAACAGCCTGCCGGAGAACAACTTTAGAATGAAGGAAATATGCAGAACATAACATCACAGATCTATCCAGAAAATATGTGGGTGCCGGGCACTGTGGCTCACGCCTGTAATCCCAGCTCTTAGGGAGGCAGAGGTGGGAGGATAGCTTGAGCCCAGGAGTTCAAGACCTGCCTGGGCAACACAGTGAGACTCCATTCTCCACAAAAAGGAAAAAACAAAAAGACACACAAAAAAAGCAGAAAATATGTGGGTAATTACAATGATTTCCCAAGCATTCTACATTGACTGCTTGAGAGGATGTTTGTTCTGCATGGTGGAGTGGGGAGAAGGGCCAGGATTCTTAGGTTAATCTATCCATGGGTTATGACTTCCCACAATGCCCACCCCCCGCCCACCCCTTTTATTGGCTCTGGATGGAAAATCCCCACCCATGAGATGGTCCCTGTTCTCTCCTATAGTTCGACCAACCTTGACCCAAAAGGTTATGTTCTTCAGCATTTTAAATAGATCCACTAGATACTCGGGTCTGCGTTCTTCAAAGTGTGGGGCTGCCTATTCTCCCAGGAACCAAATGCCCTCCGTTTTAAGAAAGCATGCTTACTAGGAAATACCCTGCCTACCTTAGGAATAAATGCAACTTAAGGAAAAAATAAGAGAGCTGAAAAAGCTGGTGCCATTTGGGGGAAAGAAAAGGAAAGGAATGAGATTTAACTGGTGCTCAAAGCTTCTCCGATACAAAATATTTGGTCATGTATTCATAATTTGCTTGACATATCCAGCAAAGCAAAGATGGCAATAACAAAAGGAACTTCTTACAAGAGAAGAGAAAGACCCACGGAGCTCCGGAGTTTCTGGTGGAACAAGACTCTTCTGTTTTGATTATATACAGTTAAGTTCATTTAGTGTCTGATCCAGTGTCTGATGTAAGCCCACGTTCTCTTCTTTGGCCTGGGCAAGTTTCTCTGGTGAGGATTAAGAGTAGGGGGAAAGATAAATTAATAAGCATATTAGTTAAGTGAAAGAAAAAAATATTTATTTTTTTTTCTTGAGACAAGGATTTCACTCTGTTGCCCAGGCTGGAGTGCAGTGGTTCAATCTCAGCTCACTGTAACCTCTGCCTTCCAGGCTCAAGCAATTCTCCCACCACAGCCTCCCAAGTAGCTGGTATTACAGGCGCCCACCACCACTGCCCGGCTAATTTTTGTATTTTTAGTAGAGATGGTGTTTCACCATGTTGGCCAGGCTGGTCTCAAACTCCTGACCTCAAGCAATCAGCCCACCTCGGCCCCGCAAAGTACTGGAATTACAGGCGTGAGTCACCATGCCCAGCCAAAAAAAAAAAAATCTTTTTTTTTAAAGATGGGGTTTCACCATGTTGGTCAGGCTGGTCTTGAACTCCCGACCTCAGGTAATCCGCCCGCCTTGGCCTCCAAAGTGCTTGGATTACAGGCGTGAACCACTGCACCCGGCCAAAAAAAGAACAAGATTTCTAAACTTCAAACTGCCAGGATGAAAGTCACAACAAATCAAGTATTTGTTGTTGTTGTCCAGGCTGGAGTGCAGCGGCATCATCACAAAGCACCACAGCCTTGACCTCCCTAGGCTCAGGTGATCCTCCCACCTCAGCCTGCCAAGTAGCTGGCACTACAGGTGTATGCCACCACACCTGGCTAATTTTTGCATTTTTTTTTAAATAGAGACAGGGTCTTACCATGTTACCCAGGCTGGTCTCGAGCTCCTGGGCTCAAGGAATTCATCTGCTCAGCCTCCCAAAGGGCTGGGATTACAGGGCTATAGCCATCATGCCTGGCCAGTACTTTGTATTTTTAATTACAGCAGAACACCATGGAATACTAGGGACCAAGCACCAAATTTGGGAGTCACAGTTGTGAGACAAAATGCAAGGTGCCCAGTTAAACTGAATTTCAGATAAACAACAAATAATATTCTAGTGTTAGCATATCTCAAATGTTGCATGAGATGTACTTATGATTAAAAAATTATTCATTGCTTATCTAAAATTCAGATTTAACTTGGTGCCCTCTATTTTTCCTTGTGAACTCTGATAACCCTAGAATCAGAATACCTAGACTTAAGCCCCAGTTGTACCACTGAGATAAGCATTTACCCTTCCTACGTCTGCTTTCCCCATCGTCAAGTAGGGGTAACAATATGGCGTGGTGTGGGGGTTATGATGAGGAATGAATGAGAAATGCTTCAGAACCTACGACGTTACACAAAGATTTCCGTCCTAGATATTTGTGACTTAATATAAATTTCCACTCAAGTGCAAGTTAATTGGTCTCTGAGTCTTTGATAGGAAAATCTAACCCTATAACCCATCTTTCTTTTGAAGCTTCTGGGAATAGCTGTTTAAATTACAAGTGTAATTGTGTAATTGTCTATGCATCCAGAGGAATGGAGACAAACCCCAGGTAAATGCAACATGACTGAAATTTTCTTTTTTTTTTTGAGACGGAGTTTCGCTCTTGTTACTCAGGCTGGAGTGCAATGGCGCGATCTTGGCTCACTGCAACCTCCGCCTCCTGGGTTCAAGCAATTCTCCTGCCTCAGCCTCCCGAGTAGCTGGGACTACAGGCGCGTACCACCATGCCCAGCTAATTTTTGTATTTTTAGTAGAGACAGGGTTTCACCTTGTTGACCAGAATGGTCTCGATCTCTTGACCTCGTGATCCACCCGCCTCGGCCTCCCAAAGTGCTGGGATTATAGGCGTGAGCCACCGCGCCCAGCCTCTAATTTTTTTTTTTGAAGACAGGGTTTCACCATGTTGGTCAGGCTGGTCTTGAACTCCTGACCTCAGGTGATCCACTCGCCTCGGCCTCCAAAGTGCTTGGATTACAGGCGTGAGCCACCGTGCCCAGCCCTCATGACTGAAATTTAAGCCAGACTACAGGCATGTTGTTAAATGACTGAGCTGATGAAACAATTTAAATTAAAAAAGAAAGACAGAAAAAAGATGCCATTTAGAGCTATGCGTGACAGAGCACGAGAGAGAACTTAGTTTGCAATAAGTGATGGCTGATAAGGAGCAAGGCCAAGACTCATTAAAATACTGGGGGAAAAGAAAATTCCTCATTAAGTATGATATGATCAGCCTGGAAATTTACAGAATGAAAAAATGACTGTCTATCTAATCTATCTATCTATCTATCTATCTATCTATCTATCTATCTATCTATCTATCTATCGGCAGGGTCTCATATGTTGCCCAGGCTGGAATGCAGTGGCATGATCACAGCTCACTGCAGTCTTGGCCTCCCAGGCTCAAGTGATCCTCCCACCTCAGCCTCCGTAGCTGGGACTAAAGGTGTGTACCACTACACCCAGCTAACTCTTGTATTTTTAGTAGAGACGGGGTTTTGCCATGTTGCCCAAGCTGGTCTCAGGCAATGCACTCACCTCAGCCTCCCAAATAGCTGGTATTACAGGTATGCTGGGATTACTGCCATGAACCACTGAGAATCACTTGATGCCAGGAGTTCAAGACCAGCCTGGCCAACATGGTGAAACCCTGTCTTTATTAAAAATGCAAAAATTAGCCAGGTGAGGTGGTGGCAGGAGCCTGTAACCCCAGCTATTCAGGAGAATCACTTGAACCTGGGAGGTGGAGGTTGCAGTGAGCCAAGATTACACAAGATTGTGCCACTGCACTCCAGCCTGGATGACAGAGCAGGGTTTCATCTTAAAAAAAAAAAGTCAAGTGACTATGACCTGGGAGGATTCCATCAGATGGAGTTTTGCTGTTGTCGCCCAGGCTGGAGTGCAGTGACGCAATCTTGGCTCACTGCAACCTCCGCCTTCCCGTTTCAAGTGATTCTCCTGCCTCAGTCTCCCGAGTAGCTGGGATTACAGGGGCCTGCCACCACGCCCAGCTAATTTTTTGTATTTTTGTAGACATGGGGTTTCACCATGTTGGCCAGGCTGGTCTCAAACTCCTGAGCTCAAGTGATCCGTCTGCCTTGGCCTCCCAAAGTGCTGGGATTATACATGTGAGCCACTGCACTGGGCCTTAAACCCTGGTCTCTTGACTACACATCCTTCACTTCATCTTGTCACTTAGGGGGCAAGATAGTAAAATAGATGCTCTGGCATCTATTTTATTAGGTCTGCGATAAAAGGACTTTCCCTCAAAGTGTTAACTGCCCTTGAGAATCAGGACAAGGCTCACAGACTATTAACAGATAGTGGAGACCTCCATAGCACTAATCTCTCATTCATTCATATAGACTGTGCAACCCCCTTCAGTGCTCACAGCCCACAGGTAAGGGACTGGGCAATGGTTCGAGGCTGCCATTTACTCTGGCACGGTACACTATGAGAGGCCCACAGAGAGGGACCCCCCATAAATCCATTACCATGCTCTTTTTTTTCTTTTAAACTTTTCATTATGCTTTAAGGACATCTGAAGTCTCTCTCTTTTTTTTTTTTTTGAGGCGGAGTCTTGCTCTGTCACCCAGACTGGAGTGCAATGGCACGATCTCTGCTCACTGCAACCTCTGCCTCCTGGGTTCAAGCCACTGATTTTCTCACCTCAGCCTCCTGAGTAGCTGGGATTACAGGCACCCGCCACCACATCGGCTAATTTTTGTATTTTTAGTAGGACAGGGTTTCACCATGTTGGCCAGGCTGGTCTCAAACCCCTGACCTAAAGTGATCCGCCCACCTTGGCCTCCCAAAGTGCTGGGATTCCCAAAGTGCTGGGATTATAGGCATGAGCCGCCACGTCCAGCCATAGCACTAATCTCTGAAATTCCACTTAGGTGCTTAGCTAGGTGGAATGACTGGATAGACAGGCTGCATAGTTACTTCAAAGGGTGGAGTCCAGAAATGCCTGGGAAAAGTCCAGGGGCAAATACAAAGATTGCCAAACAAAAACCAGCCCCTACACAGTCTACAATCTTTCCAAGGGCATATATATGGCAGTGCGTGAGGGGAAGGGTTTTTGCAAAAGTTCAGGATGCATGGCGGTCAGGAGCAGGGAGAGGTCTGAGGTGGAAAAGTGTAGGTAGTTTAGGGTAGATGCATTTTGGAGGAATGAATGAATATAGAGAGTAACAGAGACAGAGCTTCCCACTAGACACACACACACACACACACGCACACACACAAATCACCGTAAGAATGGATGACTGTAATTTGTGGATCTAGTTGGAGATGTTCTTGCCATTTCCAGGTTCAAGGGGTAATATGGAAGACATGGCTGGGACACCTGAATGTCAATGATATGTGATAATTTGAGGTGGTGGTGGTGGTGGTGGGGTGCAGAGGAGAACTGGACGGACTATTTGAAACTTGGATTATCTTTGACAAATTGGTGTGTTTTTGATCATTAAAAAAGCATAGCTTGGGCCAGGCACAGTGGCTCATGCCTGCTTCCCATGCACTCTGGGAAGCGGAAGTGGGTGGATCACTTGAGGCCAGGAGTTTGAGACCAGCCTGGTCAACAACAGCTGTCTCTACTAAAAATACAAAAAAATTAGCCGGGCGTGGTGGTGCGCGACTGTAATCTCAGTTACTCGGGAGGCTGAGCCATGAGAATCATTTGAATCCAGGAGGTGCAGGTTGCAGTGAGCCAACATGGCACCACTGCACTCCAGCCTGGACAGCAGAATGAGACCGTGTTTCAAAAAAAAAAGGCCAGGCGCAGTGGCTCATGCCTGTAATCCCAGCACTTTGGGAGGCCAAGGTGGGTGGATCATGAGGTCAAGAGATTGAGACCATCCTGGTCAACATGGTGAAACCCTGTCTCTACTAAAAATACAAAAAATTAGCTGGGCACAGTGGCACGTACCTATAGTCCCAGCTACTCAGGAGGCTGAGGCAGGAGAATTGCCTGAACCCGGGAGGCGGAGGTTGCAGTGAGCCGAGATCGCACTATTGCACTCCAGCGTGGGTAACAAGAGCGAAACTCCGTCTCAAAAAAAAAAAAAAAAAAAAAAGTGGCCTTGTTTTCTCCAAAACCTTCATGCAGGAAAAAGTATGACCTTTTTTTTTTTCCTTATATTTTCTGTGGAGATGGGTTTCTCCATGTTGGTCAGGCTGGTCTCAAACTCACTACCTCAGGTGATCCACCCATCTCAGCCTCCCAAAGTGCTGGGATTACAGGCATGAGCCACTATGCCCAGCAGTATGTCCTGTTAATATCCACAGGTCAACCTTATGAGTTATTCTAAAGCAAAGTTCCTGTTATTACTAAGTCAAATATGAAGGGAGACTGATGTTAGTGTCCCAGGCAACTTTGGGACTTGGGAAAGAATTCTGAATTCATTTCTTCTGAGGTCACAGCACTTGCCACTCCCTTGCCCTGTTCATGGGGGGCCTGTTCACTCCTTGTACAGTCAGTTTTCTAAGGGCAGGGTGTGGAAGTGAACTTCCTCCCAGGACTGGGAGCTGGATGAGCAGTGAGCAGCCATGGGAAGCCCCAGGGTAACACAGAGAGAACACGAGACAAGGAGGAAAAAGGAGAAACAGGTCATTGCCGCTATTTGAACTCGTAGTTCAAGCCCCATTCAAGGGGAGCCGCATTTTTGACACCGGCTTGCTGGTTTTTCCAAATCCCTGCTGACTCTTAAGCTGCCTAAGCGGCTTATAAGGATGAGTCTCCATTCACAACCATTTCTATTTAAGGAAAAACCACTGCGGCCAGACGCGGTGGCTCATGCCTATAACTGCAGCACCTTGGGAGGGTGTGGCGGGCAGACTGCCTGAGTCCAGGAGTTCAAGACCAGCCTGGGCAACGTAAATAAGACCTCCCCACTTCTACAAAAAGTACAAAAATCAGCCTCGTATGGTGGTGCATGCCTGTACAGTCCCAGCAAATTGGGAGGTCGCGGTCGGAGGATCGCTTGAGCCCTGGAGGTGGAGGTTGCAGTGAACTATGATGGTGCCATTGCACTCCAGCCTGGATGACAAAAAAAGGCCGGGCATGGTGGCTCTTGCCTGTAATCCCAGCAGCTGGAAAGCCGAGGCAGGCAGATCATGAGGTCAGGAGTTTGAGACCAGCCTGGCCAACATAGTGAAATCCCGTTTTTACTAAAAATACAAAAAAATTAGCTGGGTGTGGTAGCACGTGCCTGTAGTCCTAGCTGCTCGGAAGGCTGAGGCAGGGGAATCACTTGAACTGGGGAGGCGGAGGTTGCAGTGAGCCGAGGCCACACCACTGTACTCCAGCCTAGGTGACAGAGTGAGACTCCATCACAAAACCAAACCAAACCAAATAAAACTATCAGAATGCAGATGCTGTTAGCTACCAGGTATCTGAGAGCACACGCCTAACTTGCTTTTGTTTTCACGCCTTCAGAAAAGCATCCTGTAGGCCTAATTTTCTTTTTGTAATGAGCTTTTCATTTGTGAGTGCGAAGCTAACCTCACCCACTTTGTGTTTCAGGCCACGGTCAGGGGCACACAGCTACGGCTCAAAGGCGGCAAGTGGAGAAAATGGGAATGAGGGGCATGAGGAGGAGGATGGCCCGTCTTTATTTCGGTTGCAGAGTCACAGACACATCAGAAGAAGGCTCTGACGTTCAAACCAGAGGAGGCAGGGCACTGGAGCTCCCAGAAGCCCACAGGGGCGTAGGAGGCACCACGTGAGAAGGACACAGGGCAGCAACCTGGCCGCCTCTCAGAGAGAGGTCATGTCGTTGAGCGCGTGGTCCAGCTCCTCGCTGATAGCTTTGTACTTGAGCTTCTGAGAGTATAACTCATCTAGAGGGTGGAGGTCCCCAGCGAGACAGTTCACAAGAAGTAGGTAGGTACGGGGGACAGAAGGCAGGGATCAGAATGGAGTGCCACAGATGAACCACAAGAAGAAGAAAAAAAACGTGAGCAAACAAAGCACAGACTGGGAGAAAGTTGTGTTCTGTGGGAACAGGTGAAGAAAACAAAAGATCTACGGACTGATTTCTAAGTGGGGTTTGAAGTTCTACAGGGGGATTAGCCAGAATGACGCTTCAACTCAGTGGTGACCAGGAGTGACAGAGCTTCTCCCCACCAGCCCCCACCCCCAGTTTATTTCTGATTTCCAATGACATCACCCTGTCTAAAGATCATACTTTGGAATGGGGCATTTTCCCTTATATGGGAATCTCACTTCCCCCCAGAAAAACACTGGGACACGCGGTCTGAAGAATGCGTCCTTTCTGTGTGGGATAGGCAGCTTGGAGGATTCCATTTGAACCCCAAGATTCTGGAATTTCTGGGCTGTATCATGAAGAACATGAGCCCAAATGTTAAATGTCGGAACCCTTCAAGAAATTCTGGGAGATGCAAGACTACAGTCTTTATTGTGGTGCCTACATTTCCCGTAGTTCTGTTTTTCCCACTGTGATAAGCTTTGAGCCCTCTGGGACAGAGCTTCTGCAAAAATGCAAGGCATGTAAAAAAAAAAAAAAAGCCAGTCGTCTATCAGAAATGAGCAAACCAAAGGAAATTGTGAAGACTTTTTTTCAGATGGAGTCTCACTGTCGCCCAGGCTGGAGTGCAGTGGCATGATCTCAGCTCACCGCAACCTCCGCCTCCCAGGTTCAAGCGATTCTCCTGCCTCAGCCTCCTGAGTAGCTGGGACTACAGGTGGGCACCACCACGCCCAGCTCATTTTTTGCATTTCTGGCAGAGACAGGGTTTCAGCATGTTGGCCAGGCTGGTCTCAAACTCCTGACCTCAAGTGATCCACCAGTCTCAGCCTCTCAAAGTGCTGAGATTACAGGCGTGAGTCACCACACCTGGCATGACTTTTATTTTTTTCTTTTTGAGACGGAGTTTCGCTCTTGTTACCCAGTCTGGAGTGCAATGGCGCAATCTCGGCTCACCGCAACCTCCGCCTCCTGGGTTCAGGCAATTCTCCTGCCTCAGCCTCCTGAGTAGCTGGGATTACAGGCACGTGCCACCATGCCCAGCTAATTTTTTGTATTTTTAGTAGAGACGGGGTTTCACTATGTTGACCAGGATGGTCTCGATCTCTTGACCTTGTGATCCACCCGCCTCGGCCTCCCAAAGTGCTGGGATTACAGGCGTGAGCCACCGCACCTGGTGACTTTTTTTTTTTTTTAAATCAGAGAGAGCCATACCTGTTTCTCTGTACTTGCTCATGGGACTAACTAAGCAAAGATATTTTACCTCCTGAAAGTAATAACTCAAGTCTGAATTATTTGCATTATCCTATTCCAGTGTTCCAAGACATCCAGATATGACATCACTACACACTTTACTTTCCTAAGGCAAACAAGGCCCAACCCAGCTCCTCCACACATATCCCCCAGCTGTCCCTGGATGTGTCTCAGAGGGGGAGTCAGGGCAGGGCACATTATTTAGATGGTAACCTCATACCTTCCAGGTCATCAATGGTCTTTTCCAGTTTTGCCACTGTTCTCTCTGCAAATTCGGCACGGGTCTCAGCCTAGGTAAGAAGAAAGGAGTTCCCATCATGGCTTCAAGACCAGCCCCAGGAGAAGCCTAAGCTCGCTGGGTGCAAACACACTCACCTCTTTGAGTTTGTCAGACAGAAGTTTAATTTCTTCTTCATATTTGTCTTCCTTTTCAGAATACTGTGGGAGAAAGCAAAATGCCGCATTTAAAAAAGGAGGGCACGGTCGGGTGCAGTGGATCACATCTGGAAGCTGAGGTGGATTGATTACAAGGTCACGAGTTCGAGACCAGCTTGGCCAACATGGTGAAACCCCATCTCTACCAAAAATACAAAAAGTTTGCCGAGCATGGTGGTGGATGCCTGTAATCCCAGCTACTCGGGAGGCTAAGGCATGGGAATTGCTTAAACCTAGGAGGTAGAGATTGCAGCGAGCCCAGACCGTACCAATGCACTCCAGCCTGGGCGACAGAGCAAGATTCCATCTCGAAAAACAAAAGAAGAAGGCAGAGGAGAGGCAGGCACCTCTCCCCAGCAGAAGAAATATGTGTGAAATGCGGAGAATGTGGGGGAAAGTCCTCTAGGATGGTATTGATCAGAAGGCCTGAACTGGTAACTTGAGATAAAAGTATGCTGAAGAAAGGGAGGTAACTGGAAATCTGTGCCACTTCAGTCCTCACCACCTTCCCCAGGGTGACAGGCACTCCCTGATCATAATCTCTGGACTTCTGAGTCCCAGGCCCCGTCCATGAATGTGTCCTTTAGCATGGAATGTCCCCCTCCTCATGACGACTTATCAGAAATGATACTTGTCTTTTTTTTTAATCAGAGACTCGCTGTGTCGCCCAGGATGGCGTGCAGTGGTACAATCTGAGCTCACTGCGACTTGCAACTTTCGCCTCCCAGGCTCAGGCGATTCCTCTGACTTGCCTCCCAAGTAGCTGGGACTACAGGCGCCTACCACTATGCTCTGCTAACTTTTGTATTTTTAGTAGACAGGGTTTCGCCATGATGGCCAGGCTGGTCTCGAATTCCTGACCTTGGGTGGTCTGCCTGCCTCAGCCTCCCCATAATAACTAACACTTAGGACTTGCTGCTTGCCATGGTCCAGACATAGTCAAATGGCATCACAGCCCGGTATCTGTAATCCCATTTTATAGGGGAGGAAAGGGTCGCAGAAAGGTGAAGTTATTTTGCTTAGGGTCACATGGCTATTACATAATCAAGTCATGACTGAAGCCTGACTCTGGAATGCAGTGGGGCAATCTCGGCTCACTGCAACCTCCACCCTCCAAGTGATCCTCTCACGTCAGCCTCCCAAGTAGCTAGGATCACAGGCGTGTGCCACCATGCCCAGATAATTTTTTAATTTTTAGTCGAGACGGGGTCTCGCCATATTGCCCAGGCTGGTCTGGAAATTCTGAGCTCAAGCGATTCTCCCATCTTGGCTTCTTAAAGTGCTGGGATTACAGGCACGAGCCACCACACTGGGCCTACGGCTCCTTTAAATGTTGCCTCCTTGGTGACACCTTTCACAATCTACCAAGGTCCCTCTATTGTATTCCCAAAGCACTCTGTGACTTTGTCAATCTCTTCCACTAGACTGGACTCTGAGCTCTTCAAGAGCAGATAGATACCAGGCCGGAGGCGGTGGCTCATGCCTGTAATCCCAGCACTTTGGAGGCCGAGGTGGGTGGATCACTCGTGGTCAGGAATTTGAGACCAGCCTGGCCAACATGGCGAAGCCCCATTTCTACTAAAAATACAAAAATTAGCTGGGCGTGGTGGTCTGCATCCGTAGGAGGCTGAGGAAGGAGAATTGCTTAGGCCCAGGAGGTGGAGGTTGCAGTGAGTTGAGATTGTGCCATTGCACTGCACTTGGATGACAGAGCAAGTCTTCAAAAAACAAAAGAGCAGATGCCATATCACTGGTGTCACATCTCACCTAAGCTCCTGGCCCAGGGCAGTGTTTGACGCACACACACCAACTGAATTCATTCCTTACACATCCTAGTATCAGATATTGCCAGGGCTGGCACATAAGGAAAACCAAGGCAGGGGGATCACTTGAGGCAAGGAGTTTGAGATCAGCCTGGGCAACATGGTAGAACACCGTCTCTACTAAAAACAAAAAACAAAACAAAACAAAAACCAAAAACCACACACACCACACACACACACACACCACACACACACACACACACACACACACACAATACAGACATAGCCAGGCACAAGGCTAGTACTAGGGACACAGCTCTGAACAAGACAACATGGTCCCTGTCCTTACAACTTAACAATCTAGCAAGGAAAGCATGCAATTAATTGAGTAATGATAATAAATGTAACAAAATCACAATGGCAGGAAAAGCAGTAGGCGGGGCTACACAGCAGAGAAATACCTCACCTAGAGGAGAAATCAGAGAAGGCCTCTCAGAAGAAGTGATGTTTAAGCAGAAGCTCAAAGGACGAATAGGAGGCCAGGCACAGCGGCCCACGCCTGTAATCCCGGCACTCTTGGGAAGCTGAGATGCAAGGATCACTTGAGCCCAGGAGTTTAAGACCAGCCTAGGCAACACAGTGAGTCTTCGCTCTACAAAAAAACAAAAAAAACAAAAAACCCCCAAAAAACTGTTGAGGAGTAAGTCCTAGCTACTCAGGAAGCTGAGCTGGCAGGATTATTTGAGCCCAGGAGTTTGGGGCCTGCAGTGAGCTATAATCACGCCACTGCACTCCAGCCTGGACAGCAGAGCGAGATCTCATCTCTAGGCTGGGCGTGGTGGCTCATGCCTGTAACCCCAGCACTTTGGGAGGCTGAGGTGGACAGATCACTTGAGATTAGGAGTTCAAGACCAGCCTGGCCAACATGATGAAGTGTCTCTACAAAACATCATAAAAATTAGCCAGGCATGGTGGCTCATACCTGCGACCCTAGCTACTCGGGAGGCTGAGATGGGAGAATCACTTGAACCCAGGAGGAGGCGGCTGCTGTGATCCAAGATGGCACCACTGCACTCCAGCCTGGGTGAGTGTGAGACTCTGTCTCAAAAAAAAAAGGATGAATTGGGGGTTTATCAAGCAAAAAAGGAAAGTCACACCGAGCTGAGTGAATAGCAGGTAGTGGCTGAGGTAGGAGGGTCACTGGAGCCCGGGAGTTCAAGAATGCAATGAACTATGATCGTGCCATTCAATTCCAGCCTGGGCGACAGCGAGACTGTCTCAAAAAAAAAAGGCGGGCTGAGGCCGGGCGCGGTGGCTCAAGCCTGTAATCCCAGCACTTTGGGAGGCCGAGGCGGGTGGATCACGAGGTCAAGAGATCGAGACCATCCTGGTCAACATGGTGAAACCCTGTCTCTACTAAAAATACAAAAAAAATTAGCTGGGCATGGTGGCGCGTGCCTGTAATCCCAGTTACTTAGAAGGCTGAGGCAGGAGAATTGCCTGAACCCAGGAGGCGGAGGTTGCGGTGAGCCGAGATCGCGCCATTGCACTCCAGCCTGGGTAACAAGAGCGAAACTCCGTCTCAAAAAAAAAAAAAAGAAAGGCGGGCTGTGGAGGCGCTGGGAGGACAAAACACGTCTGTGAAACTACAAAAGCAGGAGCAAGAATGAGGAAGAGAAGAAGCTGGGGAATTCAGTGGGGTTCGGCCATGGAAGTGTGCCCTTTGTTCCTGATGTAGCTTCCATGTCGTGACTGCTTTGGGTGCTGTTTCAACCTAAAAAGCCCAATTCCACCTCTGATCGTTGTTGCACCTTTGAGATGGTCTTTCTGGAGAAACCAGGGAATCAGGTGAGAGGGAGGCTCTGTATTATACGACTATGCTCAGATCTCCCTAAAAGGGGCCTCGTGTTCTTTTGTTTGTTTGTTTTTAAGAGAGTCTTGCTCGGTCGCCCAGGCTGGAGTGCAATGGCATGATATCAGCTTACTGCAACGTCCGCCTCCTGGGTTCAAGCGATTCTCCTGCCTCAGCCTCAAGTAGCTGGGATTATAGGCTCCTGCCACCACCCTGGCTAATTTTTGTATTTTTAGTAGACACAGAGTTTCATTATGTTGGTCAGGCTGGTCTAGAACTCCTGACCTTGTGATCCACCCACCCTGGCCTCCCAAAGTACTGGGATTGCAGGCATGAGCCATCGCGCCTGGCCACCTCATGTTCCATCTCTATCCTCCCGAGATGGAGATCAGAGATGGTGCTCAGACCCCATGGAAGAGGATACCCAAGAGTGCATGAGAAATCCAGCTCTTTCTGTAGGGGAAAAACCCTGGCTGCCAGGCACCAACGCTACTGTTAAATAAAGGTCAGATTCCCCATACCCTGACATGCTTCCCCATCCCCCAGGGGAAGAGAAGAGCCAAGTCAGGCAGGCCCCCCTCCAGCTCTAGCCAAACACCAACCTTTTCAGATGCAGCCTCCAGCGACTTCAGATTGTTAGTAACATTCTTGAGTTCTTCTTCCAGGTCGCCACATTTTCTGCACAAAGACAAAGGATTTTTGTGTCTTATCTTTCCTTATAGCTGGGCAATAGCAATCAACCCTAAAAGAAATTCCCTAAAAGAAATTTTCGAAAGGAGAAACCTACACAGCCCCGGGGGGGGGGGGGGGCCCAGAAGGAATGTGGAGGAAAAATGTTAATGGATTTTTCTGCAGTGCAATGCTATGTGCTTATCAAAGCCCTATCATACCAGGCAGAGGCGAGGCCGGCCCGAGGAGCCTTTGGAGGGCTTGGAAAGCACTCCTGGTCTTCTGCCAAGGGTGCGGCAACACTGACCTGTGAAATCTGATTGATGACCCTGACTCCAGGAGACGGGCAGGCAGGAGTGAGAATTTGCATGGGACACGCCAGGAAGGAAGCCCGGAGTGGATGTGTGAAACCAGATCTCTCTCCACACTCCAGGATGCTCTGTGGGGCTGAATTCCTCGCCCGAGGCCAAGAGGGCAGGGGTTGTGTTTTTCAGTGCTCTCAGTGCTCCTGGGATTCCTGTCAAGCTTCTCACCTTCCTCCCAGGAATGTGCCTCGGCCTAACACTGACAGTGGGAGCAAGGCACTTAGATACGGGTGGGGGTGCCTGCCTTCTGAAGCAGGTCAGGGTTGTGTTAAGATGGCACAACCCCCTGAGATATCCTCTCTGGGAAAATGGGCTTCCCTGCTGCCTCCTGTCTCACTCCTATTTCCTCATCTTTGCGGAAAGGGTCAAGATGTGGGCGGCGCTTCCCGTAGCAGTAAGAACAGCCACCACCTCTCTTTGTCACAGAAGCCAAGAGAAAGGATGAGAGATGAGCCCTGAGCTCCTGACGCCCGTCCACTTGAGCAGAGGCCCTGGTCAGAGCCAATTCCCAGCACAGCCAGCTTCCGCCCACTCCACCCCGGGAGCTGAGCCAGCCTCGTTCAGTCCTGTTCGGCTACTCACAGTTCAGACACCTCCGCACGCTCCTCTGCCCTCTCCAGCTCACCCTCCAGGATGACCAGCTTCCGAGCTACCTGCAGAGACAGAAAGGCCCAACTGAGCCCCATCCCCACCAGCTGTGCCCTCTCCCCCCCCACTGCAGAGAGCCCCACGGATGCCCCACCCAGACCCTAGATCAGCTGCAACCTGGGCTTTTCTGCTGGTTCTATTCTTAAAATTTTTTTGAGACAGAGTCTCTCTCTCTCTCACCCAGACTGGAGTGCGGTGGTGCAATCTCAACTCACTGCCATCTCCGCCTCCGGGGTTCAAGCGATTTTCCTATCTCAGCCTCCTGAGTAGCTGGGATTACAGGCACACGCCACCATGCCCAGCTAATTTTTGCCTTTTTTTAGAGATGGGGTTTCTCTATGTTGGCCCGGCTGGTCACGAACTCCTGACCTCAGGTGATCTGCCCGCCTCAGCCTCCCAAAGTGCTGGGATTATAGACGTGAGCCACCACGCCTGGCCTTTAAAAACTTTTTTGACGCAGGGTCTTGCTCTGTCTCCAAGGCTGGAGTGCAGTGGCGGGGTCAGAGCTCACTGCAACCTTGACTTCCCAGGCTCAAGCGATCCTCTTGCTTCAGCCTCCCAAGGAGCTGGACTACAGGTGCATGCCACCATGTCCAGCTAATTTTTATTATTTTATTTTGTAGAAATGGGGTCTCACTATTCCCCAGGCTGGTCTCAAATTCCTGGCCTCAGGCGATCCTCCCACCTCGGTCACCTGAAGTGCCGGGGTTATAGGTCCGAGCTACCGAGCCTGGCCTTTTGCTGGTGCTTCAACTCAAAGAGCCATCCCGGGGCCTGGAGGAAATCCTGATTCTCTTCTTTAGGCCCGAGGAGTGAGGCACACACGAGGCAGGATGGAAGAGCCCAGCCATCGAGGCAGGCAAAGGAGGGGCTGAGCGTGCGTGGTCTGAAAAATCCACGGCTTGGAACCATAATCCTCCATTTCTGCCCAACTGTGCCAAAACGCCCAGCTAAAGACACAAGTGAGCCGATCAGTTTTCCCATTACGTTAGACAAGCGTCCAAGGGACTTTTTGGCATTCTGGGAGACAGTTTCCTAGCCAAGTGCCTATCTCTGGACAAACATATGTGCGCGCAGGAGGACAGCTGACCTAACCAAGAGCTTCCTTTGGCTGGCCCCAGAGTCCCCGCTATCTCGGCAGATGCACTTCCTCCCGCTTCCTGCTGCTGCGCCATCTGCCAGCCCCACTCACCTCCTCGTATTTGCGGTCAGCCTCTTCTGCAATGTGCTTGGCCTCTTTGAGCTGCATCTCCTGAATCTCCATCTTCTCCTCATCCTTCATGGCCCGGTTTTCTATCACCTTCATCCCTCTGCAAGGAGCGACCAGAAGCGCTTTCACTCACACCCTCCCTCTACCCATCTCTCATCTATCTTTTTTTTTTTTTTTGAGACAGAGTCTTGCTCTGTCGTCAGGGTAGGGTGCAGTGGCGCGATCTCTGCCCACTGCAACCTCCGCCTCCCGGGTTCAAGCAATTCTCCTGCCTCAGCCTCCCGAGTAGCTGAGATTACAGGCGTGTGCCACCACGCCCAGCTAATTTTTGTATTTTTTTAGTAGAGACGGTTTCACCATGTTGGCCAGGATGGTCTCAAACTCTTGAACTCGTGATCCACCTGCCTCAGCCTCCCAAAGTGCTGGGATTACAGGCGTGAGCCACTGCGCCCGGCCTCATCTATCTTTTTTGAGACGGCAGTGGCGCAATCTTCACACATTGCAACCTCCACCTCCAGGGTTCAAGCAATTCTCCTGTTTCAGCCTCCTCGGTAGCTGGGATTACAGGCACCTACCACCATGTCTGGGCAATTTTTATTTTATTTATTTTTGAGATGGAGTTTTGCTCTTGTTACCCAGGCTGGAGTGCAATGGCCCGATCTCGGCTCACCGCAACCTCCGCCTCCTGGGTTCAAGCAATTCTCCTGCCTCAGCCTCCCAAGTAGCTGGGACTACAGGCGCGCACCACCATGCCCAGCTAATTTTTGTATTTTTAGTAGAGATGGGGTTTCACTATGTTGATCAGGATGGTCTTGATCTCTTGACCTCGCGATCCACCCGCCTCGGCCTCCCAAAGTGCTGGGATTATAGGCGTGAGCCACCGCGCCGGCCTTCATTTTCATTTATTTATTTATTTTTTGAGATGGAGTTTCGCTCTTGCTGCCCAGGCTGGAGTGCAGTGGTGTGATCTTGGTTCACTGCAACCTCTGCCTATTTTTTAAAAAAATTTTTTTGCAGAGATCGGGTCTCACTATGTTGTCCAGGCTGGTTGCACACTCCTGGGCTCAAGTGATCCTACCACCTTGGCCTTTCAAAGCATTGGAATTACAGGCATGAGACGCCACCCCGGCCCAACTCTCATCTAAATGCGTCTCTGAATCTACTGAGCACTGTGACACACTGCAAAGATGAAACTCTGCACACACATTCCCTTCATTTCTTTTTTTTTGAGATATCTCGCTCTGTCACCCAGACTGGAGTGCAGTAGCGTGATCGCTCCGCCTCCAGGTTCAAGTGATTCTCCTGTCTCAGCCTCTGAGTAGCTGGGACTATGTAGGTGTGCACCACCAAGCCTGGCTTTTATAATTTTAGTAGAGTAAAATTATAATTTTAGTAGAGTAAATAAATTTAAAAAATTATTTACTAAATAAATTTAGTAGAGATGAAATTGAGTATGATTTCACTATGTTGGCCAGGCTGGCCTCGAACTCCTGACCTGTAGGTGTGAGCACTGTGCCCAGCATCCCTTCCTCTTTACTGACTACCAGGCACTGTTCTAAGTGCCTTCACTTTCACAACAGCCCTATGGTGCAGGTACATTATCCATATTTTACAGATGAAGAAACTAAGGCACAGAGAGAGGTTAAGGAACTTGCTTAAGGTTACAGCACTGGTAAGTGGTAGAGCTGGGGCTCAGACCTCGGCAGTCTGATTCGAGTCTATGTTCCCTTTCTATTTACTTATTTATTTATTTTTCTGAGACAGGGTCTCGCTCTATTACCCAGACTGGAGTGCAGTGGTGTGATCTTGGCTCACTGCAACCTCTGCCTTCTGGGTTCAAGCAATTCTCCTGCCTCAGCCTCCTGAATAGCTGGAATTACATGTGTGAGCCACCACACCCGGCTAATTTTTTTGTATTTTTAGTAGCGATGGGGTTTCACCATGTCGGTCAGGTTGGTTTCGAACTCCTGGCATCAGGTGATCCACCTATCACAGCCTCCCAAAGTGCGGGGATGACAGGCGTGAGCCACCACGCCCGGCTCTTTTATTTTGAGAGATGGTGTCTTACTCTGTTGCCCAGGCTGGAGTGCAGTGGTACCCGGAGAGCTCATGGCAGCCTTGACCTCCCAGGCTCAAGCGATCCTGTTGCCTCAGCCTCCTGAGTAGCTGGGACTATAGGTGGGTGCCACCACACCCGGCTAAATTTAAAAAAAAATTTTTTTGTGGAGATGGGGGTCTTGCTATTTTGCTGAGGTGGGAGGATCGCTTGTGCCCAGAGTTCAAGGCTGCAGTGAGCCGTGATTGCACCAGCCTGGGTGACAGAGCAAGATGGTCTCACTTTGTTGCCCAGGCTGGAGTGTAGTGGTGTAATCATAGCTCACTGCAGCCTTGACTTCCAGGGCTCAGGTGATGCTCCGACCTCAGCCCTTTGAGTGGATGGGACTACCAGCATGCGCTACCATGCCTGGCTAACTTTTAATATTTTTTTGTAGAGATGGGGTCTCATTTTGTTGCCCAGGCTGGTCTCAAACTCCTGGGCTCAAGCGATCTGCCCGCCTCCCAAGGGATTACAGGCATAAGCCACCGTACCCTGACAAGACCTTGTGCATTTAAAAAAAAGAAAACAAAAGAAGAGGCTGGCCTGGGATAACGTGTCACTGATGTATCATTGCCGCCCGGCACAGAGACCATATACTTCTTGCTGTCCAATAAATATGTCCATGTGGGGTGTCACCCATTCTCAGCTAAGTCTCAAAACACCCTCACGAGGGTGTAAGAGGTCTCGCTCTCAGCGCGTGAGCAAGCTTGCTGGGATATCTACTGCCCCCAACACCCTTGCAGCACCCAAGAGATCAAAACGATCTCCCCGAGGCTACACAGAAAGTGCCAGTGGGAGAAGCTGACTCTACATACCCCGCTTCAAGTATAGATTCTTTCACTGAGACACAGCAGTCTCTAACAGGGGTGTCACCAAACACCTCAGGACAACATCATGCAAAGAAGATACTGGCCTTCGCAGGCTCTCTTGGTTTGCCAGCACGGGAGCCCTCAACGTGGGCACCCAGCGAGGCTGGTCTGACAGTGACAGCAGCTAACCCAGGCCCCAGGCACGGCCAGGAGCGCTTGTGACCAGATCTTCCACTGCCCCATGACTGCCCGGAGCGGCCACTCTCTGCCTCAATTCAGTGGCTGAAGCAGAGTCTGCTGTGGTGGCTTTTCCCTCTGCCCTGGTCATTCCATTATTTGAGAAGAAATTTCCAGCTTGGACAACAAGCGATCTCCAAGGTTCCCTAAGCCGGTTTCTAATCTCTGGTTAGCGGTCGCCACAGTGCAGTGAGAAATGCACCTTAAATTAGCCAGGTGTGGTGGCGGGTGCCTGTAGTCCCAGCTTCACTCTGGAGGCTGAAGTGGGAGGATCGCTTGAGCCCAGGAGGCGGAGGTTGCAGGGAGCTGAGACAGCGCCACTGCACTCCAGCCTGAGTGACAGAGTGAGACCCCATCTCAAACAAACAAACAAAATAAAGAAATACATCTTTGGGAGGCGTTTATACTACAAAACCATGGTGGCTGGCTCAAGTGAGAACTCTGCTGTGACTGAGGGCAGACGCGATGATCAATGCTTGGGCCCACACCATTGCCACACAAGCAACTCCTTTTCCACGACACACAGAGACTGCTGCTTCTGTGAATTACACAATCTATTCTCAGTCTTCCAGAGAGCCTGTGCCAAGGCGTGCCAGAGAATGATCCGGCTCCTGAGAAGAGGGCACCCTGCTGGTAGCCAGGATGCAGCACAGATGCCACGCGGGGGTGAGGAACATGGTCAGTTTCTTTTTTTTTTTTTTTTGAGACAGAGCCTCACTCTGTCGTCAGGCTGGTGCGCAGTGGCGTGATCTTGGCTCACCGCAACCTCTGCCTCCCGGGTTCAAGCGATTCTCCTGCCTCAGCCTCCCGAGTAGCGGGATCACAGACATGCACCACCACACCTGGCTAATTTTTGTGTTTTTAGTAGAGACGGAGTTTCACCATTTTGGCCAGGCTGGTCTTGAACTCCTGACCTCAGGTCCACCCGCCTCAGCCTCCCAAAGTTCTGGGATTACAGGCATGAGATACTGCACCGGGCTCAGGGTCAGTTTCAAGTATATTAACCTTGCTAGTTTGCACCTGTCCCTGAAATAGCTGTGACCATCCAAAAGCCTAAAGCCTACCTGAGAACTCCACTAACAATCACCTACACATCCCAAGTTTCCTTTCCTCCTTTCCACAGTATCCTGAAATTTTTTTTTTTTTGAGACAGGGTCTCACTCCTTCAGGGGCTGGAGTACAGTGGTGCAATCTTGCCTCACTGCAGCTTCAAACTCTCAGGCTCAAGTGATCCTTCCACCTCAGCCTCTTGAGTAACTGGGACTACAGGTGTGCATCACCACACCTGGCTAATTTTTGTATTTTTTGTAGAGACAGGGTCTCACCAGGTTGCCCATGTTGGTCTTGAACGCCTGAGCTCAGGCGATTTGCCTGCCTCAGCCTCCCAAAGTGCTGGGATCACAGGCAGGAGCCACCACACCTGGTCTACCCCGAAATTTGGTCTCAAGAACACTGAGAAGAGGCACCGTGGCTTTCAGAGAAAATACAAGAAGCAATGCTTTGCAAACCAACTGCCACAGTCATACCTGCAGTCTCACATCTGTCCATTTTGTTTGCCTTTCTGTCTGTCGGAAATTTCTTTTCATGGTCACCATTTGGATAAATGACCTGCACCCCTTTTTTTTGACATGGAGTTTCACTCTTGTTGCCCAGGCTGGAGTACAATGGCATGATCTCAGCTCACTGCAGCCTGTGCCTCCCAAGTAGCTGGGATTACAGGCACCTGCCACCATACGTGGCTAATTTTTTGTATTTTTAGTAGAGATGGGGGTTTGCCATTTTGGCCAGGCTGGTCTCGAACTCCTGACCTCAGGTGATCTGCCAGCCTCGGCCTCCCGAAGTGCTGGGATTACAAGTGTGAGCCACCACGCCCAGCCAAGGAAAAACATCTCTACGCACAGAGTGACGGTTTACAAAGCGCTGTCATGCATTTGTGGACAGGTGCATATCTCTGTGACCTTGTTTACTTTCATGCCAGCTCTGGGAGGTCGGCAGCACGAGCTGATCCCCATTTTCCAAAGCAAACATGGACGCCACCAGATTCAAAGCATCCTTACCTCTCACTCTCATCTGCGGCCTTTTCCGCCTCCTCCAGCTTCTGCAGGGCTGTGGCCAGTCGTTCCTGAGCCCTGTCCAGCTCCTCCTCAACGAGCTGGATGCGTCGGTTAAGGGCGGCCACATCACCTTCAGCCTGGGGGGGTTGGAGGTGCAGCCAAGTTAAGAAGTATTGGGCCACCCACCAGTGGGAATCTCTCATGTGTGCTGCCCTCCATTAACCCGATTTCCCCGTCAAAGCCCACCCAGGAGTCCAGGCCATAAGAAATTGACACTCGTACCAAAATTTCAGTATGATCTTTCCTGAAAATGTCTGGGAAATACATCCACCACTCAATGGCAAAAGGCGAGTGTCCCAGTACAAGACAGGGAGTTGAGTCAACGCAGGAGACGAACATACCACGTGCTTTGAGATCAGTATCAGTGCTGGCCTCCACAGCGGCTCACAATAGACCCAACATTAGGCTAAGACCTAAGATAGGCTGTTCTCTGAAAAAGGCGCAGAGTGTTACTGTGTAGAGTTCTAGGGCTCACTGTGGGATTCCTAGAAAGAAGGCCATCAGTGACCTGGCTCACTGTGTCCTGTGAGTCCCGCTCCCATTCACCAGAACGGCAAGATAAATCCAAGAATATGAAGCCCTCAGTTAAATGTTGGCCACGCAATTACCAAGGTAGGAAAAGGTGGGGCAGTCTTGTTGGAATGCCATCCTTCAGCCTGGCTGAGAGATGGCAGGACAAAAAGATATGAAAAGGGAAAGAAAACTTGGCTGCAGGCATGGAAGACATACCCCAACGGTGTTACTGGCTCTTCAACGTGTTTTTACCTACAAGGAAGGAAGTACAATGGAAAGCAATAAAGCAGGAACTCCAGGGCCAAAAAGTGCTGGGTTGGAATCCCCCGATTTGTCATTTTCTTTTCCTTTTATTTTTTTGAGATGGAGTCTCTCGCTGTCACCCAGGCTGGAGTGCGGGGCACAATCTTGGCTCACCGCAACCTCCGCCTCCCAGGTTCAAGCAGTTCTCCTGCCGCGGCCTCCCGAGTAGCTGGGATTACAGATGTGCACCATGCTTGTAATTTTTTGTATTTTTAGTAGAGCCAGGGTTTTGTCTTGTTGGCCAGGCTGGTCTCAAACTCCTGGCCTCATATGATCCACCCTCCTGGGCCTCCCAAAGTGCTGGGATTACCGACATGAGCCACTGCCCAGCCATACTTTGCCATTTTCTTCTTTCTGTTGTTTTTCAGACAGAGTCTTGCTCTGTCACCCAGGCTGGAATGCAATGGCGTGATTTTGGCTCACTGCAATCTCTGCCTCCTGGGTTCAAGCCGTTCTCCTGCCTCAGCCTCCCAAATAGCTGGGGTTACAGGCACCCACCACCATGCCTGGCTAATTTTTGTATTTTTAGTAGAGATGAGGCTTCACCATGTTGACTGGGATGGTCTCGAACTCCTGACCTCAGATGATCCACCTGCCTCGGCCTCCCAAAGTGCTGGGACTACAGGCATAGCCACCGCACCCAGCTGCTTTGTCATCTTCATAGCCACGTGGTGTTGGGAAGGTTGCTTCACTGCCCTGGCCCTCTCCATCCCAAAACCTGGTTAGTTATAGGACTGCCTTGAGGCTGTAACTCCAGGATGTGGCGCTGCTTACCCCCAGCAGGTGGGACATGCCAGAGAAGCGCATCTCTTACTGCCCTGGTTTTATTTTACTGCAATTTCATCCTCACACATCGTACCCATTTTACAAGTGGAGAAACTGAGGGGCCCCACCAGGGAAAGTGGTTTTGTTCACTGACTCAGTTGGTAAGATATGAATGGCCTCTAAGACCCATCCAGTGCTCTTCCTTGTCAGAACCTGTCCCCTAGGTCCTGCCAGGGCTTCGAGGCCAGGCAAGTTGTCCAGTGATGCCCACTCTTTGGAAGGAATATTGAGAATAGGTAAAACAGGCCTCAATAGAGGGTAAAAAGGAAGCCACACTAGCTTTTTCCTATCAAGGCAAATGAAGAATCCCTGAATTGGGAAGGCTATCAAAATTATTAGGAAGGCCGGGTGTGATGTCTCACACCTGTAATCCTACCACTTTGGGAGGCCGGGCAAGTGGATGGATCACATGAGGTCAGGAGTTTGAGACCAGCCTGACCAACATGGTGAGATATCGTCTCTAATAAAAAAGCAAAAAATTAGTTGGGCATGGTGGTGGCGCCTGCAATCCCAGCTACTTGGGAGGCTGAGGCAGAATAATCGCTTGAATCCAGGAGGTTTCAGTGAGCTGAGATTGCGCCACTGCATTCCAGCCTGGACAACAGAGTGAGACCTGTCTCAAAGAAACAAAACAAAAAAACAAAACAAAACAAAAAAACCGGCCAGGCACAGTGGCTCACACCTGTAATTCCAGCACTTTGGTAGGCCGAGCTGGGCGGATCACCAAGTCAGAAGTTCGAGACCAGCCTGGCCAACAGAGCGAAACCCCGTCTCTAATAAAAATACAAAAATTAGCTGGCATGGTGGTATACCTGTAGTCCCAGCTACTTGGAAGGCTGAGGCAAGAGAATTGCTTGAATCTGGGAGGTGGAGGTTGCAGAGAACTGAGACCACATCACTGCACTCCAGCCTGGGTGACAGAGACTCCATGTCAAAAAAAAAAAAAAAAAAAAAGAAAAAATTATTAGGAAACCACTCCCTGTCCTGCTCCCTAAGTTCATATGGGGGGGAAAAAAAAAAAGAACGAGGTTAACACGGCTGAAAGACATAAGTAGAGTCAGGAAGGCTTCTCGGCCCCAGATTCCTAGAAGCAGATGGGCACTCCCACAGGTGTTTCTGATTGCAGCGTCCTCTGAAACACCAATGCAGAGAATCCATGAAAACCGCTGATGAAACCGTCTTAAGAAACGCCGCTCAGGCCTTCCCATGAATGGGTGCCTTTCATTCTTTTTAATTGCATAGATCTTAACTCCTCCTACCACCTTCAGTAACTGGGGCAGGAACTAATATTGCAAAAAAAAAAAAAAAAAAAAACGCCACCAACACCATTATCCGATTCCAGGACATTTTCCACCCGCCAAAACCAATCAATCAAAAACCAAAACCGTGTACCTATTAGCAGTCAAGGAATTTATTTGAAAGATCAGAGGTGCTTGATTCATGAGCTGTCTTTTAAGTGAGTAGCCCTTACGTGGGAAATTCTGAATCCTGGCAGCCAGTGCCTTTGGCAAATTTCCAACTGTCTGGAGCTGAGAGATACACGCATATCTATACACGCATACATATATATGTATTTTTGAAAATCTGCTAGTCACTGCCAGTCATTTTGGGTTCCGCCCCTTCCTGCAATCAAAGCCTTCCACAGGCTACAAAGGATTTCCCTTATAAGGTAAAAGAGGCTAGCTAGATACATGTGGCAAAGGAACAGGAAGATGTCAGTTAATCACACAAAAATCTAAACGAAACCAGCTGTCGGGAAACAGGCCCAGAAGTCTACCACATGCCGGCTCCTGGCTTATTCTACAAGAGTGAGAGGTTTTTGTTTTTTTTTTTAACCCACCCCTGTTCTTAGTTCCTTTTGCCCTGGGAGAGGTTTTTCCTTCTCCCAGACAGAGAAGCAACCTTTGCTTTTTCAAGAACTTTTGAAAGTCTTCAACTTTCCAAAAAACATCTTCCCTCCCAACTAGACGGTCCCACTCCTAAGTCTTGGCTTTCGGCTGAGGGCCATTTTGAAGCCGAGTTAATTGTACTCCAGCAAGATGACTTGGGATGAGATCAGAGGGAGAGCTGTGTCGGTTAAGTGTGAGAAAGAGGCCAGACCGGCTACCGATTGCGGCTTACACCGGGTTTCTAAGGACTCTCAGGGCCAAAGCAATCCTTACAGGATTAAACGCTTCAACCAGGGCCCAGGTTGCGGCCCCCATCTGGACCCTTCCCAGACCTTGCAATTCACACCACCAATTCCATCTGGCCAGGCACCTATTGCCCCTATAGGGTCCCCACTTGAGCCTTAACACTTACTTAGCTTTCAGGGCTCTTGGGCTTCAACCTCTACCCGCACTGCTCCCCCGCACTGCTCCCCATCCCCCCACACCATCCAATTTTCTTGCCTCTGAGTCTGTGCACACTCACGTCTCTGGGCCCGGTAAACTTACTTATTCTATAAGACCCTGCTCAACCTCCATTTTGGAGCCTCCCGTGTCCTGCTCTGTGGAATGCAAATCTCACTTCATCAGTGAGTCAGTTCTTCTGTCTCCATTTGTCTGTGAGCTCTCCCCAGGGCAGAGGGAAGGCACAGAAAACACAATCGAGGCCGGGCGCGGTGGCTCAGGTTTGTAATCCCCGCACTTTGGGAGGCGGAGGTGGATGGATCACTTGAGGTCAGGAGTTCGAGACCAGCCTGGACAACATGGTGACACCCCCGTCTCTACTAAAAATACAAAAAAATGCCGGGCGCGGTGGGTCGGGCCTGTAATCCCAGCACTTTGAGAGGCCGAGGCGGGTGGATCACCTGAGGTCTGCAGTTTGAGACCAGCCTGGCCAACATGGGGAAACCCTGTCTCTGAAAACAAAAAAATTAGCCGGGTGTGGTGGCGGACGCCTGTGATCCCAGCTACTCGGGAGGATGAGGCAGGAGAATCGCTTGAACACGGGAGGTGGAGGTTGCAGTGGGCTGAGATCGCGCCATTGCACTCCAGCCTGGGCGACAGAGCGAGACTCTGTCTCAAAAATAAAACCAAGAAACAAAACACAATTGAGCATTTACAAAGCACCAGGCTCCACGCCTGAGATTTTACTCCTGGGACCCTCCCTGCTACTCTGAGGGGTCGGCATTCTCATCAATCCTACTCACAGATGGGAAAAACAGGTCCTAAATTGTAAATATCAAGTCATGCAGCTGGTAGGTGGCATGAGATGGGACCAGATCTGTCCCCAGCCCCTGGCGGTGCCACATTCTGTCCCGAGGGACAGCCAGGGGATGATGCTGAGGAGGTAGTGAAACTCCCTCCTTTTTCAGACCCATTGTCCGTCTCGGGCCCCGCGACTCCTGGTGGAGGCGCACTGCAGGCGCTCAAATGATCGTGGGTCCAGGGCCCCGCGGTAGCCTTCCCAGGGCCTTCTGGAGGAAGGCAAGGTCCCGCCGCCCAGGTTCCCGCAGGAATCAGCTGGAGAGAGAAACGCGGGCGGCTCGGGGCTGAACTTCCGCCACCCCCCCCACCCCGCCTGGAGCAGACACGTCGCCGCCGCGCCCCTGGGAACGGTCGGGGAAGTCCAGGCAGGAGCTGGGAAGCCGCGACAGAGGCGAGAAAGTGCGACCCCCTCCCCAGATCCCCGGACCGCCGCCGAAATCCCGGTCGGCCGGTCAAAGCCCAGACAATAGAAGCTCCACGTTTCCATCCTCACTCCCCGCCCCCAAGTCCGGCCGCGGGTTTCCCTCCGCCCCGGACCCCTGCGCCAGCCCCGAGCCGGAGCCCGCACGGTGCAACCCTCACGCCGCTCCACCTCTCCACCCGGGGATCGCGCACCTCCTCGGTCCCATCCCCCATTTCCCGCGCGGCCGGCCCCGCCCGACCAGGATACGGCGCCCCCTCCGCAGTCCCAGGCCCAGGAGCGAGGACCGAGGCGGAAGAAAGGGGTCCCGGGCGCCGGGAAGCGGGTCCGCGATCAGGCCCCGAGGGCTGCGCGAGGGCGCGAGGGCAGCAGGGAAGAAAGGAGGGCGCGCGGGGGAGGAGGCTGCGGGCGCAGGGCCGGGGCAGGGGCGCTCACTTTCTCGCGCCGCTCGCGCTCGCCGTCCAGCTCCCGCTGCAGGCCCTGCGCGCGGTCTTCCGCCTCGTCCGCCTGCTGCTGCAGGGCCTGGATCTTGCGTTTCACCGCCTCCAGGGAGTTGAGGCCGGCCATGGCGCGGAGGCGCGGAGGCGCAGAGGCGCAGAGGCGCACGGGCAGCGGCGGGCGCTCGGCTGGGCTGGGCTCGGCTCCGGCGAGAGCTGCACAGCCGCGCCCCGGCCCCCCAGCCTTTGCCTGCGCGGGGGCCGCCCCCGCCTCTCCCCGCCCCCCGGGCCGGCCGCCGTCGGGGCGATGAGGTCACCCGGCCGGGCCGCCGACGTCAGCACCGCTGGGGGAGGGCCTGACGTCGGCACCGCTGGCCACAACTGCTGGAAAGTGCCCCTTTTCGGGACTTATTTGGAGAAAGCGCCGGGAGGCGCCGCCTCCTCCTCCTCCTCCTCTTCCTCTTCCTCCTCCTCCTCCTGCGGCGCTCTCCGCCCACCCACCCGCCGGGCCCCGCCGCGGGCTCCCGCATCCCTGCGCTCGTACGTCGGAGGCTTTCTTCTCCGTGAGCTCCAGCTTCTCCTGCGCGTCCTTCAGGTCCTCGGAATATTTGTCCAGCTCGTCCTCGGTCCCTTTTAGTTTCTTCTGGAGGTGCGTCAGCTCTTCCTCCACCTGGGGACGACAGAGCGGAGGACGGGTCAGCCTGGGGGCTGGGGCAGGTCCCCGAGGTGCAGGGGTGCCCACCCATATTCACAGGTGCCCTGCCTCTCTCAGGGCCTCAGTTTCCTCATCTGTAAAACAGGGGTTACCTACCATAGCATGCACCACGCCACCCATGGTTACCTTATTGTCACATCGTCCTTCCCTCGTCCTGAGGACCAGCTGTTTTAGCCTTATTGGGGTCCTCAGGACTCTAGGGAAATCGATGACAACTTCTGGGAAACTGAAGACGCCACACGTTTTCCAGAAATACACACATTCCGGTTTCAGGGGTGCAGCCTCACCATGATCTGGGGTTAAGCAATCTCATTCTCCGTGTCTGGATTCCCCCCACATCCCTGTCCCCACCCCTTCTCCCTTTTGTTCTGACCTCAACACGGACAGTCAGAGAAACTTTCTAACCAATACATCTGCCCTCCCTCTGCCTAGAACCTGCTGTGGCTCCCTATGGCCCAAGGCAGTGGTTTTCTCACCGTCTCACCAAAATACTCTGAAGGGCTGAAGGGCTCAGATCTAGTGCCTCATTTCCGGGCTTTGGAGGCTTGGCTAGAAGAGACTCACCGCTACAGGGTCACTTTCTTTGAAGGCTCAGGTTAAGTCTTTAAATTTTTTTGCATATAGGCCATGTTCATTTTAATAAAATGTCCCCTACTTTCCCTAAATTTTCAGTCCTCTGTTTATCCCAAGACTCTGTCCCTATCCTCCTAACACTCCCAGTTTGAGAAGCTCAGGTCTATGGGACACAAACCACAGCCCCCATCACCTCTCATCTTTGTCACCCCCCGCCGCACTGATCAAGAGCTGGCTCAAGAAGCCTTTCCTGTCACCTCCAGGCTCTAACTCCCTCCCTGAGCCCCCAACTCTGGTTTAGGGTGATCATAACCAGTTCATGCCTGGATCTGATTTTTTTTTTTTTAAAGTCTCACTGTTGCCCAGGCTGGAGTGCAGTGGCGTGATCTCAGCTCACTGCAACATCTGCCTCCTGGATTCAAGTGATTCTCCTGCCTCACCCTCCCAGGTAGCTGGGATTACGGGCACATACCACCACACCCAGCTAATTTTTGTATTTTCAGTAGAGATGGGGTTTCACCATATTGGCTAGACTGGTCTTGATCTCCTGACCTCAAGTGATCTGCCTGCCTTAGCCTCCCAAATAGTTGGGATTACAGGCGTGAGCACCACACCGGGCTTGGCTCTGTCTTTTGCCTCAGATCATTTGACACTCATCTTGTTCCTGCTCCAGGGTGGGCAAGCAGCCCCCACCGAGCCAAGCTTCATTCTCCTGCTTCCTCCCCACAGCAGGAGGCTCAGAGAGGTGGAATGATTTTCCCCAGGTCACACAGCACAGGGTTTGAGCCCACGTCTTCTGAAGATAAACCTATTATGAACTGAATGCTTGCTTCTGCCCCCTTTCCAGTTAATATATTGAAGCCCTCATCTCCATGTGATGGTAACTGGTGATGGGGGCCTTTGGAAGATGATGAGGTTTAGGTGAGGTCTTGAGGGTTGACCCACCATGATGGGATTAGAGTCCTCATGAGAAGAGACCAGAGCTTGGTTTTCCTCTTCCCATGGGAGGACACAGCAAGAAGGTGGCCGTCTGCAAGCTAGCTAGAGAGTCCCCCCCAGACATGGAATCTGCTGGCACCTTGATCTTGGACATCTAGCCTCCATACTGTAAGCAATAAATGTATAGTATTGAATCCACCAGTCTGTGGTGTTTGTTATAACTGCCTGAGCCAACAAAGAAGAAACCCTTGATCTTGTTGGTCACACCAGGCCAGCTTTCCTTCCTCCCTTTCTGACTTGGGTCTCTTCTCTTTCTTCCTTAAGAGGGTATGTTTAAAAAGCTGTTGTGCCTGTGGCTCCAGCTCTCAATCCTCTCTGGGTTACAGGCTCACCCCTGAGAGGATGTACAAAATGTACCAGGTGCCCCGTGTGTGTGTCTGTGTGAGCGTGTATGTACATTATTATTAATGTTTCATTTCTGAGACGGAGTCTGGCTCTGTCACCCAGGCTGGAGTGCAGTGGCGAGATCTCAGCCCACTGCAAGCTTCACTTCATGGGTTCAAGCAGTTCTCTGCCTCAGTCTCCCAAGTAGCTGGGATTACAGGCGTGAGCCACTGCACTAGCCGAGTATGTGCATTTTTTGGCTTTTTTTTTTTTTTTTTTTTTTTTTAAGATATGGTCTTGCTCTGTCTCCCAGGTTGGAGTACAGTGGTGTGATCGTAGCTCACTGCAGCCTCAACCTCCTGGACTCAAGTGATCCTCCTGCCACAGCCTCCAAAGTAGCTGGAAAGTGTGAACTCTTAAAAGGCCGTATCACAGCCTGGCCAACATGGTGAAACCCTGTCTCTACTAACAATCCAAAAATTAGCCGGGCATGGTGTTGGGCACCTATAGTCCCAGCTACTCAGGAGGCTGACGCAGGAGAATTGCTTGAATCTGGGAGGCAGAGGTTGCAGTGAGCCGAGACTGCACCACTGCACTCCAGCCTGGGCGACAGAGCGAGACTCCATCTCAAAAAGAAAAAGAAAAAAGGCATCCAGGCTTCCCATCTTGGGGGCTGCTGGAGGATGGGGTGGAGGCTGGCAGCTGGGGTTCAGCTGAAGTCACTGAGGTGACCTGCAAAGGTCTCTAGCTGAGATGCTGCAGAGAGCAGGGAGGGCTATTCTGTCTGAAGTCCCCTGGAACATCCCAAGCCCAACCCAGGGCTGCCTGTGGATCAGGGCAAAGTCAGAGTCTATAGAGCCTGACCTTGACCTCCGGGCTGGGATCCTGGAAGCCTGACTCCACATCCAAGCCCTGTGACCCCCATCCCCTTTTCTGTCCTCAGTTCCTTCATCTGCAGAACAGAAGCCTTGACATGCTGGTCTCTGAGCGTTCCGGCAGCTGCTTTTGAACTTCTGCCTTGACTGAGAAAGTGGGCCAGTTTCCTTAGAGACGTTTCAGAGGTCAGCCCTGACCTGACTTCCTTCCAGATCTGTGGATCACGGCGTTTACTGAGTGCCAACCGTGTGCCGAGCATAGGGCTCTCCTAACATGTAGGAAGAGGAAGAGCAAATCTGACAGCATTGGGTTCATCGGGATATGAAGATGGTTTGGGTGTTTTGTTTTTGTTTTTTTTGAGACAGGGTCTCGCCGTGTTATCCAGGCTGATCTCGGACTCCTGGTCTCAAGGGATCCTCCCACTTCAGCCTCCTGAGTAGCTGGGACAACAGGCATGAGTCACTCCCCCTGACTGGTTGGGAGGTTTTTTGTTTGTTTGGTTTGGGGTTTTGACTACTTTTTTGGGGGCAATGTTCTGGGCAAGAACAAGGTGAGGACAGGGATAAAGGCGGCAGGGGGCTATCCAGCACTTAGAATGTGTTGGGTGTGTTACAAATATATATATATATATATATATATATATATATATATTTTTTTTTTTTTGATTCGGAGTTTCGCCGTTGTTACCCAGACTGGAGTGCAATGGCGCGATCTTGGCTCACCACAACCTCCACCTCCTGGGTTCAGGCAATTCTCCCGTCTCAGCCTCCTGAGTAGCTGGGATTACAGGCACGCGCCACCATGCCCAGCTAATTTTTTGTATCTTTAGTAGAGACGGGGTTTCACCATGTTGACCAGGATGGTCTCAATCTCTTGACCTCGTGATCCACCCGCCTCAGCCTCCCAAAGTGCTGGGATTACAGGCTTGAGCCACCGCACCCGGCCGCAAATATATATATTTATTTTCGAGGTGGAGTCTGTTCTGTTGCCCAGGCTGGAGTGTAGTGGCATGATCTCGGCTCACTGTAACTTCAGCCTCTCAGGTTCGAGTGACTCTCCTGCCTCAACCTCCCTAGTAGCTGGGATTACAGGCTCTCTCCACCACACCTGACTAATTTTTGTATTTTTTGTAGAAACAGGGCTTTGCCAGGCTGGTCTCGAACTCCTGACCTCAGGTGATCGCCCTACCTCAGCCTCCGAAAATGCTGGGATTACAGGTTTGAGCCACTGTGCCCGGTCAGGGTGTGTTACAAATATTGTCTCTGGGAGGTCCCATACTACAGAAGGGCAAACAGAGTCTCTGAAAGGGGAATCGACTTGCCTGATGCCACACAGATGGGGGGTTTGAATCTTTGTTAGTCTGATTCCAAAGCTAGTTTGCTTGACTTCTAGACCATGCTGGACCCACTGCTAAGAATGACTTTCTGCTTTTCACTGGGAGGGCTTCTACTCCATGCCCAATCCCAAGGCTCCCCTACGCTGGTGGCCTGCTCTGCTGCCCTGAGCAGAGCTTTTGCCACCCCTAAGACTCTCCCAGCCTCTGTCCCTCCCTTTGGCCCACACCTGACCTCTGAGCTGGAGGTATTCATAGTCTGACTGTCGCCCTCAGCCTGGAGTTCCTTGGCGGTCAGGTCTGGGACTGAGGCCACTATGGGAACACTGTAAGAAGTGTTTGGGATGACACTGCGTGTTCTCACTCATAAGTGGGTGTTGAACAGTGGACACAGGGAGGGGAACATCACACACTGGGGCTTGTTGGGGGATGGGGAGCCAGGGGAGGGATAGCAGGGGGTGGGGGATAGGGGAGGGATAGCATTTGGAGAAATGCCTAATGCAGATGACAGGGTGATGGATGCAGCAAACCACCATGGCACGTGTACCTAGGTAACCTGCATGTTGCACCTGTACCCCTGAACTCTTTCTTTTTTTTTTTTGAGACAGAGTTTCGCTGTTGTTACCCAGACTGGAGTGCAATGGCACGATCTCGGCTCACCGCAACCTCCACCTCCTGGGTTCAGGCAATTCTCCTGCCTCAGCCTCCCGAGTAGCTGGGACTACAGGCGCGCACCACCATGCCCAGCTAATTTTTGTATTTTTAGTAGAGACGGGGTTTCTTCATGTTGGCCAGGATGGTCTCGATCTCTTGACCTCGTGATCCACCCACCTCGGCCTCCCAAAGTGCTGGGATTATAGGCGTGAGCCACCGCGCCCGGCCAACCCCTGAAGCTAAAGTGTAATATTTAAAAAAGGGTTTAGGATGAATCAGTGACAACCCCAAACCCTTCAGTGGTAGGTAGTGGGTATAAAAATAGGTGAGCCCGTGCTGGGCGTGGTGACTCATGCCTGTAATCCCAGCACTTTGGGAGGCCGAGGCAGGCAGATCACAAGGTCAGGAGTTTGGGATCAGCCTGACCAACATTGTGGAACCCCATCTCTACTAGAAATACAAAAAATTAGCCAGGTGTCGTGGTGCGCACCTGAAATCCCAGCTACTCAGGAGGCCGAGGCAGGAGAATTGCTTGAACCCAGGAGATGGAGGTTGCAGTGAGCCGAGGTGGTGCCACTGCACTCCAGCCTGGGGGATAGAGTGAGACTCTGTCTCAAAAAAAAAAAAAAAAAAAAAAAAAAAAGATCAGGCTCTGTGGCTCATGCCTGTGATCCCAGCACTTTGGGAGAATCACTTGTGCCCAGGAGTTCAAGACCAGAATGGGCGACATAGTAAGACCCTGTCTCTACAAAAAATAAATAACTAGCTGGGTGTGGAGGGGCATGCCGATAGTCTTGGCTACTGGGGAGGCTGAGGTGGGAGGATCGTTTGAGCCAGGGAGTTCGAGACTGCAGTGAGCTATGATTGTACCACTGCACTCCAGCCTGGGCAGCAGAGTGAGACCCCATCTGTAAAAATTAAACAAAAAATTAAAAAAATCGGACATGCACCAGGTTTCTTTCCATCTACCCAAATTCCATATGCCAGGCACGCGCTAGTCCACAGAGCCTTGCTGTAACCAGTCATTGGCCCTCCGCAGGCCTCAGTTTCCCTGCCTGGAATATGATTACCTTAGCCCCTGTAAATGGGGCCCTGGGGCAGGGCGGAGGCAGGATGTGGGGTCAAAGGCCAGTGGTGGAGGATGTTGCTGCCCTGGGAGGGGAGGGGAGTAGGCAGGAAGCGGCTGGGCTGGGTCTCTTTGTCCTATTCCCACACTGGGTAGGCAGGGCCAGAAATCAACGCTTGGCTGCCCAGTCCCCCAGGGTCAGGCTGGCCCAAGAGCTGCTCTCTCTGGCCTCCTGCAGAGTCAGGCACTCTAAGTGCCTCTATTCCCCGGCAGGACTGGCCATCGGCCCCTGTGGGGCTCTGGCTTCTGCTTGGGAATTCTGGGATCTTGGGTTCCACACCTGAACAGCAGAAGGCATCATTTGTCCCCATTTCACAGATGGGGACACCGAGGGCTCAGAGACTCACAGGAACGTGTCCTCAGTCATGAGGCTAGGAGGGTCACAAAAACCAGGCTCCATGGCTTATGCCTGTGATCCCAGCACTTTGGAAGGTTGAGGTGGGAGGATCACTTGAGCCCAGGAGTTCGAGACCAGCCTGGGCAACATAGTGAGACCTTGCCTCTACAAAATGTGAAATAACTAGGTGGGCATGGGGGTGCTTGCCTATAGTCCCAGCTACTGGGGAGGCTGAGGTGGGAGGATTGCTTGAGCCTGGGAGTTCGAGGCTGCAGTGAGCTGTGATTGCACCACTGCACTCCAGCCTGGGCAGCAGAGTGAGGGCCCATCTCTAAAAAATAAAAATAAGTAAAAGAAGACTGACATACACAACGTATGTGCTAGTCTACGGAGACTTGCTCTGAGTCCATGTCTACTCCGGTGGCCATCTTTGTTGGACAAAAAAGGTGTAATCAAAAGAAGCTGTCCTCACCTCCGTGGCCACACAGCTGGCTGGAGGCTTTGAGGCTCCTTCCCTTTTGAACTTGTGGCTGCCTTGGGAGATGAAGCTGTATCAGCCACTCACACCTTAGTAAGAATTAGAGCTGTAAACTTGTTTCTCTCTGAATCTCTGGCTAAGTCCCTCATGGTGAGGGCTAAATGATGGATAGAAGCTGGCCCAGCACAGGATGGATGTCTGTGTTGGCCAGGGAGGGTCATACAGAAGGTGGAGGGAGCTTGTGGCGGGGAACACTGGGGCGTGTTCCCTGTGACACAGACTCTTAGGGCAGCCCCGGGGCACTGGAGGCCGGGGAGGCCCAGAGGGGAAGTAGGGCGGGGCAGGAAATCAACCCACATTTATTGAGCGCTTACTCGGCACCAGGCGATGGGCCAAGGGTGCCATCTGTACAGTCACCTCTAATCCTGTCATGGGGAGGCGAGGGAGGCCCTGCTGTCACTTCCGCATCTCACTCATGTAGCCGTCGAGACTCAGAGAGGCTGGGGTGTTTGCCCTGGGGCACCCAGCGACTGAGCCATAACTCAAACCGGTCTGAGCTCGGACTTTTGCCTTTAGCTGCCGGCTGGCCTGGCTCCTGGCCTGGGTGGGGCTGGACACTGGGTGCCACGGTCCTAGGCACCTCCCAGGGCTTTATCTGAGACCTGGACACTCCCCAGGGCTTGGCGCTTGACCTCCGGTGGATAAGCCTTGTGGGGAACATGGCTCTGTGGGAGGGGACTCCTCCCTTCCTTCCTCCCACCCACTGTCCCCGTCTGCTCTGCCCCAAGCCATGGCCACGGCCTTGGGATCCTCGTTGCCAGAGTTCCTGGGACTCTAGTTTCCAAAGTTCTGGGTCTGTGTGGGCTCTTGGCTGCCAGGAGATGGGAAATGGCCTCCGTGTCCTCTGTCTGCCATGGGCCACCCACCTCCCCTGGCCTCCAGGCTTACAGCAGGGACACCCCCACATACACATTGAGATTCTCAGGCGCACTCTCAACTCTGCTCCCATCCTGGTCCCCAGACCCCACCCAGTCAGCCCTGCAGCAGGTCTCAGCCCTGGGACCCCACCACACACTCACACGCCCGGCCACTCTCCTGGACAGCTGCCCATGAGACCTTGGGGTCCCGTTACAGTGGAGGCTTCCTGATCCAGGGGCACAGCATCACCTACGAGCACACACAGGTTGACACAGTCACCCTCACATCCACAAGCACAGGCACACGCCAGCAGAAGCAGTCACGGACACACACTCATCCACACATGCACCAATAGAAACACACACTCACCCACACACCACCAGAAACATATCCACACATGCTCACACACACACACCAACAGAAACACTCATCCACACACATACGCACCAATAGAAACACACACTCATCCACACACCCAGAAACATATCCACACATGCTCACACACACACGCCAACAGAAACACTCATCCACACACATACGCACCAATAGAAACACACTCATCCACATACCACCAGAAACATATCCACACATGCTCACACACACACGCCAACAGAAACATCCACACACATACGCACCAATAGAAACACACTCATCCACACACCCAGAAACATATCCACACATGCTCACACACACACACCAACAGAAACACTCATCCACACACATACACCACACATACACACCAATAGAAACACACACTCATCCACACACCAATTGAAACACACATCCACTCCAAGAGAAGCACACTCATCTAAACATGCACACACACCAGAAACACAGTCACCAACACACACGCAACCCAACCCAACAGAAACACACATCCGAACGTGTGCACACCCACACACCCATGCCAGTAGAAACCCGTCACCCGGACATACATATGTCAATGCGTTCCTTCGATCGCCGTCATGCCAGCGTTTGCACAAGCACACACACAGCCCGCCTCTCCCGCCACCCTCATGGCCCCCCCCCACAGGCTCACAAACACACCCACACTCTCGCACCCTCCCTGCACTGCGGGCAGCGTCCTGCCCTCCCACAGCCCTCCTGGCACTCACGTGTTCTCACAGTCACCTTCACCCTTCCACACTCTCCTCCGCTGAAACACGCACATGTACCACAGACACACACAACTTATGTGCACACACAGAAAAGCTCACTCAGATACACTCACAGACACACAGATCTGTTCAAACACACACAAGTAGGTATACACACACAGACACATGCAGAAATGCTTAAACACGGATACACACAGAGACACACAGAGAATTGCCCAAACACACACAAATACGTGTACGCATGCTCAAACATGCAGATAGAGAAGTGCTCACATACACAGATGTACACACACAGAGACTTGCTCAAACACACAGACATGGCCAGGTGCGGGGGCTCATGCCTGTAATCCCAGCATTTGAGGAAGCATGGGCAGATCACTTGAGGTCAGGAGTTTGAGACCAGCCTGGCCAACATGGTGAAACCCCATCTCTACTTAAAATACAAAATTAGCCAAGTGTGGTGATGCGTGCCTGTGATCCCAGCTACTCAGGAGGCTGAGGCAGGAGAATCACTTGAACCCGGGAGGCAGAAGTTGCAGTGACCTGCGATCTGATCACTCCAACTTGCACTCCAGCCTGGTGACAGAGCAAGACTCTGACTCAAATACACACACATACACCCCTGTACACACAGCCACACCCTATACACACATACACGCCCAAACACACACAAACCTGTACACACACATGCTAAAACACACACACGGCATGACCCCAACTGCCCTGTCTGGTACACAACCTCCCAGCGCAAACGACAGGTCCACCTCCCTCACAACGTTCTCACTCTCTCCCTCCCCCACCATCTCTCTGTCAGACTCAGTTTGTTCGCACTGGCCCTGCTGGGGGTGGGTCCGATTGTCACCCCCCTTCCAGCCCAGAGCCCCATCCAAGGAAGGTTGCGATCCCCTCGCTCTTCCTCGCCCGAAGCATCAGCCCCCGTCCTCCCCACCAGGGCCCCGCACAGAGAGGATGCCCTGCAGCCCGGCGCGGCCCAGCAGAGGGAGGCTTACTTACCTGCTTGCACTTGTCCTCGGCGGCTTTCTTATCCGCCTCGGCCTGCTCTGCTCGGTCGATGGCATTCTCCTTGTCCAATTTCAGCATCTGCATTTTCTTCTTGATGGCCTCCATGGCTGGGCGCTGGCGTGGGGGACGTGGGGAGCGCGGCGGGCTCTGTGGGGGCTGCGGCAGGCGGGGGCTGTGAGCAGGCGAGTGAGCCTGGCAGGGTGGAGGAGAAGCCCTTATAGCCTCCCCGGGTGCACCCGCCCTCCTGCCGGGCGAGTCTTGGAGGAGGACCAAGCCCAGGCCGGCCGGGCCAGCCGCCACTCGCTTGCTCAGGAGGACTTGGCCAGCTCACCGTGCTCCCCACAGTCCTCGCCTTATTTGGACGTGGGATTTTCTTAAAGGAAGAAAAAAAAAAGGTCCTAGCTGTTTCCATTTTTAACCTGGTGACACAGGTCCCGCGTGGGCGTGTGGGCACGGCACAGGCCCAGGAGAAGCTGCACAGGCAGGACCTGGAGTGGGGGCTGCTCTGGGCAGCCTCAGTTTCCCTGTTCGTCCTTGGGAGGAACTAAGAAGGCTTGCAGGTGGGTGCAGAGTCCTGGGGCTGCGATGTCCGGGGGCTGCTGTCTTTTCTGCCTTGGGCTTGTCTGTGGCTCTCAAGTACCTGGTCCCCAGAAGATGGGAAAGTGCCTGTTAAGCAAAATGAGCAATCCCCCGCCCCCTTTTCTCTGCCTAGGAAACGTCTATCTTTCAAGGCCCAGATCCCACGGCCCCTCCTTCAGGAAGCCTTCCTGGATTCCTAAACAGGCTTGGCCTTTTAGCCCAGCATCAAGCCTTCTCCTCCCCTCTGGGTTCTGGCTCTCTAGTGTCAGGGATTAGGCCTCCACTTCATTTCCTGCCACCATGCCCAGGGAGCCTTCCTGGATTTCTCCCACCTCTTTCTGTGGTGCCTCTGTCTCTCTTTCGGTGACTGTCTCTGCATCTCTTTCCATTGTCTCCGTCTCTCCTGCCCCCTGGTGGCTTTTACTGCATCTAGCTCACAAGGGCGAGAAGGCCACTCAACTGATCTGGGCCATCTCTGAAACTCTTGGAGCCCCAGGCAGGCTCCTGCTGTCCTCCTTAGGTCTCATGTCTTCCTTCCCTCCCTCTTGTGCTGGGAATCAAGCTATGGCTCCCCAGTTCCCAAAGAACAGGAGATGGCCTTAGTGCCTCAGCTCCCTGCTTAAGACTCTGCCCCCAGGCCGGGTGCAGTGGCTCACGCCTGTAATCCCAGCACTTTGGGAGGCCAAGGTGGGCAGATCACCTGAGGTCGGGAGTTTGAGACCAGCCTGACCAACATGGAGAAACCCTGTCTCTACTAAAAATACAAAAATTAGCCTGGTGTGGAGGTGGCTGCCTGTAATCCTGGCTACTTGGGAGGCTGAGGCAGAAGAATCGCTTGAACCTGGGAGGCGGAAGCTGCAGTGAGCTGAGATCCGGCCATTGCACTCCAGCCTGGGAAACAAGAACAGAACTCCATCTCAAAAAAACCAAAAAACCTCTGCCCCCAACTGTCTCCACACAGGACCCTTACACCCCCGTTTTCCCGCCCCCAGGCCTTGGCCTGCTGTCTCTGCCTCCCCTCTCCCTTCCAGCAATCCCTGGCAGGATTCACTGACTCCAGAAAGCTTTTTCCTTCCTTAGAGAGCAGAGCTAAAAGACTAAAACAAAAATAAAGACTTTTTCTAAAAAAAGAGAAAGTTTCATTTATTGGCTCATGCGTTCAGTCATTGAATTCCTCTCACATGCTGTGCCCTAGCAGTGCTGACTCAGCACGCAGGAGCTGTAACCATTACTGTTATGCTTCAAGCAGCATTTGTGGGATGTGAACTGCTCTGGGGCAGGCTTGGGTCTTGGCCTTGTCTGTGGCTTTCTGGGTACCTGGCCCCTAGAAGATGGGAAAGTGTTTGTTAAAATGAACACACACACACACACACACACACACACGCACACACACACACACTCTGACTAGGAAACCTCTATTCATCCTTCAAGGCCCAGACCCAATGGCTCCTCCTCCACGAAGACTTCCTGGATTCCTAGACAGACTCCTGGATTCCCAGCCAGCCTGAAGACTCCTGTGTGGAGGCAGGAGGCCTTCTTGTTTTCTGCCCAAGGCTGTAGAGGAAACCAGATCGTGGGAGAGACTGGGCAGTGGTCAGTGCCACTGGGGCCTGTAGGTTTCAGGCTAAGAGCGTCCAGCTCCCCTATGCCCCCTCCCAGCTGCCTCACTGTCCATTAAGCCAGCTTACTTCTCTTTGTCACGGTGAGAACATCACCCCTGCTGGTGCAGGGGCCGAAAACATAGCAAATAGAACATTCTAGAACCTCTTACATACGCTAAAGACACTGGCTTCTCCCTGTGTTCCGGAGTTAAGAGATCTCAGCCCAGACCCCTCCCCAACTCCATTCTTCATCCTCCTCCCTTATCCCACCCCTCCCCCATGCTACACAGACTCAGTTTCCTCCTGTGACAGAAGCAGACCAGAATAATTTCGTTTCGAGGACTGTGGATCGCGGTGGATAAGGAAGTGCCGTTCATGGACTAAGCTCAGCACGCGACTCACAGATCCCACTTCACTCTCCTTGAGCCCTAAGAGGCAGGGACTGTTTTTATTCCCCTCCTTTTTTTTTTTTTTTTTTTTTTTTTGAGACCAAATCTTGCTCCGTCCCCCAGGCTGGAGTGCAGTGGATGATCTCGGCTCACTGCAACCTCCGCCTCCCAGGTTCAAGCGATTCTCCTGTCTCAGCCTCCTAAGTAGTTGGGACTACAGGCGCCTGCCACCATGCCCAGCTAAAGTTTTGCATTTTTAGTAGAGACAGGGTTTTACCATGTTGGCCAGGCTGGTCTTGAACTCCTGACCTCAGGTGATCGTCCTGCCTCTGCCTCCCAAAGTGCTGAGATTACAGGAGGGAGCCACTATGCCTGGCCTTTTGTTCCCATTTTTATGGAGCAGGAAGTTGAGGCTGGCCCTCCACTTCAGACAAGCCTGCGCAAGGCCATCCAGCCAGGCGAGGCGGCTCCAACGGGGCCCCTTTGCCTTTACAACAAACTCCAGAAATGAGCTGTGGTTATGAGCCCCTCCTCATTTTACAGATGGGGAAACTAAGGCCCGGAGTGGCTCACCCACAGTCCCCCAGCTGTGAGTGGTCAGCTGACTCTAGGATCAAGCTCATGAGAAGTCTTAAGACACCCCCACCCTACCAGCACCGCTCTGCTCCGGCCAGACCTCCATGCCCACCATTTCTCATTCTCCTGGCTCTCTCAGCCTGAGTCATCAGAGGTCAGTCCTGATGTCCTCTCCACCCCTGCTGTCCCCCACTGTCCCCAGAGACCCTACAACCAGCCTCGCCACAGGTGGTGTGGCTAATTCCAGGCCTGACACCACCGGCCTGGGAAAGAGATCCCTCCCGCAGGAGACGCCTGCATGTGCTGCATGGCCTTGTAGGGAAGACCCTTGTCCCTGGAACGGTGTCTTGCAAAGAGAGCTCCCGGAGGTGGAGTGTGACACGGAGGAGGGGAGAAGGCAGCTAGGACTGCTGTTAAGACTAGCTGTACGCCCCTGTCAGCATCTTCCGTGTGTCCTGCTCGGTAGCCTTGGTAACGGACTTATGTCCCCTCTGGTATGTGCTCCAGGGAATACCCCAGGAGCCCTGGTCAGGGCTGGGAGGGTCATTTGGGGTTCCCGGCTGTGGGGGACCCTGTCCCAGCTGTCCAGGCTGTGTATTCTGGGGCATGAGGCAGGTGGAGGCTGCCATTTATAGCTCAGGAGTGAGCTTCCCTCCGGCACGACAACCTCTCCATCTGGGGCATCTAAGGACGGGGTGTGGGAAACAGAATGACCCATCGGCATCCCAGCCACCTCCCAGTCATGAGACCCAGGGTCCTTTATCAAGCATCTACTACCACGTGCAGGTTTTTGGAGCACTGTGGTGGGCATGACTCAGCCCAGTGGGGTGAGACAACCCATAACTACAATTATGGAATTAACTACAATAGAGCAAATGACTGTCTCAGGCTGGGTTCCTCCCGAAGCCAACCTCGACACAAAAGTTCAAGGAGGTCGGGCAAAATGTCTCACGCCTGTAATCAGAGTGCTTTGGGAGGCTGAGGTGGAAGGATCACTTGAGGTCAGGAGTTTGAGGCCAGCCTGGGCAGCATAGCAAGACTCTATCTCTACAAAATATGCAAAAACTAGCTGGGCATGGTGGTCTGTGCCTGTCGCCCCAGCCACTCAGGAGACTGAGGTAGGAGAATCACATGGGACCTGAAATTTGAAGCTGCAGTGAGCAGCTTCCTTCCTTCTTTCCTTCCTCTTTCCTTCCTTCTTTTTCTTCCTTCTTTCCTTCCTCCCTCCCTCCCTCCCTCCCTTCCTTCCGCCTTCCCTTCCTTCCTCCCTCCCTTCTTTCCTGCCTTCCTTCCTTCCCTTTCTTCTCTCTCCTACCTCCCTCCCCTTCCCTCCTCCCTTCCTTCCTTTTCTTTCTTTTCTCTCCTCCCTCCCTCTCCTTCCCTCCTTTCTTCCTTCCTTCCTCCTCCTCTCCTTCCTTCCCTCCGTCCTTCCTTCCTTCCTCCTTCCTTTCTTCCTCTCTCTCTCTCTCTCTCTCTCTCACCCAGACTGGAGCGCAGTGGCACAATCCTGGCTCACTGCAGCCTACATTTTCCAACTTCAACTGATCTCCCACCTCAGCCTCCTGAATAGCTAGGACCACAGGCATGTGTCACTATGCCTAGATATTTTTTTGTTTTTGTAGAGTTGGGGTCTTGCTGCATTGCCCAGGCTGGTCTTGAACTCCTGGGCTCAAGTGATCTTCCTGCCTTGGCCTTCCAAAGTGTTGGAATTACAGGCCTAAGCCCCTGTGCCTGGCCTGCCATGAACTATTATCACACCACTGCACTTCAGCCTGGGCATCAGAGTGAGACCCCGTCTCTTAAAAAAATTGAAGGACAAGTAGTTTATTTGGGAGGTAACCCAAGGAGACACGAGTAGAGGGTGGGAGGTGAAACGGAATAGAAAGTAGCCATTAAGTCTGCATTATGAAGCCAGTTACTACCACGGGCAAACTGGGTGCAGTCCCACTGAGGGCCTCTGGAGGTAGCAGAGAGCACACTCTTTGGAGTTGTCCCAGCTGTGGGGTGAGGGAGCTGGGGTATTTATCCACCAATGAATTCCATGCTGTCATTGATTGAAGGCTGCTCTTAGGGGCTGTTGATTCTGCTGACCTGCCCCTGTATGGGCCACACCCACTTCAGCAGCTGGAGGAAGCCTTGGGGAGGACCTGGGGCCCTTTTCTCCCTGCCCGCCCCACCACTGGCTTGCCCCTTCCCAGGTAATTCTTTTTTTTTTTTCCCAGGGTCTCACTCTGTGGCCCAGGCAGGAGTGCAGTGGTGAGATCTCAGCTCATTGCAACCTCCATCTCCCAGGTTCAAGCAATACTCTCCCTATAGCAGAGAGATGAAGCTGCTAGAAGTAGCTCTTGGTATGGAGAGAAACAGTAGGACCCCAATGGATCTGGACCGGCACTAACAGCGTGGGCTAAGTGTTTTTTTTTTTTTTTTTTTTTTTTTTGAGACAGTCTTGCTCTGTTGCCAGACTGGAGTGCAGTGGCACAATCTTGGCTCACTGCAACCTCCGCCTCCTGGGTTCCAGTGATTCTCCTGCCTCACCCTCTGGAGTAGCCGGGATTACAGGCATGCACCACCACACCCAGCTAATTATGTATTGTTAGCAGAAATGGGGTTTCTCCATGTTAGTCAGGCTGGTTTTGAACTCCCAACCTCAGGTGATGTGCCCGCCTTGGCCTCCCAAAGTGCTGGGATTACAGGTGTGAGCCACAGAGCCCGGCCTAAAAATGTTAATGAATGCAGAATGTGGGCACCTGATTAGTCTTGGGTGAAAGGCAGGGAAAAGCCTCCCTGAAGAAGTACACTGAGGGAGGTCTGAACCGTGGTTGTGGGGTCTATGCAAAAGTCACCGGTGGGAGGGCCTGAGGGCAAGTGAGCGTGTCTGCTGTTAAGTGCAGAGGTGAGGCTGTGGTGTGGCGGCTGGTGAGGCTGCAGGGATCAGGTGTGGTGGCTCACGCCTGTAATCCAAGCACTTCGGGAGACAAAGGTGGGAGAATTCCTTGAGCCTAGGAGTTCAAGATCAGCTTGAGGAACAGAGCAAGAACTCATCTCTATGAAAAATGTAAAACTTGGCTGGGTGTGGTGGCATGCATCTGTAGTCCCAGCTACTCCAGAGGCTGAGGCAGGAGGATCACTTAGGCCCAGGAGTTTGAGGCTGCAGTGAGCCATGATGGTACCACTGCACTCCAGTCTGGGCAATAGAGTGAGGCCCTAACTCTTTTTTTTTTTTAAGACGGAGTTTCGCCCTTGTTACCCAGGCTGGAGTGCAATGGTGCGATCTCGGCTCACCACAGCCTCCACCTCCTGGGTTCAGGCAATTCTCCTGCCTCAGCCTCCTGAGTAGCTGGGATTACAGGCACGCGCCACCATGCCCAGCTAATTTTTTGTATTTTTAGTAGAGATGGGATTTCACCATGTTGACCAGGATGGTCTCGATCTCTTGACCTCATGATCCACCTGCCTCGGCTTCCCAAAGTGCTGGGATTACAGGCGTGAGCCACCGCGCATGGTGGCCCCATCTCTTAATAATAATAATAAAAAAAAAAAGAGTTCCAGCCAGGCGCGGTGGCTCATGCTTGTAATCCTAGCACTTTGGGAGGCCAAGGTGGGTGGATCACTTGAGGTTGGGAGTTTGAGACCAACCTGACCAACGTGGAGAAACCCCATCTCTACTAAAAATACAAAAATTAGCTGGCCACGGTGGCGTGCACCTGTAATCCCAGCTATTTGGGAGTCTGAGGCAGGAGAATCACTTGAACCTGGAAGGTGGAGGTTGCGGTGAGCTGAGATTTCGCCACTGTACTCCAACCTGGGTGACAGAGCCAGGCTCTGTCTCAAAAAAAAAAAAAAAAAAAAAAGATGCGGTGGCTCATACCTGTAATCCCGGTACTTTGAGAGGCCAAGGGGTTTGGGTCCCTTGAGGCTAGAAGTTCAAGACCAGCCTGGCCAACACGGTGAAATCCCATCTCTTCTAAAAATACAAAAAAATTAGCCGGGCATAGTGACAGTGGACCTGTAATCCCAGGTACTCGGGAAGCTAATGAGTATTGCTTGAACCTGGGAGGTGGAGTTTGCAATGAGCTGATATTGCACCACTGCACTCCTGCCTGGGTGACAGAGTGACACCCTGTTTTTTTTTTTTTTTAAAAAGAATAACCTGGGAAGAGGCAAGCCAGTGGCCAGGCAGGCAGAAGGAAAAAGGCCCCATGTCCTCCCCAAAGTCTCTGAGCCGCACTCCGAGGGAACTGTGTGGGTTAGAGAGCTTGGCTATTAATGCTGTAAAACAGGCATGACCACACGGTAATTAATCATAATTACAGTTAACACGACATGTCTTTAATGTGTTCATGCTGCTCTAAGTGACTAGCGCACATAAACTCACTTCATTTTCTTTTTTTTTTGAGATGGCCTCTCACTCTGTCGCCCAGGCTGGAGTGCAATGGCATGATCTCAGCTCACCGCAACCTCCACCTCCTGGGTTCAAACGACTCCCCTGCCTCAGCCTCCCGAGTAGCTGGGATTACAGGCACGTGCCACCCTGCCCAGCTAATTTTTGTATTTTTAGTAGAGATGGGGCTTCACCATGTTGGTCAGGCTGGTCTCAAACTCCTGACCTCGGGTAATCCACCTCAGTGTCCCAAATCCCAGCACTTTGGGACACCCACCTCAATCCCAGCACTTTGGGACACCCACCTCCGTGTCCCAAAGTGCTGGGATTGCAGGAGTGAGCCACTGTGCCTGGCCCTCACTTAATTTTTACAATAACCTTATGAGATGAATGCTTTTGATATTTCGGTTTTGCAAAATGCAAAGAATTCTGGATGTGACTCATGGTGATGGTTGCAGAAGAATGTAAATGTACTTAGTGCCACTGACTGCACCGTAAACTTAAAAATGGTTTGGCCGGGCGCGGTGGCTCAAGCCTGTAATCCCAGCACTTTGGGAGGCCGAGGCGGGTGGATCACGAGGTCAAGAGATCAAGACCATCCTGGTCAACATGGTGAAATCCCGTCTCTACTTAAAATACAAAACACTAGCTGGGCACGGTGGCGCGTGCCTGTAATCCCAGCTACTCGGGAGGCTGAGGCAGGAGCATTGCCTGAACCCAGGAGGCGGAGGTTGCGGTGAGCCGAGATCGCGCCATTGCACTCCAGCCTGGGTAACGAGAGCAAAACTCCGTCTCAAAAAAAAAAATGGTTTAATGGTCAATTTTATGTGTGTTTCCCCAAAATTAAAAAAAGTAACAATAACGGTAACAATGAACATTTGCGGAGCACGTACTATGTGCCAGGCACTGGACGAGTGTTTTAGATGCCTTATCCCAGGGTTGACAAACTTCAGTCATTGCCGCATCTCTTCCAGCTTTTGTCCATGTCTCCGTTTGGGTTTTCCCCCAAAAGTAGCCCTCAACACAAGGATTTGTGGGAGGGGGGTCCCAGAAGCATCGAGAGAGGGGAGAGGTGACGGTGAGGGGAGATAGGTTCATGAGTGGGCAAGTAGGGCTTGGTTCCACTCAGGATCTTCGGAGCAGCTGAGAAGGAGACATCGCAGAGTCATCCTGTGGAAGGGTCAGGACGCTGTGAGCAAATTTCCCACCAATTCTTTTTTTTTTTTTTTTGAGAAGGAAGAGAAGGAGTCTCACTCTGTCACCCAGTCTGGAGTGCAGTGGCGTGATCTTGGCTCACTGCAATCTCCACCTCCCGGGTTCAAGTGATTCTCCTGCCTCAGACTCCCAAATAGCTGGGATTACAGCTGCCCACCACGGTGCCCGGGTTTTTTTTTTTTTTTTTTGAGATGGAGTCTTTCGCTGCCACCCAGGCTGATCTTGACTCACTGCAACCTCCGCCTCTCGGGTTCAAGCGGTTCTCTGCGTCAGTCCCCTGAGTAGCTGGGATTACAGGCTTAATTTTGTATTTGTAGTAGAGACGGGGTTTCTCCATGTTGGCCAGGCTGGTCTGGAATGCCTGACCTCGTGATCCACCTGTCTAGACCTCCCAAAGTGCTGGGATTACAGACGTGAACCACCACACCTGGCCTTTTTTTTTTTTTTTCAAGACAGGTATCACTCTGTTGCCCAGGCTGGAGTGTAGTGGCATGATCAGCTCACTGAAACCTCCGCCTCCCAGGTTCAAGCGATTCTGTGCCTCAGCCTCCTGAGTAGCCAGGATTACAGGTGTGTGCCACCATGGCCTGGCTAATTTTTGTATTTTTAGTAGAGACGGGGTTTCATCATATTGGCCAGGCTGGTCTTGAACTCCTGACTTCACATTCCCCCTGGCTCAGCCTCTCAAAGTGCTGGGATTACAGGCTTGAGCTACTGTCCTGGCTCAGGTAGTTCTTTGGCAGCATGAGAACAGACTAATACAGTTACCTTTTGAGCATTCCACTGGCACTTCAGTTTTCCTTGTGTGGGAAGTCTTTGGTGTATGTGAGAACTATCTGCAGGTGAGCTATGGGGTGGGCTGAAAGAACATGGAAGGGGTCAGCAATGGCATCTGCTAAGGCTACTTCTGGGTGCCAACGCTACTATTATTTCCTTGATATATATTTTGAATAATTAAGAAAATCTCAAGTAAACCCCGTCTCTACTAAAAATACAAAAATTAGCTGGGTGTGGTGGCGCCCGCCTGTAGTCCCAGCTACTCGGGAGGCTGAGGCAGGAGAATTGCCTGAACCCAGCAGGCGGAGGTTGAGGTGAGCTGAGATCGTGCCATTGCACTTCAGTCTGGGTAACAAGAGCGAAACTCTGTCTCAAAAAAAAAAAAAAAAAAAAAAGAAAATCTCAAGTAGTTTATTTAACCGTATCCTAAGTGTAGCCTTGAGATACTAGTGTTGTGTGTGTGTGTGTGTGTGTGTGTGTGTGTGTGTCTGTGTGTGTGTGTTTGAGACAGAGTCTTCCTCTATTGCCAGGCCGGAGTGCAGTGGTGTGATCCCGGCTCGCTGCAACCTCTGCCTCCTAGGTTCAAGAATTCTCCTGCCACAGCTTCCCGAGTAGCTGGGACTACAGGCACGTGTCACTAGGCCCGGCTAATTTTTTGTGTTTTAGTAGAGATGGGGTTTCGCCATGTTGGCCAGGCTGGTCTCACCCTCCTGACCTTGTGATCCGCCTGCCTCGGCCTCCCAAAGTGCTGGGCTCAGCCCCTATTGTGCTTTATCTCGTACACACTTAAATAAAATATGATTGTCCATCTAACATCTCAAATCTTCTTGCTTGCCGGTATACAGGCACCATGTTGTCTGATTGAATCCCCTTAACATCCCTAGGCTGAAGGTAACAGTATCTTTGTCCCACAGTGTTCTCGTATGTGAGATTGGCTCACGGCTACGTGGGAAGACAATAACGGAATCATGCTTTGGAGAATACTCGCTGTGTACCAATTCTGCTCTCCCATCTTCTGTAGCAGACGGAATTGTGACTTTGCAGGGACGCCATATTCTCCAGCCTCCCTCGCAGTGAGGACATGTGGGTGACTCTCGCTGATGGAATGCATGTTAAAATGCACACTGTGAATGAAGAGACCTCCCCCTAAACAGACTTTGTGAGAGCAACATGGTCTTTTATTCACCCAGGTGCGGGCGGACTAAGTCCGGGAAGTCAGCGAAGGGCGGAGGAATAGGAGTTGGTTTTAGGGGTTTGAGGTGAGCCGTGGACAGTTACAGAAGTTACAGTTTAGGGCAGTTTTTTTTGCAAGCTGGGAGGGCGTCATAGGTTTGCAAGCTGGGAGGGGGTTGTAGGGTCTGGAGTCATGAGGTTGACCAAGGTTGGTTACAACGTCCCCTGGCCTTTTCAACTGAGGCCAAAACAATAAACAAAAGATTGTCTCAAGTTAGTTAGGCATCGCAGGGGTTGATTGTTCTTCTGCTTTTCATGGTCTTCCAGTTGCTTTAGGTTTTCTAATTCCAGAAGGCCCTCCAGAGGTGTATGTGCGGGCCATGGCGCCATCATTCAGCCTAAAAGACCTTACGATAGGAACATAAGTTATGTGTGCACCGTCTGAGTGAAGCCTCCAAGACAGTAGACTTACCTCCTCTATGCTCTCTCTATACCTTATTTGCAAGCTGGTATGTGGACTTACCTAAGACTCAACCTACAGACAGGGCAAATGCCTTAGGGATTAATGGAGAAATGAAATGAACGAAACCTGGGTCTGTGGATGGTTGCATGAAGCAGAGTTGCATGTTGAACCAAAACTAGAGAGAGAAATAAACTTCTGTCTGTTTAAAATACTGCACTTTGGACTTCTCACTTCTTTTTACTGAAGCTCCGACTTTTGTTCTAACAAACACAGTAATTGGTTCCAGAAGTGGGGTGTAACCGTGAGAATAGATGGCATTTGATTAGTGGCTGGGTTGCGAGGACACAGATATTTCAGGCTGGAAAGCTGGGTATCCTCCTTAGGCCAAGTCAAAAAGATTGGTAACACTATAATCTTAGATAACTAGGAAGATTGTTCATATGGTAACCGAGCTTGAATTTCTAGATGAAGTGATTAGAAAGAGCCGGAATATGGTTGTGAGTTGGTTGCTTCCTGCTGCTTTTAGCAAAGTATTACAAGAAAGACGTGGACTTCGTGGTCAAGAACTTGGCCGACATGCAAACAGAGATGGAAGAATCCACAGATAAAAGTCCGCAAAGAGTTGGAGAAGTCATCTGACCCCATACACATCTGAGTGAGTAGTGAATAAAGCTTTTCACTTACCGTATTTGTTTCAAATGCACTCAGGCAGCCTCCATTGTCATGGTAGAGAGGCCTGGGTAAACTAAGAAATATAAAAAATGATGTCTTCAGAAGAACTTTGCATGTGGTTACTGACTGGGAGCAAATAGCTCACAGTGTTTTAGAGAATTATCTTGAAACCATGAGCCGGCCTATGTGTCAGCCTTAAGGAAGTCCCTGATTTGCATCACAGGAATCGGGCTATGGTAACTGCAGCGTTCCCAAGCAGGGCACCCCCTCAAAACTCACTCTAGATATGCTCGTGGAAGATAAGTGGACAAGGAAGAACACCCCAGCTAGAAAAACCAGAGACTACGGTGAACAGCAGACGATAGTTTCCCAGAGAGAGCCACCGGGGTCTCACCAAAGGATTTATTCTACTTTACAAGCAGAGAGTTAAAACAAATAAATCCCGGCTGGGCGTGGTGGCTCACACCTGTAACCCCAGCACTACGGGAGGCCGAGGCAGGTGGATCACCTGAGATCAGGAGTTCAAGACCAGCCTGGCCAACGTGGTGAACTCCTGTCTCTAAAAAAATAAAATAAAATAAAAATAAATAAATAAATAATGCCCAGCAAGATTTGATCATTATCACGTGCTAGAAACTGGCTTAATATTGTATCTTCATTGAGGAGAGGGCTAGATAGATTGACTTTTGGTTATAAATTTTTGGATCGTGAGAGAAACAGAAAGATCTGATTGATGAAGAAGATTGTGTAATAGCCAGAGCTTTTGGACTCCGAGCTGGACGCATCAGTGACATGGGACATTAGATTGCCTTCTTCCAGGAAGGGTATAACTGTACTCTATGGTGGGAAGAAGCATGTTTTCATATATTTGGTGGCCAGGGGATGGAATGTGGACTGCTAGTGCTCCACAAAAATGCATTCTCCCCTTCTATAACAACAAAATCACAGCCAAGTGACTTGGCTCACCATGTTTTACCAAATGGTCTGCCTCGGCCTAAGGAGGATGCCTAGCTTTCCAGCCTGAAATCTCTGTGTCCTCACAACCCCTGCTATTAAGCAAATATCATCAGTGTACCCCACTTCTGGAACCAATTACTAAGTTTGTTAGGACAAAAGTCTAAGCTCCAGTAAAAAGAAGTGAGAGGTCCAAAATTCAATATTTTTAAAGTTGACTTTTCTCTCTAGTTTCAGTTCAGCATGCAATTCTGCTTCATGCAATTATTTAGGGACCAAAGTTCCAATATCATATTTCTTGACCTCTCTTGCAGTGAGGTGTAACCCAGTGTGGAATGTGAAAAGTAGGTAGCACTTCCAGATAATTGGCTTGCTTCCTCTGTGCTCTCTAATTATTATTGTTTTTTTGAATCCAGAGTTCATAGCTTTTTCTTTTTTTTTTTTGAGACAGAGTCTCACTCTGTCACCAGGCTGGAGTGCAGTGGCGCGATCTCGGCTCACTGCAACCTCTGCCTCCTGTGTTCAAGGAATTTTCCTGCCTCAGCCTCCTGAGTAGCTGGGACTACAGGCGTGTGCCACCATGCTTGGCTAATTTTTTTGTATTTTTAGTAGAGACAGGGTTTCACAGTGTTAGCCAGGATGGTCTCGATCTCCTGACCTTGTGATCTACTCATCTCGGCCTCCCAAAGTGCTGGGATTACAGGCACGAGCCACCATGCCCAGCAGCTTTGCTCTTAAAGATAAGAACAATGTCCAGGAAGCGGCACAGGAAACTTCGGTCTCTGAGTGACTGAACGGCGTAGAGCCAGGCACTGACCTTCTCTGTTATGTGGGAAATAAAAACTACTATGTTGCTTCAGCCATGAATCCACTAGAGTCTTTTTTTTTTTTTTGAGATGAAGTTTTCCTCTTGTTGCCCAGACTAGAGTACAGTGGCATGATCTCGGCTCACTGCAACCTCCATCTCCTGGTTTCGAACAATTCTTTTGCCTTGGTCCCTCAAGTAGCTCGGATTACAGGCTTTGCTACCATGCTCAGCTAATTCTGTGTGGTTGTTGTTTTTTCAGTAGAGGTGGGGTTTCACCATGTTGGTCAGGCTGGTCTTGAACTCCTGACCTCAAATGATCCATCCACCTTGGCCTCCCAAAGTGCTAGGATTACAATAATTCTGTTAGTTCAGTGAGAAGACTCAATACTTTAAACAAGATTATTGGTGTTAATGGAAAATCTCTCTCTACAAAAATTATCTGGGTGCAGTGTGCCTTAGGACTCAGCTACTTAGGAGGCTGAGGCACTAGGATTGCTTGAGCCCAGGAGTTCAAGACTACAGTGAGCCATGACCAGGCCACTGAACTCCAGTCTGAAGCTTCTCAAGGGCAGAGTTTCAGGTTGAGCTTTCTCTCCTGCCCCGACGTGGCTCAGCCCAGGGCTGGCACAGAGAGCCGGCAGGAGGAGAGGAGCTGCTGTTGAATGTGCCTGATTTTGCAGGGTGACTTTGTGAGCCAGTATTCATATTTTTGCAGTCAGGTCGTATGTATTTAGAGTTGCATGTGAAGGCGCTACAAGGACAAGGCTATCATGCATAGGCACATGTATTCATTCATTCATTCATTCATTCATTCATTCGTTCGTTATTGAGCACTTCCGATGTTCCAGATGAAGACAAACAGTATCTTGTCCCTCGGGACCAGGGAAGGTTTCCCTGAGGTGGTAACACTGAGCTGAAATATGAAGGATGAATGGGAGGTAGCTTGGCTGATGTGGGAAGGGAAGGGTGATGGGGGCCAAATGGAACAGTACAAGTGAAGGCAGAGGGCTGGGTGGAGCATCTCTAATACTGATAATGATAATGACAATATATATATATATATATATATATATATATATATATATATATATATATTTTCACACCGCATTTCCAGACGGATCTTTATAGCCCACAGAGCGGTATAGCCAATATTCTGTTTAATATCAAACATTAAAAGGCACTCACATTGAATGTATTTCTTCCTGTTTAAAACAAGAAAAGGAGGGCCGGGCGTGGTGACTCACACCTGTAATCCCAGCACTTTGGGAGGCCGAGGTGGGCAATCACGAGGTCAGGAGATCGAGACCATCCTGGCTAACATAGTGGAACTCTGTCTCTACTAAAAATACAAACCCTAGCCAGGTGTGATGGCAGGTGCCTATAGTCCCAGCTACTTGGGAGGCTGAGGCAGGAGAATAGCATGAACTCAGGAGGTGGAGGTTGCAGTGAGCCAGGATCACACCATTGTACTCCCGCCTGGGTGACAGAGCAAAACTCAGTCTAAAAAAAAAATAAAAAGAAGAAGCTGGGTGTGGTGGCTAACACCCATAATCCCAGCACTTTGGGAGGCCAAGGCAGGAGGATTACTTGAGCCCAGGAGTTTGAGGCCAGCCCTGGCCACATAGTGAGACCTCTGACTCTACAAAAAAAAAAAAAAAATTAGCTGGGCATGGTGGTGTGCACCCTTCCAGCTACTGGGGAGGCTGAGGTGGGAAGATCAAACTCGAGCCCAGGAGTTTGAGGCTGCAGTGAGTCGTGATCACGCCACTGCACTACAGCCTGGGCAACAGAGCAAGACCCTGTCACACACACAATAGAGAAGATCCAACCCATAAGTGATTTTCCAACGTGATGGCTGGCACCGTTGGAATTCTGGAGCCAACGGTAAATCCAGGTGGCACCGTGTCCAGCTAAGCAGACATTCCCTTCAGGTGCTTGATTTTGTAGCCTTACTTTTACGTGGTCAAACATCGAAGTGTGTGCTGTAACAGTTTTTTTTTTTAAATTTTTTATTTTTTATTGCGTTTTAGGTTTTGGGGTACATGTGCAGAACATGTAAGATAGTTGCACAGGTACACACGTGGCAGTGTGTTTTGCTGCCTTCCGCCCCTTCACCCACATTTGGCATTTCTCCCCATGCTATCCCTCCCCTGCTCCCCGCCCCGCTGTCCCTCCCCTATTCCTCCCAATAGACCCCAGTGTGTAGTGCTCCCTTCCCTGTGTCTATGTGTTCTCACATGGATGAATCTGGAGAACATCATTCTCAGCAAACTGACACAAGAACAGAAAATGAAACACCGTATATGCTGTTACAGTTTTTTTCCTTCCGGGTCTTGAATGTTTTTGGCGACCTCTGGAAAACCCACAGGCGCGGCCCTGGGAGTCTCTGTGTCCCTAGGAGGGGAGGAGACTCCGCGGCGTCCCGGGAATGACCCTCGCGGGGCTCGCGATGTACCGGCGCCCCCCAGCGTCTGGATTGAGAAACGCATCCTGAGAGGGTGGAGGACCAGCCAGGCCCCAAAGTGAGGTAGCAGAAAAATCAACCCAAGGCCAAGGACCGGCTTAGTTAGCGGTAATTGTCTAAATGTGCCGGATCTCGCTGGGCTGCCCCCTCTCCTGGTCCTTTGGCTACAGAGAACAGGTTTTGTTTGGGCTTTTTTTTTTTTTTTGCTTTTTTGACTGAGCCTAGTGGCGTTCACGGGTTCTCAGCTTCTTCAGGTCCAAGTCTGGGCTGATTTCAACTAGGAAAAAACCCACATAACTCACTTTTGTGTCATTCCTTGAGTCCCGAAATCCCCAGCGTGTCTTTTTCTCCTCTCCACCACTCAGTCTTTTCTATTTTGATCCAATTTCTCATTTTATTTTGACAAAATTGTAATTATGCATAGAACATGTTTTGACATAGGAATACAGTGTAAAATACCTAAATCAAGCTAATGCGTCCTTGACATACCCATCACCATACATGCTTATTTTTTTTTGTGGGAAGAACACTTAACATCTGCTCAGCAATTTTTTTATATATTAAAAAAAAAAAGCAATGAGGTCTCTGGTCTCAAACTCCTGGCCTCGAGTGATCCGCCTGGGTCTCCCAGAGTCCTAGGATTATACGTGAGCCACTGTGCCCAGCCTGCTCAGCATTTTTCGAGAATACATGAGAGTCCCGTGTTGAACAGTTCCTCCTGCACCCTTTGACCAGCATCTGTCTAACCCCTCCTCCCTCCCTCAGCTCCCGAGAGTTCAGCTTTTTAGATTTCACACGTGAGACAGGCTGTGTTTTCTGTGCCTGGCTTATTTCACTGAGCATCTTCCGGGTTCATCCGCGTGGTAAACACAAGCTTTCTCGTTTTTAAAGGCGGAATCCTATCCAGTCCCACGTTTTTACGTACGATGTCCAGCCCAGGGTTTTGTGCTTTGTGGGAGGAATGGGGAAACTTATGTGTTAAGGAATGGGCATTACCGAGTGCCCAAGTACCCGCCGGGCTCTGTGTCATACAGCAGTTGGAGACACAGCGGTGTGTGCGGTTCTGCCCACAGGACGATTTTCTACGCCAGAGGCTCATCTCAGCGCAGCTGCATGATCAGACTCAGGAAAGCGAGACCTGTTCTCTTCCCTCCCTACTGGCCTGGGGACAGTCACTATCTGGTCGGCAGCGGCTGCCTGGGGGTCATTTCCATTTGTGCTTTTTCCATTTGAGCTTGAGAAGTGTACATGATCACATGATCATGTTTTGATCATATGCATGGAATCACCACGTATATATCTCAATCAACTGCTTATTCTTCCTCCCTCTCCTCCATATCCAGTTCTCATCTTTCAAAATCAGGCTCACTCCTTCTCCCCTTTTTCTCTCTGGTCATGTCTAGACTTGGAAGAAACCCTTTCTGTCCACAAGGGCCATCTACCTCCTGACCTGTCCTGGCCTCAACGTCATTCATCAAACACTAAGCACCTCATTTTGGGGGCACCCCTGAACCTGTGATCACTTGGAGTTGATCGGGCAACAAGATCTTCTTACGAAGCAGAGACAGCAAAGAGGTGGGGGGGGGCACCTGGGTGGCTCAGGATGAAAACAAGGGCACCCAACCTTACCAGTCATGAGGGATGGGAAGCCACCATGAGGCATTTCAAACCCATTACCCAAGATAAAAGTCCGGCAATGCCAACAGTTTTGGAGGCAGGAAGAAACCCTTAATGATGGGAGAGCGTGTTGGTAACATCACCTTGGAGAATCATGTGGAAATCCCTGCAAACAGTCAAAGTGCCCTGATTCTGAAGCTTAGCCTGTCCCCGCTCAGCTTTGAACCCTCGTGAGCTCCACGTAAGTCAAGAAAATGGGTTTTGGTCTGGGGAGATGGGTCACTGGGGACCTGGTCAGTGGTGGCTGGGTCACTGGGGCCTCATCAGGGGGACCCAGTCTGCAGGGATTGGTCAGCAGAACATGGTCAGTCGGGATTCAGTCAACAGGACCTGTTGAGTGGGGACCTGGTTAGTGGGGAGCTAGTCAGGACCAGGTCAGCTGGCTGCTGGGTGCCCTCAGGCAGGGGGTTTGTCCTTGAAGCCTCCTTTCTTCCATTGTAGGGGGGGATGAATCACTGCAGCCCAGAGGGCTACCGGGAGGAGGAGGTGAGGTGCATTGAATATGGCCCTGCTATGCTGATTTAGCACTGTACACACCAGGTCCCCCTGAGGGGGACCCTCTGCCCTGCCTGCATCCCCAGGGTCACCCTGTCTGAAGGCAGAGGCTGGGGTACACCCGTGGATGCTCTGGTGCTCAGCATGGGTTCCAGAGTGACAATGCTGGGGACCTGGGGGCCCACATGAGTGGGGCAGCCAGGCCCGGCTGGAGGAGAGAGGCACGCACACCCATATCCACCTGCAAGGTCAAGTGCACAGATGCATTATGCATTGCATGCACACGTGTCAATGCTTCAGGGGGCAGAGGAGGCCGTCGCTCGGCCCTCCATTGTGAGGGGCGCCGTGACCTCCACAATGTCACCATTACCGAATGCCCACGTACCCGCCAGGCTCTGTGTTGTACAGCAGTCGGAGACACAGCGGTGTGTGTGGTTCTGCCCACAGGATGCTTTTCTAGGCCAGAGGCGCATCAGCGCAGCTGCACGATCAGACTCAGGAGAGCGAGACCTGTTCTCTTCCCTCCCTGCTGGCTTGGGGACAGTTGCTACCTGGTGGGCGGAGACTGCTCGAGGAGGGTCATCCCCAAGTGCTCACTGGGGGTCCGCTCTGTGCTGACTGGGTAGACGGTGGTCCTGTTCATCCTCACAGCGGCTCCGTGGGATGGGCGCCCAGGACAGAGCCTGCCTGGCCTGAGGACAGTGCCCTCACACTGTCCCCACGATCCTCCACTTCAGTCTGGAGGGCCAGACCAGGCCTGTTGTGCTGGGTAGGACACCGCGTCCTCCCAGACAGGGGGCCCACCTCGACAAGACCCAGATCAAAGGCAGGAGTGTGGTGGGCACCTCCCCGCCCAGGCCTCCTGCTGGACGCCACGAGGACCCAGCTGCAAAATGACCCAGCACCTCCGAGCGGGAGGTAGCTATGGTAGAAACTGGGTGTGGGCTCCGACTCCTTCCAGGCTGCCCCCACTGTCCCTGGAGTGAACTTGCCCAGCCCAGCCTGTGGAAATCGGTTCAGGAGCAGTTATCCGAGGCCTGGGCCCTAAAGGACACTGTTATTCCCAGGCGCTTTCAGGTCTCTCTGAAGAAACTGACAAGGAGGCGCTAGGACCTGCCATGCCTAGGGAGGCTCCAGTACCAGGTCCCCTCCCGAGTCACTCTGGGGCGCTCCAAAGTAGAGAGGGCCCGAGTCCCCTGCAGCACCACTACCTGGACCTTCCTCACGCACCTACTCCTCGTCTAGAGAAACTTCTAGAAAGACACCTGCCTAGTCCTCTGGTCAGGTGCTGAGCGCATGTGTACTGGACACGCTGCTCAGACAGGAGGGGGCTGGAGAAAGACCCCTCTGCGCGCCCTGCACTTTTTACACTCTCTCTCCACTCGGTGTGAGCTCCCTGCCCTGCCTGTGAGCATCCACAGATGCCCGGAGGAGCAGGTGCCCCTCGCTCCAGAGTGCCCCTCCAAGAATGCCAGGGGAGCAAGAGAATCAGTGTTTCTGATCCAGAGGATTTGGGGAGATCCTGGCAGGAGCCCCAGCCCAGAGCCAGAACCAAGAGTCCAGCTGGGCATGGAAATGGCCCAGTCCTGGCATGGAGTGGACGGCCCCGGAGAGCAGAGGGGGACCCAGGAGACTCCACAGTCTCACCCACTGGGGACACAGGCCCCTGTGTGAGGTGGCAAGGGGGTCATGTGAAAGTGAGAGCCTGTTTCCACCCGAGCCTTAAATCACGGCTGCATCCCAGGCCACACAGTTCTGGCATGAGGACGTGAGGCGGGAAGCCCGGGGCCAGCCCCAAGCCCCGTGTTACCCATCCTGGAGGACACGCCTGCTGGCTGCACACACCCCTTGCTCTGGGATCCGCAGCCTGCAGGGGTGTCCTGGGTGTCTAAGGCAGAGCACAGAAAGACCCCAAGGCTTCCAGAGACCCAGATCTGCTGAGCCTGGCCTTGCGAGGACACCCGATGGGCTTCGGGGAGAAGTTGGGTATTCCTTTTTCCTGTACAGCCAAACCCGAGTGAGGGACCCCAGCACCCAGGCCTCTCTGGGTGTTTCCCAGCATTAAGCCTCTCTCCAAGGGGGATGGGCTGACCCTCTCCTACCCACTGGCCCAGCTCCAGTGGCCCATGCAGGGGGCCCCTCTGGAACTGGAGCCTGGTCACCTGGTCCTCCCACACCCTGGCCTGGCCAGGCTGTCCCTGAGGCGGAGGCCCCCAGAGGCATGTGGGGGCTTCTGCAGAGTCCAGGGCAGAAGGTTATTCTCTAGGAACCTCTGGGGCTCAGAGTGTGAGGCCGTCCCCAGCTCAGGACAGCACCAGGTCCCCTCCCGAGTCACCTCCTGGGACAGTTGATAATAGAGGGGGACTGGGTCCCTGCAGCCCCACTACTGGGACCTTCTTCCCACACCTCTTCCTCCTCTACATAGATACACTTCTAGAAATAGACCTGCCAGTTCCCTGGAGGTACCTGTGCTGGAATTCCATGCCAAAGCTTCCAACGGATGCTTTCCAGGGGATGGCGTCAGGGCCTGATGGTTCCTGTGGAACAACTTTGAACAGGGATGCTGAGCTCCCGTCGCTTCCACATCTGCCCTGGATCAGCTCGGCAGCTCCATCAGGGCCCCGACACCGGGAGCTATGGTGTCCCATGATTACCAAGAGGCAGGTCCGGACACATTTCTCTACACAATGGCACCTGCATCTGACTCCTTTCGCTGGGCAGTACCTGGCCAACCACTCCACAGCCGCAGATGGCTCTTGGGTCTTGGGAAGTCATCGTCAACAGGAAAGCCGTTCACTCCGAGACTTCCCCAGAGAGCGGTGAGCATGGTGCCCCTGTGGCCCCGGCCATCAGTGGCATGCCTTGTGGCCTCTTGCCCATCCTGTAGGACAGAGCCCCACTCTTGGGGCGGGCACAGTTCCCAGGACCAGAGGTCCCCGGCCTCAACCCAGGCCCTGGGAGGGAAGGGGAACTACAGGTGCCATGTGCCCCCACAGTGACCAGGATGACCGTGCGGGGGATGGTGGCACTGTTGATTTCACTACTGTACCACTCCATGGCGAATTTGAGAGTGATCTCACTGTGAGAACATGAAGCGCTGAACCGGAGTAGGGAGCAGGACATCAAGGGCTGAGTCACAGGGTCTCACCGCGGCAACCCTGGACTTCTGTCTGCAATGATCCACTTCCCTGGAAAGGCCCAACATCCCACAGCTGCCCTGGTGCCTCTGCCCACTGTGTCATGGCCATCATACCACCCGGAGGCTTCGAGGCCCTGCCTGGTGCAGTGGCTGCCTCCTTGAAGCCACCTCTCAGTGCTTTCCAGGTGCCACAGCAGGTGTCACCACAGAATGCCTTCCAGCAGCCGGTGTGGGCTCTCCAGGCGTTAGGGGTGCCCTGCAGCCATGGTCCCGGCAACTCCTTGGTGGCAACCGGCCAGCCGGGGCAGTGATGATGACTAGGACGACAAGTGGGATGGCAGCTTCGTGATGGTGGATGAGCCAGGTGCGCCAGGCAGAGCTGCACAGCTGGAGCGCTACGGCTCCCAGGGTCCCCACGTGGGCAGGAGCTCCATCACTGTGAGCCACAACCTTCTTCAAGTCGGGAAGGGAGGCCTTTGTGCTTGGCGAGGCATCAGGCTCTGTGAAGGACAGGGACAAGCTTGTGTGCATGGTGCTGTGGGTGCTGTGGCCACGTGGCCCCAGCAGCAGGAGAGCCGGTACCCTTGCCGGTGCACCACAAGCGACAACAGTCAGTAGAGCAAGCTCAAGGGCATGGAGAGCTACCTCTCTTGCAAGCGGGTGCCACGCACAGGCAGGTGCTGCTGCATGGCACGACAAGCCCTTGGACTGGCTGGATGTGTGTCAAGGGAAGTTCCCAGTCATCTCCATGCCCCACCTGCCCAAGAATCGAGCCATGGGCCACCTCCAGGAGGACTTCTCCATGCACAGGAAGAGCCTGAGCTGCAGGATGAGCCACTTGGCCGGTGGCCTGGTGCTGGTGCAGTGCCACGTCCTCCAGGACTTCCTGATGCGCCCCAGCAGCACCGCGAGGAGGCCTGGAAACAGGGCAAGAGGAAGGCTGAGAAGGGGGGCATGGTGGGTGCCAGCTCCTTCCCGACCCTGAGAACTCCCCCCTCCTCCATTGCCCTCCACCTGCAGGCGGTGGAGAGCAAGATGGGTCGCAGCAGATGCTTCCCCAGGAAGGTGGACGGCAGTGCTGCCGCTCAGCCACAGGGCATGGCGTTCACGGCAGGCAGGTGAGGGGCTTCAAGAAGGAGCCTCAGCAGGTGGCCAGCCCGTCAGTGGCCTCAGCCAGATCTTACAGTGGGCCCAGCAGGCCTTCTGGGTGGGCCTGAACCAAGCCATCCCCTTCGCTGAGGTGCCTGTGATGCCATCGGCAAGTTCTTCCCAGATTGTCCCAGGCAGGACCTGGACCCCGTCTCGGACCTGTTAGTGCCATCCCTGGGACACCGGCCAACCTCCCAGGCATGTTCCACGTTCACGGAGGAGCTCTTACCACAGTCATGGGGAGCAGGCGGCTTGTGGGAGGAGCGAAGATGGAACTGCAGGGGTGATGGCGGTCAGGAGCGCAGGACGCGAGTTCTTCGGCCGCCTCAGCTGCCATGCATCACCTCTATCCAATTCCAGTAGAAAGCTGAGATCACAGATGCAGTCTTTTACCGCAACAGATACCACTTTTCCGAAAAGCAACCCAGAATTTGGAAGCGGCTCTTTATAAAGACAGATGAGAGTGGTGAGTGACCAGACGTTGGGTTGGGGACTTTTTCCTGTTCAAGGATAATTTCTATGGCAGGATAAAAACTGCCATCAAAGAGCCATGGCCAGCTATTCGTGGTGGTACAGGGATGGTTTTGGGGCCAGTTGAATAGGGAAAGCAACAGTGAACACGGCGATGGAGTATAAATGGCACCACGTGTTGTGACGTCGTAGGCATCCCTACTCCGGAAGTTCCATCCTTCCTTCTCTCCTTCCTGCTGTCTGCGTCTCCTCCCTGCATGGGACACCCCACACCCTGGCCCTGTGCTGGGAGAGATATAAAGGACACCATTGGCCGTAGGTCGGGGGACTGGCACTGTCAGGGGAGCCTTATGATGTCAGAGTGGCCCCTGAGGACCAGTCCTGCGATGACCAGGTCCAACTGACCAGGCCCCTGCTGACCAGGGCTACATGGACCTAGACACCTGCTGATCAAGTCCCACTGACCATGTCCCCACTGGCCCTCACTGAACAGGCCCTGATGAGCAGGTCTTCACTGACTGGGCCTCCACTGACCAGTCTCCAATGTCCAGACCACACTGACCAACTCTGCTGACCAAGTTTTCATTGACCAGGCCCCCGACGATGACCAGGCCTTACTGATTGGGCTCCCCCTGACTAGGACCCTGCTGACCAGGATGTCACTGACCAGGCCCCATTGAGAGCCGTCCCCTCTTCCCCCATCCCCGCCCCGCCAGATCCCATGGATTAGGTCCAGTGATCAGGCAGCCACTGTCCAGGGCTGTACTGACCAGGTCACTGCTGACCAGGCCCCTGAAGACCAGGTTCACACCAGGCATGAGGCCCCACTGACTGGGCCTCTACTCACCAAGCCCTCACTGACCACTGACCAGGTCCCCCTGGACCCCACTAACTAGGCCTCATCAATGAGACTTTCACTGACCAGACCCTACTACCCAGGACCCCGATGACTGGGCCTCAGTATCCAGGACCCACTGATGAGGCCTCCGCTGACCAGGCACCCACTGATCAGGTCTTTAACTGACAAAGCTCCGACTGGCCAGGTCCTTAACTGATGAGGTTCTGACTGGCCAGGTCATTAGTGACCAGACCTTTACTGACTAGGCCCCACTAACCACGCAGTGGGACCAACTAACTAGGCCCCCACAGACCAGGCCCCCACTGACCATGTCCCCACTGACCAGGCCCCCACTGGCCAGGCCCCCACTGACTGTGTCCCCACTGACCGTGTCCCCACTGACCAGGCCCCCACTGACCAGGCCCCCACTGACCGTGTCCCCACTGACCAGGCCCCCACTGACCATGTCCCCACTGACCAGGCCCCCACTGACCGTGTCCCCACTGACCGTGTCCCCACTGACCAGGCCCCCATTGACCATGTCCCCACTGACCAGGCCCACACTGACCGTATCCCCACTGACAGTGTCCCCACTGACCAGGCCCCCACTTACCATGTCCCCACTGACTGTGTCCCCACTGACCAGGCCCCCACTTACCGTGTCCCCACTGACTGTGTCCCTGCTGACCAGGCCCCCATTGACTGGGCCCAACTGACAAGCTTCCAACTGACCAGGCCCTGAACTGACAAGCTTCCAACTGACCAGGCCCTTAACTGACAAGTTTCCAACTGACCAGGCCCTTAACTGACAAGGTTCTGACTGGCCAGGTCCTCAATGACCAGACCTTTGCTGACTGAGCCCCACTACCTAGGACCCCAGTGACCCAGACTCTCACTGACCAGGCCTCACTAACCAGGACCCAGTGACCCAGGCCTTTACTGAATAGTCCCCACTCTCCAGGGCCCCAGTGACCAGGCCCCCACTGACCAGGTCTTTCTGAACAGACCCTGACTGACTAGACCCCACAAACCAGGACGTCAATGACCAAAGCTCCATTGTCCAGGTCCACTGACCAGGCCCCAGTTCATGAGCCCCCCACTAACCACATCCACAGTGACCAGGTCCCACTGATGAGGCCTCAACTTGCCGGGACCCCACTGAGCAAACCTCCACTGACCAGGCCCCACTAGCCAGACCTCACGGATGAGACCCCCATTGACTGGGCCCAACTGACAAGACCCCTGCAGACCAGGTCCCACTGACTGGGTCCTCACCGATGAGGTGCTAAATGACTAGGTCCTTAACTCAAGGACCTGTGACCAGGCCTCCCACAGACCGGATTCTTACTGACCAGGCCTCCTTGCGAACGAGGACACAGTCCTTGGGACATAGTCAGAGAACCCCATTCACTAGGTGTTCTCTGTATCCCCAAGGACTGTGTCCTCATTCACAAGGCCTCCACTGACCAGGCCTCCTCTGACCAGGCCACAATGTTCAGGCCCCACTGACCAGGCCCCTGCTGACCAAGCCACAATGTCCAGGTCGCCACTGACCAGGCCCCTCAGCCGTGGTGCTCAAAGTCCCCTACCTATGGCCCTCACTCAACCCAGACTCTCCCCGCCCCATGTCTGCACCCACAGGCCAGGCCCCTGAGGGTCTTTTGGGGACAGGGCCTCTCCTCCAGGACACAGGGAAGGACAGCTGGCTTCAGGCTCCAGGCACCCAGCTTCATGCTCACCTCCCACAAGGCCCTATGGCTCATCTCAAAGGGGACCGTGAAGTGGCACCACCTGCACCCTTTGATGAGCTTCAGTCTGGGGAACGGAGGGATGTTTGTCAGACCAGGCACCTTGTGTGCCAGGCCTCTCAAGGCCCTTCCTGTGGAGTCTGGATCTGGAGACACAGCGTGGGGGCGGTGACATGACCAGCCCAGGACCCTCGAGGCTGGGCTGAGGACCACATGAAGACTCTTTGCTAGTTTCTCAGTACGTACGTCTTTTTTTTTTTGTAGTGATGGGGACTTACTATGTTACTCAGGCTGGTCTCGAACTCCTGGACTCAAGTAATCCGCCTGCCTCGGTCTCCCAAACTGCTGGGATTACAGACGTGTACCACCAGGCCTGGCCTCAGTATGTCATTTCTTACCAGTTACCTTCCTCCACCAAGAACCCCCTAGATGCCAAGTCAGCGAGAAGAGGAAGATGGTTAAAGAATCCATGGAAAGAAAGTGACACAGGCTTAGGACGTGGGGGTGCCACATGCTGGGAGGAGGCGAGGACAGAAGGATGGATGGATGGAAGGAAGGGCCGCTGGAGCCCGGCCACCCAGGGACAGAGGTGACCATGGACCCTCCCAGGAATGCTGTGCACTGGCCACCATGAACGTTTCAGACGTCACCACTACCCCAGTCCTCTGCTCCTGTCCCAGCCTGCTTTGTGGCCTTTGGGAGGTGGAAGTTGGGAGAGTTTGGGCGGAGCCAGGGTTGTCCTGCCCTCTCCTCTCCTCCCGCCTGCTGCAAGGTGTCTGGGGCTTCCTGCAGAGAGCTCTGGGCTTAAGTGATCCACCCTTGGCCTCCCAAAGTGCTGGGAGGACAAACGTGAGCCACCGCGCCTGGCCTCTTTAATCATTTTTACTCACGAATATTTCAAACTGACCTTTTTCTGTATGATCATCTCAGTCACAAACAAGCAGGTCATAAAGACAGACAAGTGGCTGTGTTTTAACCAATGAGGGCTGGGACTTGAGGCCAAGGAGAGGGTCCTTGCTCCTGAGACAGAGGCCTTCAGAGGGATGAAGGCCTTCGAATTGGCAGCCCTGGGCAGTCTCCCCAGCCCGCCCGCCTTGGAGCTTGGAGCCTCCTTACAGAAAATGAGGTCTCCTTTCCTGAATTTTTATTTTCTCCTTTTTCTTCTTCCTTTGAGATGGGGTCTTGCTCTGTTGCCCAGACTGGAGTGCAGAAGTGTGATCTCAGCTCACTACAACCTTGGCCTCCCAGGTTCAAGCGATTCTCCTGCTTCAGCCTCCTGAGTAGCTGAGATTACAGGTGCGCACCACGACACCCAGCTAATTTTTGTTTGTTTGTTTTGTTGAGATGGAGTTTTGCTCTTGTTACCCAGGCTGGAGTGCAGTGGTGCGATCTCGGCTCACTGAAACCTCCGCCTCCTGGGTTCAGGCAATTCTCCCGCCTCAGCCTCCTGAGTAGCTGGGATTACAGGCACGCGCCACCATGCCCAGCTAATTTTTTTTATTTTTAGTAGAGACGGGGTTTCACCATGTTGACCAGGATGGTCTCGATCTCTTGACCTCGTGATCCACCCGCCTCGGCCTCCCAAAGTGCTGGGATTACAGGCTTGAGCCACCGCGCCTGGCCAATTTTTGTATTTTTAACAGAGATGGGGTTTCACCATTTTGGTCAGGCTGGTCTTGATCTCCTGACCTTGCAAACTGCCTGCCTCAGCCTCCCAAAGTGTTGGGATTACAGGCGTGAGCCACCGTGCCTGGCTATTTCCTTACTTTTCCTAACAGTGAAATGCAGCTGCCAAGGATGGCAGACGTAGGGACCTAGCCTCTTGGGCCCTCGTTTGCCCAGTTTTCTTCAGTACTAGTAACTGAATCAGGTTTTTTCGGTTGTTTAAAAACAGAACAATAGATTTGGTTACAGTTTCACATATCTGTAGTCATGGCAAAGCCACGTTAAATCAGGCTCTAAGTCACCTACGGTATAAAATACAAAATATCAAAATTGTGATCATTTGCCTTTAAACATTCAACCCATATGAATTTTTTTTTTTTTCTGAGAGAGACTCAATCCGTTGCCCAGCTGGAGTGTAGTGGCGCGATCTTGCTTCACTGCAACCTCCGCCTCCCTGCCTCCCCGCCTCCCCGCCTCCCAGCCTCCCAGCCTCCCAGCCTCCCAGCTAGCTGGGATTATAGGTGGGTGCCACCACACCCTGCTGATTTTTCTATTTTTAGTAGAGATGGGGTTTTGTCCTGTTGGCCAAGCTAATCTCAAACTCCTGACCTCAGGTGATCCATCCCTCCTCGGCCTCCCAAAATGCTGGGATTACAGGCGTGAGCCAGTACGCCTGGCCTGAAATTACTTTTAAGAGAGTAAATGTGCTGTTGGGCATGACTTCATTTTTGCTTTTTAAAGAAGCAGACCCACCCATTTTAAAAATCTTTTTTCTTTTTTTTTTGAGACAGGGTCTGGCTGTGTTACCAGGCCGGAGTGCGGTGGTGCTGTCTTGGCTCATTGCAGCCCTGACTTCCCAGTCTCTGGAACTATACAGGAGTGCACCACTAGGTCTGGATAAATTTGTATTTTTTGTAGTGACAGGGTTTTGCCATGTTGCACGGGCTGATCTCAAACTCCTGGACTCAAGTAATCTGCCTCAGCCTCCCAAAGTGCTTGGATTACAAGCATGAGCCACCGTGCCTGGACTCTTTAATAATTTTGAGTCACTGACATTTTAAACTGACTTCCTTACTTCTGTATGAGCATTCCAGTACCCAGGGATTTGAGGCAGCCTAAGTGTGACTTCACAAAAACAGTAGATTCTTCAACCTTTCGCAGACAGATTTAGAAACTGTCAACTCGATAATCATATGATTTAGCTCAGTAACTATAGAAACGCTGAAATTATGGCATTGCAAGTCAGAATCCCTTCCTGCTCTTTCAATGCAGCAACTTTTGAATATTTGTGGCATTTTCCAGCCACTTGTATTTCCCTTACAATAATAACAGCTTAAAAATAGTTTTTTTGGTTGTTGTTGTTGTTGCTGGTAGAAAGTGATTTATTTGGAGACAGAGAAACAGGAGAAGAGAGAAAGAAACAGCTAACTCTCACACTAAGTGAGAGAATCCAGAAAGGTGCAATCCAGGAGAGGAAAGCAGCTTCCACACTGAGTGGAAGGGAATAGAGAGAGAGAGATGGAGTTTATGAGGGGAAGACAAGCTTCCAGAAGAGAGCGTGGAAGGGGACCCCAGAGGGGAAATCCAGGATAGAAAAAACAGCTTCCACAAGCGTGTTTGTGGAAGGGTATTTAAACATGGAGTCTTAACAATAATTTTTAAGGTTTAATGTCCTGGAGGACTTTTCAGCAACACTTTTATTTAAAACACAGTATAAGTTATTCTTTCCATCAGTATTTGAAAGAATAGACACGATCTCCACCAGCAGATCCACCCACACCTGTTTTCACAACATATAATCTTGAAATTTACAGGCATCCCTGAGAAGTGTTTGAGTAAACCAGTGAATCGCAACAGAGCCTCAATCAGTTAACAGTGTAGATCCATTAAAAAAAAATCAGTTAGCAGGGTAGATCAGTTCTCCAAACTGGAAAAAAAAAAATCAAAACCAAAACTCTCCTAAGAACCGAAGCTGGGTGTGTGTTGTCACTGCTTCTGTATTTTCAATCCTGATGGACTGACTCCCTCTTCTCCTCGTAAGACACGTTTGCTGAAATCTTCAAGCAGAGTTTCAAGACACGTTTGCTGAAATCTTCAAGCAGAATTTCAAGACACTTGCAGGAAGAGGCGATGCTACTCCCGCCTCTAAGGGAATAGACTTCGTGTTAGAGATGAGCACTGTGCCCTCCCGCTCTGCACGCGCCCACATCCTCTCATCTGCTTGGCTGTGCGAATTCATGGCAGCTGGTCCTCCCGCCCCTCCCACGGCCATGATGCGATCCTGAGTCAGTCATCCCGTGCGTGAGGTAGCCTGGCACCCTTCCAATCAGAGAAGCTGCGGCTTACTCAGAGGAGGAAGGGAGCGGGGAGAAATGCAAAGCCAAGCAGAGCCTAAAGGCACAACAGAGTGTGGGTGGAATGCAAAGCACCCCAAAACGAGAGTCAAAAGGGACCCTCCGCGGGCTCCAGCCAGCCATCTTCTTTGAGACCCTTCGTGGATTTTGAGGTCTACAAAGTGTGCGCAAAAACACTCGCACTTCAGAAAGCGAGAAGGCGAACGGTATTATCTCGTGATCCCAAACTGATCAGGGTGGTGCAGGCCCAGCGAGCCTCTGGGGGCCGGGTGTGCATCCAGCCTGCTCTCCAGCGCGGAGCTGCTCGCTCACTTGTCGTCCAAGTCATCATCGTTCCTGCCCTGGCTGGCCCGGCTGCCACCAAAGAGCTACAGAGGCGAAGACTGCAGGGCACCCCCACCATCTGGAAAGCGTACTCTGGCCATGGCAACTGTCGTGGCGGTAGCAGTGTCTGGAAGGCATCAGGAGGCGGCTTCCAGGTGGCGGGTGGCACAGCGGGCACAGCCTTGAAGCTTCTGGGTGGCGCGTTGGCCTAGCGGGCTGGGGCAGGGCCTGGGCTTCTGTGGCTTGCTGGGCTGGGCGTGGGAGCAGGCGTGGATCACGTGCGCTGCACAGATGAGGCTGGGGGAGGCTGCGGTGGCCGCCCAGCTCTGTTAACCCCTTGGCGCCCGCCCCGGATGAGCCCTGCTGGATGCACAGGCACAGCACCTCATGCACCTGCTACAAGATCTTGCCTGGATTCTCCAGTGAGAAGTGCAGTGCCCGGTGTGCATCACCATGGCTGCTCGGTGCTCATCCTGGTGCTCCTCCCTTCACTGGGATCCGGTTGAGGCCTGCCCACTGTCCTGGGAACTGTGCCCTGGGATCAGGGCTCTGTCTCATAGGTTGAGTCAGAGGCCACAGGACGTGCTGTAGGCTGGTCCGGTGTGCGGGAACACCATCCGTGCTCACTCCTCCCTCTGGTGGCCTCTGAGGGAGTGAGTTTCACTGTGGAAAGTAGAAAATACATCCAGAGGCCCTGGAGCCTTCTGGGGCTGTGGGGCAGCTGGCCGGGTGCTATCCTGGCAGCCTCCACACTGTGCCAGTTGCTGCCTGCTGAGAGAAGTCGGATACAGGTGCCATCGGGTCAGGTGATATCTCTGAGCTTGCCTCTTGGTTATGATCACAGTGCCTGGCAGGGCTGAGTTACAGGGCCTTGATGGACCATCCCACCCCACGGTCCTGGGGCTGTCCAGGTCACACGTGGAAGGTCCAGAATCCCTGTTCAAACTTGAACCACAGGACCCTGATGTCCCGGCCCATGGCAGAGCTTGGGCAGGGAGTTCCAGGGGAGGTACCGCCAGGCAGCCCATGGTCTGTCCTGAGTTGGGAACAGCCTGGCCACACCCTGAGCCCCCCGGGGGGCCCCAAGAGAACAGCCTACCCCCTGGGCTCTACAGACATCCTCTTCTGCCTCTGGGCCTCAGCCTCAGGGACAGCCTGGGTGGTCCAGGGTCGGGGAGGATAGGCTCTTGTTCAGGAGGGGCCGCCTGTAACACTGCTGGAGCTGTCCTGGTGTGCTGGAGAGGGCCAGCCCGTCTCTTTTGCAGAGGGCCTTGTTGATGGGGGATGCTCACAGAGGCCTGAGTGCGGGGGACCCTCGCTCCGGTTTCACCGAGAGGAAAGCAGACATGTCTGGTCAGCTTCTCCATTGAGCCCATTAGGTCCTCAAAAGGCCAGGACCCCAGACCTGGGACTCTGGAGTCCCTGGGGTCCCTGTATGTCTCCCTGTGGGAAGCAGAAAAGTTTCTTTTAAAATTTCCTTTCTTGTTAAATAAGTGTGCTAATTTAAGCCCTATCCTGTGTAGCTGTTAGACATGCTGTGTGCTTACAGGCACGTAGCACACTCTGTGTTCTTGTATGTTAAGCAAGATATGTGTGCCGGACGTGCTCACCGCCATGTCCCAACTCTCCATTGCTTTTACCTGTTTTAGAAAAGTTTTAAGTTGTTAGCCAATGGGGTTTTAGTTTAGACTGTGAGGTCTGGCTCCAGCCAATGGAGATCAGACACAGCAGTAAGGACCACCCCGAATGTGTAAGTAAATTTGTGTGTTTTCCCTTTGTTCTTTGTATTCTCATGGCAAGATGGCTAGCGAGAGTACCCTTTCTGCAGCCCAGGAAGTAAAAATTGCATTGCTGAAAGATCCTTTGTCTCAGTGCGAATTTTTCTTTGTGGCACCGAGCGTCTATTTCCATCACTCCCAAGTCCGATGCTGTGGATGCTGCTGCAGGTGGCTGATCCTGGAGTGACAGTTGTGTGTAGGCTGGGGAGGGGGAGCTGAAGGGGGAGCTGGTGGGGCACCTCGGGTTGCTCCTAGGATGGTCCCCAGGGTTTGGGCTGGCTTGAGGCTTCCTGCCTCTCTCTCTTACCCCAAGACTGTGCCGGCTGGGATGCAGCCCTGATTCAGAACTCAGGTGGGAGAGGCCTTCTCTGTCACCTGGCCCCCTTGCCACCTCCCACTGGGGCCTGTCTCCACAGTGGGTGAGATGAATGGCATCAGGCATGGGGTCCCCTCTGCTCTCCAGGGCCATCTACTGCATGCCAGGAAGGGACCATTTCCACATCTGGCTGAACTCTTGGTTCTGGCTCTGGGCCAGGGCTCCTGCCCATGCCCTCTCCCTGAATCCTCCCCGGGCCAGGAACACTGATTCTCTTGACTCCTTGGCTCAAGGCTTGTTGTCTGGATTCTCTTGAAGGGGGCTTGGGGGCGAGAGGCCCCTGCTGCTCTCGGAGGCTGTGGGTGCTGCAGATTGGGCTGTGGGCGCTGCAGATTGGGCTGTGGGCTTGCACAGATGGGTCCGGCCTCTCCAGTGCCCTTCAGGGAGCTTCAAGGGCAAGAGAGGGACAATGTGGAAGGTGACAGAGGTGGGGCTTAGAAGAATCTTTTCCCGGCCGGGCGTGGTGGCTCACGCCTGTAATCCCAGCCCGTTGGGAGGCAGAGGCGGGTGGATCATGAGGTCGAGAGATCGAGACCATCCTGGTCAACATGGTGAAACCCCGTCTCTACTAAAAATACAAAATTTAGCTGGGCACGGTGGCGCATGCCTGTAATCCCAGCTACTCAGGAGGCTGAGGCAGGAGAATTGCCTGAACCCAGGAGGCGGAGGTTGCGGTGAGCCGAGATCGCGCCATTGCACTCCAGCCTGGGTAACAAGAGCGAAACTCCGTCTCAAAAAAAAAAAAAAAAAAAAAGAGAGCCTTTTCCCTGGCCTCCGCCTGATCTTCAGGATGTCCAGCACACGGGTACTCAGCACCTGCCCTGAGGACACGCAGGCTTACTTCCAGAAGCTTTGTTTTTTTTGAGACAGTTTTACTCTTATCGCTTAGGCTGGAGGGCAATGGTGCGATCTCGGCTCACTGCAACCTCTGCCTCCTGGGTTCAAGTGATCTCCTGCCTCAGCCTCCTGAGAAGTTGGGATTACAGGCAACTGCCACCAAGCCCGACTAGTTTTTTGTATTTTTAGTAGAGATGGGGTTTCACCGTGTTGGCCAGGCTAGTTTCGAACTCCTGACCTCAAGTGATCCATCCACTTGGCCTCCCAATGTGCTGGGATTATAGGCATGAGCCACCGTGCCCGGCCTCCAGAAGCTTCTTAGAGGGGGAGGAAGAGGTGCAGGAGGAAAGCCCAGGTAGTGGGGCTGTAGGAGCCTGGGCCCTGTCCACCACCAACTGCCCCAGAGGGTGACTCAGGAGAGGACCTGGTGCTGGGGCCCACGTGGGGGTAGCAGGAGCCAGCATCTCCTCATCAGTACCCCATGGGGACCTGAAGGTGCCCGAGCACCGTGGCATCCACCAGGGCCCAGGCACGAAAGAACTGGTCCTGGATGAACTCCCACAGGCTGGACTGGGACAGCTTCATGAGACGCTCTAGGGACGGTGCGGGCATCAGGCCGGGAGGGATCCCTGGGAGAGGTTGTTGTCCTCACGTTGTTTCCACCATGGCCCCTCCCACGGGGCAGTGTCGTGTCCTTTTTGGGCCACCCCCGGGGTCCAGCTGTGCACAGGAGGCCACGGCCAGGGCCAGGCTAGGGCAGGGAGGTGCTCACCTGCCTTTCTTCTGGGTCATGTGGAGGCTGGGCTCAGTATCTGGTGTCTGAGATGTCTCTTGGTGCCCTGCCCCTCAGATTGGAGCACAGGGTGATGGGGACACCGTGAGGGTGCAGTCTGTCCCGCATGGTCCCCTGCCTGGCCTTGGGCACGCCAGGACTTGATTCTGTGAACTTTGAAGGCTGTGTGCCATCAGGGTGTGCTCGCCCTGGCTGTGTGTCTTCAGAACATACCTGGGTGAGCCCCAAGGATGTCTATGAAGATGACAGGCATGGGAGGACCTGGCCCTTCTGAGCTGGGGACTGGGGGCTCAAGCAGGGCCCTGGAGCAGCAGGGACCCACTTCCGGTGGGATGAGATCCCCCCACCCCACTCCCCTGCCAGGCTGGGTCAGAAGAGGTCCTGCAGGTCTTCACGGGAAGACTCATGTCAGTGGGGATGTGGCTTCTGGAAGGAGGGGCTCCCCAAGGGCTTGGGGCTTCCCGGCACTCTCCCAAGTTGCATCCTGGTCCTGTCTGCCCATGAGGCTGGGCTCTGCAGGGGGATGTCAGCTCTGGGGCACTGCTTGGTTTGTGTGCCCTGCGGGTACCTGCCTGTGCCTCCTGCCAGGTGGGGGTGAGCCAGGTCCTCCTGAGGGAGCTGGATTCCTGGGCTGGGGGAGCCAGGCACTTCGAGGCAGGAGGGTCCCTGGGCTGGAGGTCCCAGTGCCTGCTTACTTCATTGATGAGGTACCGGAGGAGTCAGCGTAAACGTGGAAATCTGGGAACGCAGCTCGTCCTTATCCTGATGGAAGTAGCAGAAGTCCTCAGGGCCCCCCAGGGCCTGCCCCCACAATGTCCCTATTCCAGGCATCTCTGCAGACCATTCCCTGAGGGACAGAACACAAGTGGTGGCCGGGACGCCCCTGACACCTACCCCCTGGCACGGACCCCCAGGACACACTTTTCTTAACCCTGCTCAGCCCGAGCCTGGCCCCTGCTCCAGGTCAGGAAAAGGAAATTCAAGTCCAAAGCTATGGAGAACTCCATGTCCCTGGCTGGGACTGAGCCTCCTGCCAGCCTCACCAGGTGCTCAAGTCTCCCCTCTCCCCCTGGCCCATGGGACCCAGGCCTCTGGGAAGGAGTCGAGGAGACTGTCCCTTAACCAAGTGTCACAGGATCTTTGGGAAGGACATTGATAACATGTGCTTCTGGTGGGCTGGCACAATTTGTACTACAGAATCCTGAGAAGCCCCTGACCCATCACGAAATCAGAGCCCAATCCCGCAACATGTGGAGCTGTCAGCTGGAAGAGCTCTGATAGGGGTCAGGTGGAGGGGACTGTGGGAAGTAGAAAAGTTCCTTTTTAAAGTTTCCCTGTTAAAGAATTAATCATAAGCATGTTAATAGCTTTGTTAAGCCCTATCCTATGTAGCTGTTAGACATGCCATACTTACAGACACGTAGCACATTCTGTCCTTGTACTTTAACCAAGATATCTGTGCTGGATGTGCTCACAGGCATGTCCCAGCTCTCCATTGCTTCTACCTGTTTAGAAAAGTTTTAAGTTGTTAGCCAATGGGGTTTTGGTTTAGATTGTGAGGTCTGGCTCCAGCCAATGGAGATCAGACAAAGCAGTAAGGACCACCCCAAATGCGTAAGGAGTAAATTTGTGTGTTTTCCCTTTGTTCTTTGTACTCTCATGGCACAATGGCTAGCAGTCCAGAAGGAAAAGTTGCATTGCGGAAAGATCCTTTGTCTCAGTGCAGATTTTTCTTTGCAGCACAGAGCATCTATTTCCAACGTCGGAAAATTGGACCCCTGCCAATTTTCTGATGGAGAAGAGGGCTTCTTGGATCCAAACTCATTTTGTGACAAGAGCCACATCTGTCAGGCGCTTCGGTGACTTGTTCAAAATGTCTCCTGGGAGGAGCATCCTGGGACACTGCCAAGGTCTGGGGGGCTTTGGGGCAAGTCTGGGAGGCCGGAATCATTACTTGCTCTGTAATGTTTCAAGTAATGATGGCCTTGACCTCTTTCCATCTTATTTTGACATCTTCGAGACCCCTCTTCTGCTGGGACGCCCAGGCCAGCAGTGAGCTTGAGTCCTACCTATGGCATCTTGGTCGGTTACAAATGCCGAATTTTAAAGAAGCAACGACACCCCCCACCCGAGACACCAATGCCATGAATATGGGAATGTGACCTGGGAACACCATGGCCTGGGAATACTCACAGGGTTAGGTGCAGAAGACGCCACTAGGACAGGGAAGATATCCTGCTGTCTACAGAAAAGAGAGTTTTGCTTCAGGCAGAAAATCCAACTCCAGGTTCCGATGATTTGCCAAATAAGCAGTGACCTTTTCAGGGCGGCTGATTTTTTTTTTAGTAGGAAATTTCTGGTAAAATCCACTTTCAGTGAGCCTGGCGTGATGGCCCGCCCCTATAATCCCAGAACTTTGGGAGGCCGAGGTGGGCGGATCACCTGAGGTTGGGAGTTCAAGACCAGCCTGACCAACATGGAGAAACCCTGTCTCTACTAAAAACACAAAATTAGCCAGGCATTGTGGGACATGTCTGTAGTCCCATCTACTCGGGAGGCCGAGGCAGGAGAATCACTTGAACCTGGGAGGCGGAGGTTGCGGTGAGCTGAGATGGCACCACTGCATTCCAGCCTGGGCAACTAGAGTTAAACTCCATCTCAAAAAAAAAATCAATTTTCTGTGAAATGAAAATATCCCAGGTGTGTATTGACTTTCTTGACTTTTTTCTCCCCTTTTTTTTGCACACTTGAAAGCTCAGTCTTTGGGATGTACAGCTCCACATTTCTGAACCAAGGTGCGGAGTCTCCCACCCACCACCCCAGCACCTCCCAGAGCAGCTCCTTCGCCCTCCCAGTCCCCAGGGTGTCCCCTCTGCAGCTGATCTCTCCCCCTCCATCAGCCCCCCGCCATTCTCATCCGTTATCCATTCCTATGGTTTGGCGTTTTCCAGAATGGCCTGTGAGTTGGAATCCTGCAGTGATACACTATCAGACATGGCTTCTTTCCCTCAGCAAAATGCATCTAAGATTCACCCACAGGGCAAAATGCAGTGGCACAATCTCGACTCACTGCAACCTGCGCCTCCCAGGTTCAAGCAATTCTCCTGCCTCGGCCTCCTGAGTAGCTGGGATTATAGGCACGCGCCACCAAGCCTGGTTAATTTTTGTATTTTTAGTAGAGACAGGGTTTCACCATGTTGGTCAGGCTGGTCTCGAACTCCTGACCTTGTGATCCACCTGCCTCGGCCTCCCAAAGTGCTGGAATTACAGGTATGAGCCACTGTGCCTGGCTGAGTGGCCTTTTGTTCCAAGGGTGGATGCCGCCTTTCTCCCCATCCCCATGTCGGAAGTTCTCCGGCTGTGAGTAATGATGAATCAAGCTGTGAACATGGCACGCAGGTTTTACGTGCATGTCAGTTTTCTTTTCTTTTCTTTTTTTTTTTTTTTTTTTATGAGACGGAGCTTCGCTCTTGTTGCCCAGGCTGGAGTGCAGTGGCATCATCTCAGCTCACTGCGACCTCTGCCTCCTGGATTCAAGCGATTCTCCTGCCTCAGCTTCCAGTGTAGCTGGGATTACAGGCACGTGCCACCATGCCCTGCTAATTTTGTGTTTTTAGTAGAGACGGGGTTTTGCCATGTTAGCCAGGATGGTCTCGATCTCTTGACCTCGTGATCCGCCAGCCTCGGCCTCCCAAAGTGCTGGGATTACAGGCGTGAGGCACCGCACCCAGCTGGACGTCAGTTTGCAGATCACTTGGGTCCATCTCTGAGACACTTTTGGGACATGTGGTGTGAGTCCGCTAAGCTTCGTGAGCGGCCACCCAGTGGGCTTCCAAAGTGGCTGTGGCCTGTTGCATTCCCACCGGGCAGGGACGAGCATCCCCAGGGCCCCAGATCCTCCTGGCATTTGGTGTCGTCCGTGTTGCTTTGGAAGGCTCCTGAGTCCCTCCATCCTGCCGCCCTCCTGTGGCGCCCTGCCTGGTCCCCAGGATCACAGAGAGCACTTTCCACCATTCTGCATGATTTTGTTTACTGCTGTCCATCTCCTTCGGAGCCGCCTGGATTCTGGCCCCACGTGTTTCAGCCAGGCCCAGGGCTTGGAGCCCAAGAGGCACTGAGTCCATGGGCGTGGATGCTCCCTGGGCCAGGAGAGCCCTTGGCACCTCTGTCACCCTCCTGCGTGACCCCTGCCTCTGCTCTGGGGAAGCCCCATCCCTCTGGATCACCCCATCTCCCCAGGGACCTTCCAACCCCCACATCTGGTGGAAATTCCCAGGGGACCTCTTGCCCTTCTTTATGACCTTCAGGACAGGGCCAAGAGGAGGAAGCAGCTTCAGAACAGAGAGACTTGATGCCCCACACGGCTGTCATCATCCACAGTCTGCACTTCTGGAAGGAAGGAAGGAGGGAGGGAAGGAGGGAAGGAGGGAAGGAAGGAAGGAGGGAGGGAAGGAG
>CM052668.1:12838826-12849550 GCA_028533165.1 Leontopithecus rosalia | reverse complement strand
CTTCAATAACCTACTCTCAACACTGGACAGGTCAACTACACAGAAAGTCAACAAAGGTACATTGCATTTAAATTTCACTTTAGACCAAAGGGACTTAACAGACATTGACAGAATAGTTCATGCAACAGCTGCAGACTACACATTTTTTTCATTAGCACATGGAAAAATCTCCTGGATAGACCACACATTGGGCTACAAAGCAAGTCTCAACAAGTTTGAAAGTACTGAAATCACATCAAGTATACTTTCTGATGGCAAGGAAATAAAGATTGAAATCAATAACAAAAATAACTTTCAAAATGGTACAAATACATGAAACTTAACAACATGCTCTTGAACAACTAATGGATTAATAAAAAATTAGGAAGGGCATTTAAAATTTCTTGAATAAAATGAAAGTTAAAATGCAATATATTAAAAGCTATGGAATACAGCAAAAGCAGTATTAAGAAGGGAGTTTATAGCAATAAACACCTACATAAAAAAGTAGAAAGATTTCAAATAAATAATCTAATGATGCAGCTTAAGGGACTAGAAAAGCAAAAGCAGACAAAACTCAAATAATAGAAAAAATGAAATAATAAAGGTTAGAGAAAAAATAAATGAAATTGAAAGTAAAAAGAAAATACAAAAGGTCGATAAAACAAAGAGTCGGGCTTGTAATAAACAAGATCAACAAATGTTTAGCTAGACCAAGTAAGGAAAAAAAAAAGAAATAAATGAAATCAGAATTGGGAAAGGAGACATGATAAGTGATACCACAGAAATGCGAAGAATCATTAGAGTCTATTACAATTGACCATTAGCCAGCACATTGGAAAACCTAGCAAAAATATATAAATTCTTGGGCACATACAACCTATCAAGAAGGAAACAAAAAGAAATAAAAAATTTAAGCAGAGTAATTACAAGTCATAAAATGTAATCAGTAGTAAAAAATCTCTCGGGCCGGGCGCGGTGGCTCACGCCTGTAATCCCAGCACTTTGGGAGGCCGAGGCGGATGGATCACGAGGTCAAGAGACCGAGACCATCCTGGTCAATATGGTGAAACCCCGTCTCTACTAAAAGTACAAAAAATTAGCTGGGCATGGTGGCGCGTGCCTGTAATCCCAGCTGCTCAGGAGGCTGAGGCGGGAGAATTACCTGAATCCAGGAGGCGGAGGTTGCGGTGAGCCAAGATCGCGCCATTGCACTCCAGCCTGGGTAACAGCAGCGAAACTCTGCCTCAAAAAAAAAAAAAAAAAAAAAAAAAATCTCTCATCAAAAAAAAGCCCAGGACCTGATGGCTTCAGTGTTAAATTCTACCAAACATATATTTTTTAAAAAAGACTTAATACCAATTCTACCCAAATGATTTTGAAAATCAAAGAAGAGGGAATTCTTCTTAACTCATTCTATGAAGCCAGCATTATCCTTATATCAAAACCAGAATGAGACACAAGAAGAAAAGAAAAAGCAGACTGCTATCTCTGATGAACATAGGTGCAAAAATTCTCAATAACATACTAGCAAATTAAATCCAGCAGCAGACTACGAAGATAATTTACTATGATCAAGTGCGATTTACCACAGAGATGCAAAAATGTTTTAATATATTCAAATTAAAAATGACATCACATTATATTTATTGAAGAGCAACAGAGTGAATAGCAAAAACCGTATGATCCTCTCAATAAATGCAGAAAAAAAGGCATTTGATAAAATTCAGCATTTCTTCATGATAAAAAAACACTCAACAAAGTAGGTATGGAACAAGCACACATAACATAAAGGATAGGCATGGCAAATCACTGCCACCATCATACAAAATGGGGAAACACTGAAAGCTTTTCCCTTAAGAACTGGAACAAGAAAAGTATGTCTACTTTCAACACCTATATTCACGATAGGGTTGGAAGTCTTAGCTGGAGAAATCAGGCCAGAGAAAGTAATAAAGGGCAAGGATGTCAAATTTCCCTGTTTAAAAAGGACGTAATATGTACATAGAAAACCCTAAAAGCTCCACCAAAACTCTCTTAGAACTGATAAATTCAGTAAAGCAGCAGTATTCAAAATCAACATACAAAAATCACTAGTGTTTCCATACACAAATGACAAGCTAGCAGAAAAAGAAAGAAAGCAATGCCATTTACAATAGGTGCATATGTGTGTATATAGTTCAGGAATAAATTTAACCAAGTAATTGCAAGATCTCTGCACGAAATACTATAAAACACTGATGAAAGACATGGAAAAGGTCACTAAAAAATGGAACATCATTCCATGTTCATGGATTGGAAGAAATAATATCGTGAAAATGACTCTACTACTGAAAGCAATATAGTGATAGAATTCAATTCCTATCAAAATATCAATAAGATTCTTCACAAAAATACAAAAAATTATAAGATTCATGTGGGATCACAGAACACCCCCCAAATAGCCAAAGCTGTCCTGAGAAAAAATAACTTAGATGAAGAAATTACATTACCAACTTCAAATTATATTACAATGCTATAGTAACCAAAACTATATAGTACTGGTATAAAAAGAGATACATAGACCAATGGAACAGAACAGAGAACCCAGAAATAAATCCATGAATTTAGAGTCAACTAATTTTTGACAAAGTTGCAAAGACCATTCAGTTAGAAAGAAACAATTTCTTTAATAAATAGTGCTAAAAAAACTGGATCTTTATATTTAGAAGAATGAAACTAGACCCCTATCTCTCACCCTATTCAAAAATCAAATCAAGATAGATGTGTTAGTTAGGGTTCTGTAGGGGGGCGGAACTAATAAGATAGATGTATGAACCCCACTCCTGGTACCAAAATCAGTATTAGTCAGGGTTCTCTAGAGGGACAGAACTAATAGAATAGATGTATGAACCCCACTCCCAGTTCCAAAATCTGTATTAGTGCTCTTTAGAGGGACAGAACTAGTAGGATAGATGTATATAAAAGGGGGCTTATTAGGGAGTATTGAGTCACATGATCTCAAGGTGAGGTCTCACAGTAGGCTGTCTGCAAGCTGAGGAACTATGAAACCAGTCCAAGTCTGAAAGCTGAAGAACTTGGAGTTTGATGTTCAAGGGCAGGAAGCATCCAGCAAGGAGAGAGATGTAGGCTGGGAGACTCAGCCAGTCTAGTCTCTTCACCTTTTTCTGACTGCTTTTATTCTGGCTGTGCTGGCAGCTGATTAGATTGTGCCCACCCAGATTGAGGGTGGCTCTGCCTTTTTCAGTCCACTGACTCAAATGTCCTTTGACAACACCCTCACAAACACACTCAGGAACAATACTTTGCATCCTTCAATCCAATCAAGTTGACAGTATTAACCACAATAAACACTTAAATGCAAGACATGACACTTTGAACTAGTAGAAGAAAATATTTGGGAAACAATTCAGAACATTGGTCTGGGCAAGGATTTTTTGGATAAGACCTTAAAAGCACAGGCAAAAAGGCAAATAGACAAATGGGATCATATGAAACTGAAAAGCTTCTGCACAGCAAAGAAACAAATCAACAGAGTGAAGAGACAACCTACAGAGTGAGAAAAAAAATATTTGCAAATTATCCATCTTATAAGGGATTAGTCATGAGAATATATAAGGAACTTACACAACTCAATAGCAGCAAAACAAAACAAAACAAAAGAAAACACCAAAATGATTCCATTAAAAAATAGGCAAACTATCTGAATAGACATTTCTCAAAAGAGGAGATACAAATGGCAAACAGACACATTAAAAAATGCTTAACATCACTAGTCATCTGGGAAATGCAAGTCAAAACCATTGTAAGATATGTCACCCTGTTAACATGTGTAATTATTTTTATATCTTGTTGGATTTTATTTGATATATATATTTTTTATATTATTATTCTATTGTATTTTAGGTTCTGGGGTACATGTGCAGATCATTCAGGATTGTTGCATAGGTACACACATAGCAATGTGGTTTTCTGCCTTCATTGCCCCGTCACCTACATTTGGCATTTCTCCCCATGTTATCCTTCCCTGACCTCTCCACCCCGCTGCTGTCCCTCCCTTGGCCCCCCCAACAGACCCCAGTGTGTGGTGCTCCCCTCCCTGTGTCCATGTGTTCCCATTGTTCAACACCCATCTATGAGTGAGAACAAGCGGTGTTTGATTTTCCGTTCTTGTGTCAGTTTGCTAAGAATGATGGTTTCCAGGTTCATCCATGTCCCTACAAAGACACAAACTCATCGTTTTTTATGGCTGCATAGTATTCTATGGTGTATATGTGCCACATTTTCCTTGTCCAGTCTATCATCAATGGGCATTTGGGTTGGTTCCAGGTCTTTGCTATTGTAAACAGTGCCACTATGAGCATACATATGCATGTGTCTTTATAACAGAATGATTTATAATCCTTTGGGTATATACCCAGTAATGGGACTGCTGCATCAAATGGAATTTCTATTTCTAGGTCCTTGAGGAAGCTCCACACTGTCTTCCACAATGGTTGAAGTAGTTTACACTCCCACCAACAGTGTAAAAGTGTTCCTATTTCTCCACATCCTCTCCAGCATCTGTTGTCTCCAGATTTTTTAATGATCGCCATTCTAAATGGCATGAGGTGGTATCTCAATGTGGTTTTAATTTGCATTTCTCTAATAATCAGTGATGATGAGCGTTTTTTCATATATTTATTGGCCTCATATATGTCTTCTTTTGTAAAGTATCTGTTCATATCCTTCTCCCACTTTTGGATGGGTTTGTTTGTTTTTTTTTTCTTGTAAATCTGTTTTAGTACTTTGTAGATTCTGGATATTAGCCCTTTGTCAGGTGGGTAGATTGCAAAAAAGTTTTTCCCATTCTGTTGGTTGCCAGTTCACGCTGATGATTGTTTCTTTTGCTGTACAGAAGCTCTGAGTTTATTTAGATCCCATTTGTCTATTTTGGCTTTTGTTGCCAATGCTTTTGGTGTTTTAGTCATGAAGTCCTTGCCTATGCCTATGTCCTGAATGGTATTGCCTATGTTTTCTAGGGTTTTATGGTGTTAGTTTAAGTCTTTAATCCATCTGGAGTTAATTTTAGTGTAAGGTATCAGGAAGGGGTCCAGTTTCTGCTTTCTGCACACTGCAACCCAGTTTTCCCAACACCATTTATTAAGTGGGGAATCCTTTCCCCATTGCTTGTTTTTGTGAGGGTTGTCAAAGATCAGATGGTAGTAGATGTGTGGCATTGCCTCCAAGGCCTCTGTTCTCTTCCATTGGTCTATATGTCTGTTTTGGTACCAGTGCCATGCTGTTTTGATTACTGTAGCTTTGTAGTATAGTTTGAAATCAGGTAGCGTGATGCCTCTGGCTTTGTTATTTTTGCTTAGGATTGTCTTGGCTATGTGGGCTCTCTTTTGGTTCCACATGAAGTTTAAGGTAGTTTTTTCCAGTTCTGTGAAGAAGGTCATTGGTAGCTTGATGGGGATAGCATTGATTCAATAAATTACTTTGGGCAGTATGGCCATTTTCATGATATTGATTCTTCCTAATCATGAGCATGGAATGTTTCTCCATCTGTTTGTGTCCTCTCTTATTTCGTTGAGCAGTGGTTTGTAGTTCTCCTTGAAGAGGTCCTTTACATCCTTTGTTAGTTGTATCCCTAGGTATTCTATTTTCTTTGTAGCAATTGTGAATGGGAGTCCGCTCACGATTTGGCTCTCTGTTAGTCTTTTGTTGGTGTATAGATATGCTTGTGATTTCTGTACATTGATTTTGTATCCTGAGACTTTGCTGAAGTTGCTTATCAGTTTAAGGAGATTTTGGGCTGAGATGATAGGGTCTTCTAAATATACAATCATGTCATCTGCAAATAGAGACAATTTGACTTCCTCTTTTCCTAATTTTTCCTTGCCTAATTGCTCTGGCTAGAACTTCCAATACTATATTGAATAGGAGTGGTGAGAGACAGCATCATTGTCTAGTGCCGGATTTCAAAGGGAATGCTTCCAATTTTTGCCCATTCAGTATGATATTGGCTGTAGGTTTGTTGTAACTAGCTTTTATTATTTTGAGATATGTTCCTTCGATACCTAGTTTATTGAGAGTTTTTAGCATAAAGGGCTGTTGAATTTTGTCGAAGGCCTTCTCTGCATCTATTGAGATAATCATGTGGTTTTTGTCTTTGGCTCTATTTATGTGGTGGATTACATTTATAACTTGCATATGTTGAAACAGCCTTGCATTTTCAGAAAGAAGCCTACTTGATTGTGGTGGATAAGCTTTTCGATGTGCTGTTGCAATCAGTTTGCCAGTATTTTATTGAAGAGTTTTGCATCTATGTTCATCATGGATATTGGCTTGAAGTTTTCTTTTTTCTTTTTCTTTTATTTATTTATTTTTTGGGGGGACGGAGTTTCACTCTTGTTACCCACGCTGGAGTGCAATGGCGCGATCTCGGCTCACTGCAACCTCCGCCTCCTGGGTTCAGGCAATTCTCCTGCCTCAGCCTCCCGAGTAGCTGGGACTACAGGCACGCGCCACCATGCCCAGCTAATTTTTTGTATTTTTAGTAGAGACGTGGTTTCACCATGTTGACTAAAATGGTCTCGATCTGTTGACCTTGTGATCCATTCGCCTTGGCCTCCCAAAGGGCTGGAATTACAGGCTTGAGCCACCGCGTCTGGCTGAAGTTTTCTTTTTTTATTAAGTCTCTGCTGGGTTTTGATATCAGGATGGTGTTGGTCTCATAAAATGATTTGGTAAGGATTCCCTCTTTTTGTATTGTTCGGAATAGTTTCAGAAGGAATGGTACCAGCTCCTCTTTGTATGTCTGGTAGAATTCAGCTGTGAACCCTTCTGGGGGGATCTGGACTTTTTTTGGTTGGTAGGCTATTAATTGCTGCCTCAACTCCAGCCCTTGTTATTGGTCTGTTCAAAGTTTCAACTTCTTCCTGGTTTAGGCTTGGGAGGGTGCAAGTGTCCAGGAATTTATCCATTTCTTCCAGGTTTACTAGTTTTTTTGTGCATAGAGTTGTTTGTAGTAATTTCTGATTGTAGTTCGTATTTCTGTGGAGTCAGTCGTGATTTCCCCTTTATCGTTTTTTATTGCTTCTATTTGATTGTTCTCCCTTTTCTTTTTTATTAGTCTGGCTAGTGGTCTATTTTGTTGATCTTTTCCAAAAACCAGCTCCTGGATTTATTGATTTTTTGAAGGATTTTTTGTGTCTCTATCTCCTTCATTTCTGCTATGATCTTAGTTATTTCCTGTCTTCTGCTAGTTTTTTGAGTTTTTTGATCTTGTTCCTCTGGCTCTTTCAATTTTGATGATAGGGTGTTGATTTTAAATCTTTCCTTGCTTCTCTGGTGGGCATGCAAAGTAGGTGCCATGCAGTGGTAAGAAGAATGTATATTCTGTGGATTTGCAGTGGAGAGTTCTGTAGATATCTATTAGGTTTGTTCGGTCCAGATCTGAGTTCAAGTCCTGGATATCCTTGTTAATTTTCTGTCTCATTGATCTGTCTAATATTGACAGTGGAGTGTGAAAGTCTCCCACTATTATCGTGTGGGAGTCTAAGTCTCTTTGTAGGTCGTTAAGAACTTGCTTTATGTATCTGGGTGCTCCTGTATTGGGTGTGTATATATTTAGGATCGTTAACTCTTCCTGTTGCATTGATCCTTTTACCATTATGTAATGTCCTGCTTTGTCTCTTTTGATCTTTGTTGGTTTAAAGTCCATTTTATCAGAGACTAGGATTGCAACTCCTTTGCATCTAGGTTTGTGAGCACTATTAATCTGTATAGTTTTTTGTTTCTTTATTTCTTCTTTTCTTTTCTTCCTTCTCTTTTCTTTTATTTCTGGTAATGTCTGTCTGTATTTGACATTGGGGTAATGCTGGCCTCATAAAATGAGTTAGGGAATATTCCCTCTGCTTCTGTCTTTCAAAGACACAGAAGAAAATTGGTATAATTTCTTCCTTAAATGTTTGGTAGAATTCATCAGTGAACCAATTGGGGTCTTGGCTTTCTGTTTTGGAAGGTTATTAATTATTGTTTCAATTGCTTTAATAGATATAGGCCTATTCAGATGATCTACTAGCACTTTCTTTTTATTCGTGTCTTTCCACTTCTCATATCTTTTGGATAGATGGAAGGTGAAGGAGGGTATATGAACGTGATTCAAAATTATGCAGCTGATAAAAATTATAACATTCATGGAGAAATATAGGGCCTATATGCATTATTTAAATACCTACATAATAAGCATGAAACATGTTTATGCAGTAAGTACAAGGATTGAAGGACAATATGAAAAGTGTAGTTAGGTGAATCTTACAAGCTATTTTAAAAGACTGTTTAAGGTTGATCAAGCAGAGTGACATACAAGAAGGAAAACTATTTTTTTTTTTGAGGTGGAGTTTTGATCTTTTTCCTCCAGGCTGGAGTGTAATGGCCCAATCTCGGCTCACTGCAATCTCTGCCTCCTGGGTTCAAGAGATTCTCCTGCGTTCAAGTGATTATCCTGCCTCAGATTCCCAAGTAGCTGGGATTACAGGCATGCATCACTACGTGCGGCGACTTTTTTTTGTATTTTTAGAGAGATGAGGTTTCTCTATGTTGGCCAGGCTGGTCTCCAACCCCTAACCTCAGGTGATCTGCCTGCCTCGGCCTCCCAAAATGCTGGGATTATAGATGTGAGCCCCCATGCTCAGCCTAGAAAACTAGTTTTAAATCGGTGGCAATACCCTTCTATATTCAGCCAGTCTTGTGTTACTGTAAAAAAATACCTGGCGGGGTATGGTGGCTCGTGCCTGTAATCCCAGTATTTTGGGAGGCCAAGGTGGGAGAATTGCTTGAGGCCTGGAGTTTAAGACCAGCATGGGCAACAAAGCAAGACCATGTCTGTACAAAAAAACAAAAAACAAAACCAAAAATCCAAAAAACCTGAATACCTGAGACTGGGTAATTTACAAAGGAAAAAAAGAGATTTAACTGGATCACAGTTCTGCAGGCTGTACAGGAAGCATAGTGGCATCTGGCTGTGGGGAGGCCTCAGGGAGCTTTCACTCATGTTAGAAGGCAAAGCAGGAGCAGGCACATCACACGGCAAAAGCAGCAGCAAGGGGGCAGGTGCTCCACACTTAAAAATAACCAGATCTTGCAGGAACTCACTAACATGAAGACTGCAGCAAGCCATGAGGGATCCGCCCCCGCGGTCCAAACAGCTCTCACCAGGCGCCACATCCCGCGTTGGGGATTACAATTCAACATGAGATTTGGGCAGGGACCCACACCCAAACCACATCAACCCCTAATGCCAGCAGGACCACTGATAGCTTCGGGATGTTGAGAAAGGACTGTAAAGCTCCAATAGTCCCAGCATTGTAATAATTACAAGAGAAAATGTAACTACAACGTTTGGAAGTAGCATCTACTCAATAATTGTGATTCTCCTCTCTGTTCTTTCAACCCAATGTTTAATATAAAAATTCAAGGCCAGGTGCGGTGGCTCATGCGTGTAATACCAGCACCTGGGGAGGCCGAGGTGGGTGGATCACCTGAGGTTTGGAGTTCGAGACCAGCCAGACCAACGTGGAGAAACCCGATCTCTACTAAAAATACAAAATTAGCTGGGCGTGATGATGCATGCCTGTAATTCCAGCTACTCAGGAGACTGAGGTGGGAGAATCACTTGAATCCGGGGGGAGCAGAGGTTGCGGTGAGCTGAGATTGCACTATTGTACTCCACCCTGAGCAACAAGAGTGAAACTCTGTCTCAAAAAAACAAAATAAGTAAAGAAAAATTCAAGTGAAGTAAAAGCACTGGGGAACGAGCTTGCCATGGGATATTAAGCTTCTCAAGCACAACTGCCTAAGTTCAAATTACCACAGTCACATCTAGGAGGAAGAGGTGAGATTTTTTAAAATTCTAAGTTAACTGGAAACCTGGCACAAGGCAGATGGCTGGGAACTGTCCAGGGAGTGTCCAAGACCTTACACAGAAAGTCATGCTCAGAGAGGAAGCCTGTTGCCCATTCCCTTTTGTGCCCAGCTGCCTGGGTTCCCTTCTCCACTGTTTAATTTCATAATAGGCTATCTAGAGACTGTGCTCCCTGTGCTGAGCCAGGAAGAGAAAGGTGTGAGCTTTGAAGGGTGCAGTTTCCTTTTGAGGAATGGAGAATATCCGTGCAAAGTCGGCACAGCTCAGAGCAGAGTGAGCTGCAGACTGTGCTGCAGATATGGGGCTGGAAGGCTTCGCACAACCTCAAAGTCCTGGGACCCAAACTTTTACTCAGACCATGGGAGCAGGTGAGGCAAGAGTTGGGGAAGGTAGACCTTTAATCCACCTCATAGACTGGAGTGTGGGCTTATGGCGTTTCTCCTTTCACCCAGATAGCCTCCACTCCCATTTATCTCTGTGCAGAAGGCTCAGCTAGGTGTGTCAGACATTGTAAATCCTCCACATAAATTATAGTTTAACTGGAATACAGAGACCAGGCAGGAGGAGGAGAGGAAAGGTAGAGACATCTATCTCTTCTCCATTATCAGAAAGAAACCTGGCATAAGAAAATTTATGCTTAATGGGCCAAAGAGTAAATCAGAAAACTGCAGGGGTGATGCCCATGGTGGTGGTGATGGTGGTGGTGGGGAATCCCCTGCCCTGGGACCTCCCTTGAATTAATTTCTCCCCAGGACAATGGGAAATAACGTTTAATCCTTGGAGGGTTTGGTTTGCTGTTTGTTTTTGCCTGAGAGTGACTCCGATCCTGTTCTCA
>CM052668.1:12817553-12838326 GCA_028533165.1 Leontopithecus rosalia | reverse complement strand
TGTGGTGTTCTCTGTATTTCCTGGACTTGAGTATTGGCCTGCCTTGCTAGGTTGGGGAAATTTTCCTGGATAATATCCTGAAGAGTATTTTCCAGCTTGAATTCATTCTCTTCATCACATTCTGGTATACCTATCAAACATAAGTTAGGTCTCTTCACATAGTCCCACATTTCTTGGAGACTTTGTTCTTTCCTTTTTGTGCTTTTTTCTCTAATCTTGGTTTCTCATTTTATTTCATTGAGTTGATCTTCGACTTCTGATATTCTTTCTTCTGCTTGGTCAATTTGGCTGTTGAAACTTGTGCATGCTTCATGAAGTTCTCTCGTTGCGTTTTTCAGCTCCTTCAATTCATTCATATTCCTTTCTAAATTGTCCATTCTTGTCATCACTTCCTCGAATCCTTTTTCAAATCTTTTTTCAAGGTTCTTAGTTTCTTTGCATTGATTTAGAACATGTTCTTTTAGCTCATGGAAGTTTCTCGTTACCCACCTTCTGATGTCTGATTCTGTCATTTCATCACCCTCATTCTCTGTCCAGCTTTGTTCCCTTGCTGGTTAGGAGTTTTGGTCTTTTGGTCTTTTGTAGGAAGCGAGGTGTTTTGGTGTTGGGTGTTTTCCTCCTTTTTGTGCTGGTTTCTTCCCATCTTTGTGGGTTTATCCACCTGTCGTCTGAATAGTTGCTGACTTTTCGATTGGGTCCCTGAGTTGACGCCCAGATTGTTGATGATGAAGTATTTCTGTTGCTTAGTTTTCCTTCTAACAGTCTAGCCCCTCTGGTGTATGACTGCTGAGGTCCACTCCAGGCCCTGCTTGTCTGGGGTACACCTGTAGCAGCTGTGGAACAGTGAGGGATGCTACCAGTTTCTTCTTCTGCTATCTTTGTCCCAGAATGATGCCCGCCAAATGTCAGTCTGATCAGTCCTTTTTGAGGTAACTCTTTGGATATACAGGGATCAGGGAGCTGCTTGAGGAGACGGTCTGTACTTTATTGGAGCTCAAGTGCTGAGCTGTAAGCTCCGTTTTCATTCAGGTCTGTTAGGCTGGTACATTTAAGTCTGCTGCAGCAGAACTCATAAAACCGCTTTTTTTCCTCAGATGCTCTGTCTCAGGGAGTTAGGGCTTTCTTTATGCATATCTGTTGTGCTGTCCTGTCCAGCTAGGAGGCAGTCTAGTCACTATTTGTCTGCTGAGGCTCTGCCCTGCTGCCATGGGCTCTGCCCTGCTATGTGGGCTCTGCCCTGTTGCCATGGGCTTTGCCCTGTTGCCGTGGGCTCTGCCTTGCTGTCATGGGCTCGGCTCCATTGCCTCTGTACTGGCAGAGACTCTGTTATAGTGGGTTGCCTCGGCAGTGGCAGGCTGCATCAGCAATGGGAGTATACCTCCGTAGGGGTGGAATGCCTTGGCAATGGTGGATGCCCCTCCCCCACCGAGCTGCACCGTCCCGGGCTCGGCTGTGTCCGCAGTGAAACTCTCAAACCTGGAACGTATCAAATTGCCACCCTGCTTGTCCCTGTGGGGGTGGGACCCGCCGAGCCTGATCACCTGGCTCGCTGCCTCAGAGTCCTTTTTTTTTTCTAAGTTGAACAGTTGACTCTCTCCCAGGTATTTCAGTCACCTGCTGATAGGGCACCAGGATCTGTGTGATTTCCCATGCAGCGACCCACTGTGCCGGCTCGAATGTCACCTCCTGGGAATCTCCTGGTCTGGCTCACTGTCCAAGTCCCGTTCAATCAGATGGATATGCTAATCTGCCCTCCCAAATCTCAGATTGCCAGTTTAACAGGGCACCCAGACCAGTGCGCCTTGTGTGGAGTGTCGCTGCCCTGCAGCACCGGCCGAAATGGCAGCGCTGGCCAAAACAGCTGCACCGGCATCCTGTGTCTCTCCTACACCTGGGAATTTCCCCATTCTGTGGGCAACAAATATCCATCTGGAAATGCAGCCTGGACTCACTGTCTGCCCCTTCACTGAGAGCTGCCATCCTGAGCTGCTCCTACCCTGCCATCTTCCCCCTTACACTGATCTTAAAGATTGGAGATGAACTCACTTGCTCAAGGTCACTCAGTGAAGTGGGGAGTTGGGAGTGAATCTGAGCAGTGTGGCAACAGAGGTCATGTCTTATCAAGAACATGCTTTTCAAATCGGGTTTCAGCCCTAGGCACATCAGACCACTGAGCACCCCTACAAACTACAGACAGCAGGTGAGACTTTTCACAAATGGAGCCTACATTTGCTTTTTCATTTGTTTGTTTGTTTCTTGGGTTTTTTTTTCTTTTGGCTTTTTGAGACAGAGTCTCCCTCTGTCTCTCAGCCTGGTGTGTAGTGGCACAATCATAGCTTACTGCAACCTCAAACTCCTGACCAAAGTGTTGGGATTAAAGGTGTGAGCCACTCCTCTCGGTCCCACTTTTTTTTTTTTTTAAGACAGTCTTACTGTGTCACCCAGGTTGGAGTGCAGAGGCACCATCTCAGCTCACTGAAACGTTTGCCTTCTGGGTTCCAGAGATTTTCCTGCCTCGGTCTCCCACTACAGGCACCCACCACCACACCTGGCTAATTTTTGAATTTTTAGTAGAGACAAGGTTTCACCATGTTGGCCAGGCTGGTCTCAAACTCCTTACTCAGGTGATCCACCAGCCTCGGCCTTCCAAAGTGCTGGGATTATAGGCATGAGACACTGAGCCAAGCCCCAAATTTTTAAATGTAATATCGTTGACCAGAAATACATTCACTCATGTAAAAAATAAAATGCTGGCCGGGCATAGTGGCTCATGCCTGTAATCCCAGGACTTTAGGAGGCTGAGGCAGCCAGATCACTTGAGGTCAGGAGTTCGAGACCAGCCTGATCAACATGGTGAAATCCCGTCTCTACTAAAAAAAATACAAAAATTAGCCAGGCATGGTGGCAAGCGCCTGTAATCCTAGCTACTCTGGAGGCTGAGGCAAGAGAATCACTTGAACCCAGGAGGTGGAGGTTGCACTGGCAATATCTAGCCATTGCACTCCAGCCTGGACAACAAGAGCGAAACTCTGTCTCTAAAAAAAAAAAGAAAAGAAAAGAAAAGAAAAGAAAAGAAAAACGAAAATTCACCATAAATGTGGCCATAATTACTTATTGTCTCAGAAAATCTGGCTCTTGCAGATCAAAAGCAGGTCTTTTGAAACTGTTATTTGTGTATCTCGGAATTCAGTGGCAAGTTTATGTGTGTGTGTGTGTGTATGTGTGTGTGTGTGTGTGTGTTTTGTTGTTGTTTTTGAGACAGTCTCACTGTCACCCAGGCTGGAATGCAGTGGCACGATCTTGGCTCACTGTGACCTCCACCTCCAGGTTCAAACGATTCTCCTGCCTCAACTTCCTGAATAGCTGAGATTACAGGTGCATACCACCACACATGGCTAATTTTTGTATTTTCAGTACAGATGGGGTTTCACCATGTTGGCCAGGCTGGTCTCAAACTCCTGGCCTCAAGTGATCTGGCTGCCTCAGCCTCCTAAAGTCCTGGGATTACAGGCATGAAACACCGCGCCTGTCTGTCAAGAATTCTAAGGTGTGCTTATTGAATGAGCTCTGCCTGCCCTCTCTGCTGTGCATGTAGGAGGCACTTTTTTTTTCTGAGAGTGGTGGGGGCACCTGGAGGTGCAAGAAGGTGGGAGGATGAAGGAAACCTCGGTTAATGTCTCCCAATAAGATCCCGTCGCAAACATTGATCTCTTTTCATAACATAAGGGACTTGGCGCCTCTGATCCGTGCAGACCCCTCAAACCCCCTTCCCGGCTGCTCTCCTTCCCTGGCTGCACTCCGCGACTCTGGCCTCAATTCTGATTTCCTAATAGACTCAGTCTGTTCTCATCCCAGGGCCTTTGGATTTGGGTTCCCTGTGCTTGGAATGCTTTTCTCCCAGCTCTTTTGTGACTGAGTCGCCTCTGATGCCAGGATTGGCTGAAATGTCACCTTCTCATCCAGGCTGTTCCTCCTGTATCTAAACACCACCCCCAACCCAGATAATTTTTATCCCATGATCTTTTTGTCATAGCTTTTTATTGCTCCGAGAGCGTGTTTGTTTCCTGGTTTATTGAAAGCAGATGAGATATGCAATAGTTTGTTTGTCTTCTTCATCGAGCTGCAAGCTCCAGAAGGCAGAGATCGGTCTTGTCCTGTCTGTTCTTGTTCTTTCATCCAATTGTAGTAGGTTCTCCTAGAGCGCCGCCTGCATCTCTTTGCGTATTGCTGTTGAAATATTTGCTCCCCTGTCTTCCAGCTGCCAAGGTCTCTTTGCTGCAGGGCTTCCTGTAGCTCGATCTCACTCTGCCTTTCAGACAAGCCTAGAAGTGTTGGGAAATTAACCCCTTATGGATCGGTTCTGAACCAAGGACTGATGGGAGCTGGCAGATGAATCCTTCATCCCCCACCAGCCCTTTTCCTGGAGTAACAGTGCATTTCCTACACTGTCCTCTAGAGGTCCTCAGTTCACTGCCCCACCTCGGATTAAGGTTACGTTTAAAATAGTCCCAGCACTAGGCTCTTTATCTCAATCTGCTTCTGGTGGCCTATCTAAGACACCTGCTTGAAGAGAGCCTAGCCGTAATTCAGTAAACATTTCCCCTCCCCTTCCCTTCCCTTTCCTTCCCTTCTACCAGAGAATTCAGTTGGAGTGATGTCATGGGCTCCACATACCAAGCAATTAATAGAATTCATCTGAACCCATCACCTCCAGCCCTGCTCCAAAAATCCCCATGCGCATGGATCAAAGTCCCTGGACACTTTTCCTGGAGGACTCATCAGAGACGCACCCGGTTAGGGCCTTAACTGGCATCAAACAGCCCAATGGAACACCAACCGGCACAATCTCCCAAGTTACTGTCATAACAATGCCTGGGAAGCCAATTCTAATTGTCGTTAGTGAACAAGCCATGAGATTTCTCAGGGACACCTGGGGACTCATTAAAAGTTGATACACAATTCCTATATACATTTCATTTGTTCAAATGAAGGAGTCCCTCAGGATCAGCCACAGAGCTGCAGGCAGATGAGGTTTGATCCATAGCTCGGGGCTAAGGTGAAGAGAGAAATGCAGGCTCACTCCACTCTGGAGGAATGGTCCCCAGATAGCATCCCCCATAGTCTCAAGTCCAAACTTAGATGTTTAACTAGCAGCAAGAGACATAGGTAGGAATTAGAAGTGGCCATTTCGGCCGGGCTCGGTGGCTCACACCTGTAATCCCAACACTTTGGGAGGCCGTGGTGGGTGGATCACCTGAGGTCATGAGTTCAAGACCAGCCTGGCCAACATAGTGAAACCCCATCTCTACTAAAAATACAGAAATTAGCTTGGCGTGGGGGCAGGTGCCTGTAATCCCAGCTACTTAGGAGGCCGAGATAGGATAATCACTTGAACCCGGGAGGTGGAGGCTGCAGTGAGCCAAGACTGTGCCACTCCATGCCAGCCGGGGCAAGAAAGAGCAGGACTCTGTCTTAAAAAAAAAAAGTGGCCCTTTCTTCCCCCAAGACACAAGAGTTCCAGAACTCGATACAACTAAATGCTGCAGAAAGAACCATGGCATCTTGGCCATCAGAAGCAAAGCATGGAAAACACTTGAGGCTTCTACTTCTACTGTAATGCGCACTGTACTATGTCACATACATTACTTAGTGGACGTATCCCTTGCTCCTTCCACTAGACTGGAAGCCCTGAGAAGGTAGGACCACTCCGGACTCACTCATCATAGTGTCCCACACCACCGAGCCTCTGATAGGTGCTCAGTAAATACTTATGAGAAAACAAGCAAACGACTCTCATTCCAGCGCTATGGAGAGTCTGTGAGCTGCAATATCCTTCTGAAATGTGAATGGCTGTTCCCGAGTTTATTTGAAATTCATTTTCCAGGTGTGATTGATCTCATTTGAACTCAGTGTTCTTCCTGTGTATATCATAGACAATGTCACCATGTGGATGAGTGTAATCTTGGGACTGTTGGGATTATGGGGGAAGAGCCTTTGAAATCAGACCCCTGAGTGTCCTTTTAGGCTCTGTGAGTCAGTCCTCCACTCCTTGCTGCCAAATTCCTCCTCCTCCTTCTCCTTCCTCTTACTCTTCCTCCTCCTCTCCTCCTCCTCCTCCTCTTCTTTCTCCTCCTCCTTCTCCTTCTTCTCTTTCTCCTTCTCCTTCTGCTTCTCCTTCTTCTGACAGTGTCTTGCTCTGTCACCTAGGCTGGAGTTCAGTGGCATGATATTAGCCCACTGCAACCTCCACCTCCTGGGTTCAAGCAGTTCTCCTGCCTCACCCTCCCAAGTAGCTGGGACTGTAAGCACAAGCCACCACTCCCAGCTAATTTTTTATATTTTTGGTAGAGACAGGGTTTTGCCCTGTTGGCCAGGCTGGTCTTGAACTCCTGAGCTCAAGTAATCCACCCATCTCAGCCTCCCAAAGTGCTGGGATTACAGATGTGAGCCACCGTGCCTGGCCCATATTGGCTTTCTTTTTTCCCTTGGATGTGCAATCACATTCCCACCTCAGGTTCTTTGCGCATGCTCTTCCCACTGCCTGGTGCACCCTTTCCTCTCCCTCTGCTCCTGGAGCAGAATGTCTTGGCTGAAATGCCACCTCCTCCATGAAGCCCCACGAGCCTGCCTGTTTTATGAGGATGAGATTGTTCAGCCCCCATAGTCATTGGTGTGTCTTCCCCACACTCCTCATGCTCTTTTCTAAAACTCAGCCAAGAAAACATCCTCCGCCCTCTTCCCCCACTGTGAATTCCACAAGAGCAGGCATCATGTCTGTCCTGGCCACTGCGGTCACTGCAGCTCCTGGCTCAGTGATGGGCTCAGATGTTCTGGACGGATCTGTTGAATGTATGGTAGCTGGGGCTGAACTTCCTCTGAGTTGGAGGTAAGTTACTCATGCACCGTCTTCACATACTGAGGCTGGTCATTTTTATTATCTTAAGCAGCTAGTAAGGTGGTTTTGGTATCTTCTTATCAAGCAGCAGATCAAACATGAAGTTTCCTGCCTCTGTTTTCTGTCAAGCAGCTGTTTATCTCAGAAAGAGGAGACTTCCTGAGCAGGATGATTTTACTTTTTAATTGAAAAATATATATATATTTTTGTAAAGATGGGGTCTCACCATGTTGCCTAGGCTGGTCTCTGGACTTAAGTGATCTTCCCATCTTGGCCTCCCAAAGTGCTAGGACTATGAGTGTGGACCACTGTGCCTGGACGTTTTTTTTTTTTTGAGATGGAGTTTCACTCTTGTTACCCAGGCTGGAGTGCAATGGCGTGATCTCGACTCACCGCAACCTCCGCCTCCTGGGTTCAGGCAATTCTCCTGTCTCAGCCGCCTGAGTAGCTGGGATTACAGGCACGCGCCACCATGCCCAGCTATTTTTTTTTTTTTTTTGTATTTTTAGTAGAGACGGGGTTTCACCATGTTGACCAGAATGGTCTCGGTCTTTTGACCTCGTGATCCACCCGCCTCGGCCTCCCAAAGTGCTGGGATTACAGGCGTGAGCCACTGCACCTGGCCGCCTGGACTTTTTAATAATGAAAAAAAAATTTAGAGGCCAGGCATGGTGGCTCATGCCTGTAATCCCAGCACTTCAGGAGGCCAAGGTGAGTGGTTCACCTAAGGCCAGGAATTTGAGACCAGCCTGGCCAATATCATGAAACCCCATCTCTACTAAAAATACAGAGAAATTAGCTGGGCATGGTGGTGCATGCCTGTACTCCCAGCTACTCAGGAGGCCGAGGCAGGAGAATCATTTGAACTCAGGAGGCAGAGGTTGCAGCGAGCCAAGATAGTGCCATTGCAGCCTGGGCAACAAGAGCTAAACTCCGTCTCAAAAAAATAAGTAAAAATAAAAAATTTTAGAAACAAGCTTTCAGTCCGTTCCCAGCCTGGACTGCAGTGGCACAATCACGGCTCACTCACTGCAGCCTTCACTTTCCAGGCTCAGGTGATCCTCCTGCCTCAGCCTCCCAAGTAGCTGGGACCAAAGGCAGATATTTCACCTTCCTGGTTAGCTGTATCCCTAGGTATTTTCGTTCTTGTGTAGCTATTGTGAATGAGATGGTGTTCTTGATTTGGCACTCAGCTTGGACGCTGTTGGTTTTGGTTTATAGAAATCCTACTGATTTTTTGCACATTGGTTTTTATTGGGAAACTTTACTGAAGTTGTTTATCAGCTTGAGGAGCTTTTGGGCGAGACGATGGAGTTTTCTAAGTATAAAATCACACCATCTGCAAACAGAGATAGTTTGACTTCCTCTCTTCCTATTTGGATGTTTTTTATTTCGTTCTCTTGCCCAAGTGCTCTGGCCGGCACTTTTAGTACTATGTCGCTATGTTGAATAGGAGTGATAAGAGTGGGTATCCTTGTCTTATTCTGCCTCTCAAAGGGAATACTTCCAGCTTTTGCTGATTCAGTGTGATGTTGGCTGTGGGCTGACCATAGATGGCTCTTATTATTTTCAGGTGTGTTCCTTTAATGCCTTACTTGTTGAGGGTTTTAACATAATGTCTTCACTCTCTTGCCAACACTTGCTATCTTTCATCTCTTTGATGTTGATCGAACCACACACAATTTCAGTTAGGCGGGAGGACCAAGAGATCTACCATATAGCATGGTGACTACAGTTACAACAATCTATTGTATATTTGAAAATTACTGAGAGTAGCTTTTAAGCATTCTCACCACAAAAAGAAATGGTAAGTGTGTGAGATAATGCTTATGTTAACTGGCTTGTTGGAGCCGTTCCACTGTGTATACATCTATCCAAATGTTGTGTTGTACAGCATAAATATATACAAATAAATAACTGTATTTTTTATTTCTCAATAAAATACATTTATTTCATGTATCTGATCCCAAACACATGAAATCTGGCAGATACTTTTTTAAGTTGACATATTCGATAAACGGAACTGGGATAACTGGCTAGCCACATGGATGTTTTATTCATTCATTCATTCGTTCGTTCACTCATTCATTTATTTAGAGATAGAGTCTCGCTCTGTCACCCAGGCTGGAGTGCAGTGGTGCCATCTTGGCTCACTGCCTCCCAGGTTCAAGCAATTCTTGTGCCTCAGTCTCCCAAGTAGCTGGGAGGCCTGCACCACCATGCCCGGCTAAGTTTTGCTCTTTTAGTAGAGATGGGGTTTTGCCATGTTGGACAGGCTGGTCTTGGCCTCCCAAAGTGTTAGGATTACAGGCATGAGTCACCGCACCTGGCCTCAGAGAAGCATTTAAAATGGAACAGTAATCACATCTCACTTACCTATTGAGCTCTGTAGTTACCTCTTGAAGTCACTTGCTATATGGGCTCTACATTAGTAGACGTTGCCATATACTGGACAACAAAATGTTACCCTGTCATTCAGTAATGTATAGCCAATCACTAATCAGTGTTCTTTCTGAGAACTGGTGAGAATTCTTGACAAACAACTTTTGTAATCGCCTCCTCTGATTCTTCCCTTTATCTTAAAAATGACCTTCTCCTTTGCTCTCTGGGACACTTCCCAAGACAACTTGAAGGTGTATATCAGGCAGCATTCCTTAACTCTAGCCCCAATAGATTTTCTATATTAATTTTGCCTCAACTTCTTCTTTTACATAGACATACATAGGAAGAAAATCTGGCTAGGTGCAGTGGCTCATGCCCGTAATCCTAGCACTTTGGGAGGAGGGGCGGGAAGATTGCTTGAGTTTAAGAGTTCAAGACCAGCCTCGGCAACATGGCGAAACCCTGACTCTACCAAAACAACACAAAAATTAGCCGGCTGTGGTGGTACACACCTACAGGCCCAGCTACTTGGAGGGCTGAGGTGGGAGGATCCTTTGAGCTTGGGAGGTCGAGGCTGCAGCGAGCCAAGATCCCACCACTACACTGCAGCCTGGGTAACAGGGTGAGACTCTAAAAAAGAAAGAAGGAAAGAAAGAAAGAGAGAGAGAGATAAAGAAAGAAAGGAAGGAAAGAAAGAGAGAGAGATAAAGAAAGGAAGGAAGGAAAGAAAGAGAGAGAGAGAGAAAGGAAGGAAGGAAGGAAAGAAAGACAGAGAAGATCAGAGTTAGAAACTTTAGAGACGCAGACTGGAGAAAGTGTTGGAGATGTTTGAATCAGAGCAACTCCATCCTGAATGGGGCTGGGTAAAATGGTAAAATAAAGCTGAGATCTACCATGCTGTGTTCCCAGGATGTTAGGTGTTCCTAGTCATAGGATGTTGGCAAAAAGTACAGGTCACAAAGACCTTGCTAGTAAAAGGACGCATGAGGCTGGCCCAAACCCACTAAAACCAAGATGGCGACGAAAATGACCTCTGGTTGGCCTCACTGCTCATTATACACTAATTATAATGCATTAGCATGCTAAAAGACACTCCCACCGTGCCATGACAGTTTACAATGCCACGGAAACGTCAGAAAGTTATCTTATATGGTCTAAAAAGAGGAGGAACCCTTATTCCAGGAATTGCCCATCCATTTCCTTGGAAAACATATGAATAATCCATCTCTTGTTTAGCATGTAATCAAGAAATAAGCACAAAAATAGCCAACTAGCAGCTCTTGGGCTGCTCTGCCTATGGAGTAGCCATTCTTTTATTCCTCTACACCTTTTTTTTTTTTTTTTGAGAGATGGGGTCTGTCACCCAGACTGGAGTTCAGTGGCACTATCTCGGCTCACTGCAACTTCCACCTCCTGGATTCAAGTGATTCTCCTGCCTCGGCTTCCTAAGTAGCTGAGATTACAGGTTTGCACCACTATGCCCAGCTAATTTTTGTATTTTTAGTAGAGACAGAGTTTCACTATATGTTGGTCAGGCTGGTCTTAAACTCCTGATCTCAGGTGATCTGCCCACCTTGGCCTCCCAAAGTGCTGGGATTACAGGTGTGAGCCACAGCACTTGGCCCTTATTCCTCTTCTTTCTTAATAAACTTGCTTTCAGCTTAGGGACTCGCCCTGAATTTTTTCTTGTGTGAGATCCAAGAACCCTCTCTTGGGGTCTGGATCGGGACACCTTTCCTGTAACAACCCCATGTGAGAGTTTTCGGTTGGTGAAAACCAAGGCATTGAAGGAAGGAAGCATTTCCCGCACTGTGAGAATGGGGCAGGAGGACATGTTAGGCTGATGGAGTTAAATCCTTAGGTTTCCCTGCCTCATCTCCCCTGGTCCAGGTCCACCACTTCAGCAGAACCTGGCTCACAAGCTTGAGAATATGTTTAACCTCCTGAAGGAGTTTTTCCTTTTGAACTGTGGGTGTGGCAGCTTGCTTATCTGAACAGCTCATTTTTTTGCCTTTTGATTCCTATATAGAATATTGCTGTTATATAACTGGGTTGGATACAATGAGTTCTAAATTCCTCTAAATTTCTCATTAGAATGAGTTCAAAGAATCAGTATGTCAGTATGTTCAGTTCTTTGTCCTCCATTTAAAGTTTAACTTCCTCAGTTTTAGTAAACAACTTCTTCCACCAGTTCTAATCAGTAGTTCACACCTGTTCCCCTGGTCATCTCCTCGGTCCTGACTCACCCTGATCACTTGCTGTGACCTGAGTCACCTTTAGTTACCTGTTCTGTAACCGTCTTTCTGGCCAAACTACTCACTCTGCCACTCTGGCTCATACTCCTGCTCCTTTTAAAATAGCCCATCAGAATTAGCTTAGACTGTGCAGTCCAACCCTAGCCAATAGAAGAATGACACAGCAGTAGGGCCTACCTGTGTTAGCAGTAGGGCCTACCGGTGTCAAGAGTAGAAACCCCTTCCCCTTCCCTGATCAGGTGTGTGCTCACCATTGCTCCATCTGTGAGACACACTCTTCTATGGAAGTAAATTGCCTTGCTGAGAAAATTTATATTCAAGTGCTGCTGCTTTTGCAGCACTTAAAATTTACTTATAACAAGAACATGTTAAGCTGGTGGATTTAAATCCTTAGGTTTCCCGTGGCAGATTGCTTATCTGAACAAGCTCATTTTTTGCCTTTATGTGTTTTGATTCCTTTACAGAATATTGCTGACATATAACTTCTTTTTCATGCATTTAATAATTGTTCTTGTTGCTGTGTCTTTATTTTCTTGTATGAGAAGGAATCGATTGAATGATAAGCTATGAGAAAGCCTTACCCTTGTTGTCCTCCCTCCTATTCCAGTCTTGCCTGGCCTGGCCTCCCTTCCTGCTCTGAGGCCAGGGGATCCTTGGCACCATTGGACACTGCGAAGGGAAAATATCTTGGGCCCCCAAAATCACTGAGCTAAAGGGAAAATTCAACTGGGAACTGCTCAGGGCTAATCTGCCTTCCATCCTATTCAAAGTCATCCCTCCAGCTCACTGAGATAAATGCATATTCTGATTGCCTCCTTTGGAAAGGCTTATTGGAAACTCAAAAGAATGCAACCACCTGTCTCTCACCTACCTGTGAGAAGCCCCCTCCCTGCTTTGAATTGTCCTCACCTTTCTGGACAGAACCAAGTACTTCTTACATATATTGATCAATGTCTCATGTCTCCTTAAAATGTATAAAACCAAGCTGTTCCCCGGCCACCTTGGGCACACGTCAGAACTTCCTGAGGGTGTGTCAGGGGCACATGCCCTCATTAACATAATGAGCAGTGAGGCAAATAAAGCTTCTAAAATGATTGAGCCTTGTCTAGATATTTTTCTTGATTGACAGCACTGTGTGGAATTTCCCCTAGTCCAGGAGGAAGGAAGAAGAAGGGCCCAGTGAGTACTGAAGGATGCCAGTGTCCACTTGGCAAAGCCTGAAGCAAGTTTTGTTTAGTTGTAAATGTCGCCCCTCCACCCAATCCCCAGAGGTCCTTACATGAGGAAGACACAGGCCCTGTGGCCAGGCACTGGCCATTTATGCTCCAGGCAGCCACGTGTCTTCTCGTGTCTCCTGAAGTGTAAGCATTAGCTGCTTCTGGGTGGAGGCAGCACTGATCTGCTCAGACTTCCCCAGCTGTATAGACAGGTGCTCAGGGCTGTCTGGGCCTATTGGGCTTTTGGCAGGTGAGGCTCAATAGCCTGAAGCTTCACAAAGGAGAAGACAAGGCCAGGGATGAGCACAAAAGGGCCAAGGCATCACCTAGAACTATTTTTTGGAAAGGGTGGTCTGGATTCCCAGCTCACTTCTGTGCTAGAGGCATGGTACGAGAACACCAGACAGATTTAAAGGTATAAGAAAGAGGTGACAAATGAGTGGAACATTTGTTCCTGAACAGTTTTGCTGAGGTCTCCCCCTGAGAGCAGCCTCTGCCAAAGAGAGTGGCATGCATTTACTGAGCACTTACTATGTGCAGGCACCATGCTACAGGCTGGGACATGATGACCAAGACAGACCCAGTCTTGCGAGCAGGGGAGAGGACAAGTTGACAGGCACTTGTGCATACAGAGGGTCCACTGATGGGAAAAGTATGGAGGCATTTGTATTGGATACAATGAGTTCTAAATTTCTCTTGAAAGAATCAGTATGTCAGTGTGTTCAGTTATTTATCCTCCATTTTAAAGTTTAACTTCCTTGTAGTTCCAGTAAGCAACCTTCTCTGCTGGTTCTAACCAGTAGTTCACATCTGTTCCCCTGACCCCAGGCTCCATCCTGACTCATCCTCAGTTACTTGCTTCAGTCACTTGTTCCAGTCACCTGCTTCAATCACCTGCCTTGACCTAGGTGACCACTGGCTACCTGCTCTGACCCTCCCATAACCGTCCTTCCCATCAAACCACCCACCCTGCCACTCCAGCTCAGACTCCTGCTCTCTTTAAAATAGCCAACTGGGGTTAGTCTAGACTGTGCAGTCTAACCCTAGCCAATAAGGGAATGACAGCAGTAGGGGTGACCCCCGTCAGGAATAAGTACCCCTTTTACTCCCTTGGCTAAGAGCACCCTAACCATTGTTCCATCTGTGGGCCACACCCTTCTATAGAAGTAAACCACCTTGCTAAGAAGATTTATGTTTGAGTGCAATTTCTTTTTCGGCACTGAAATTTTACTAACAGTCAAGAGCCTGAAGCTTCACAAAGGAGAAGGCAAGGCCAGGGATGAGCACACAATGGCCAAGGCACCACCTAGAACTATTTTTTGGGGGGTGGTTGGGGAGAGGAGTAGGAGGTAAGAAGAGGGGGTAATGGGGGCCTGGATTGTCTAGAGCCTCATGGATCATTATGACAACTTGGTTTTTACTATGAATGAGACAAGAGCCACAAGAGGGTTTTGAGCAGAGATGGGATGAGATGTGACTTGTTACAAGACTCCTCTGGCTGCTGTATGGGAAGCAGACTTACAGGGTAAGGGCAGAAGCAGAACACCAGGGAGGAGGCCATTGCACCAAGCCAGGGGAAAGGCAATGGGGATCTGAAGCAGGGGCGCACTCTCTAGGAGGTACAGAGTGAGATGCACAATTTGTAGTTGCTCCACCTCCTCCAAGCTGTTAGATAAAGTGAACTCCAAGCTTCTTTTCAAAGAATCAGCATGTCAGTATGTCCAGCTCTCTTATTCTTTAATTCTCCATGTTAAAGTTTAATTTCCTGGTTCTCTTCTCCCCCTTGCCTCTAGTTTCAGTAAACAACTTTCCCACCAGTTCTAATCAGTAGTTCACATCTGTTCCCCTGGTCACCTGCTTTGACCTTAGTTACCCCTGGTCACCTGCTCTGACCTGTACTGTAACCATTCTTCCTGCAAAACTACCCACCCTGCCACTCTGGCTCGTACCCCTGCTCTCTTTAAAATAGCCAATCAGAATTAGCTTAGACTGTGAGGTCCAACCCTAGTCAATAGGGGAATGGGACATCAGTAGGGGCTACCTGCATCAAGAATAAGAACCCCTTCCTGTCCCTTGTCCGGGTGTGCACTCACCATTGTTCCATCTATGAGAAGCACCCCTCTATAGAAGCAAATTGCCTTGCTGAGGAAATTTACATTCGAGTGCTGCTGCTTTTTGTGGCACTGAAAATTTACATATAACACAGCTCATCAGGAAGGTCAGTTCTGTCACATCTCAGTCCTTCTTCACACAGCAGTGTCCAAAGGCAGGATATGACAGGGGAAGCATGGCCAGTCCAGAGTATCTAGGCACAGCCCCAGTTCCTCATATGAATGGAGAAGTCAAGAATCCAGAAAATGTGGCATCATTTGTAGGACTGGCTATGCCCAAAAGACCTCATTCCCTGGTCTTTTGGAGGAGAAAGTCTTGTGTGGATCTGTCATTTTGGGGACTTCATTTTGGGCTTCTTGTCCATTTGGGGGCTGGATGTGGGTCTTGGGTAAGTGTCTCAGCCTCTCTGTGCCTTAGTTCCCTCATTTGTGATATCAGTATTATTAAACCCTACCCCATGGTTGGACACATTGGCTCACACCTATAATCCCAGTGCTTTGGGAGGTGGAGGCAGGAGGATCACTTGAGGCCAAGAGTTGGAGACCAGCCGGGCAATATAGCAAGACCTTGTCTCTACAAAATTAAAAAAATTAGCTGAGTGTGGTGGCTCATACCTATAGTACAAGCTTGGACTTGGGAGGATCCCTTGAGATCAAGAGGTCGAGACTGCAGTAAGCTGTGATTGTGCCATTGCATTTCTGCCTGGGTTACGGAGTGAGATTCTGTCTCTAAAGAAAACTTAAAACCTTAAAAAAATTAAAACCCTACTTCCCTTGTGAAGGCCTTCAGTGAGCTCTGATTACAAAGCTCTAGGCACGGTACAAGATGCATGGCAGATACTAAACAAAGGGAGTCTTTATTGTCATGAGAACAGAGAGACTTCTAGGTGGTCATCCTGGGACTGGGAGAGACATAAGAAGGACATCTCTTGCATGGGTGGCCATTGCTTGGTTTTCAGCTTTGTATGTAGCATTTCGATTACATAATAAGAAGAAAAAGGCTAGGCACGATGGCTCACACCTGTAATCCCGGCACTTTAGGTCAAGGTGGGAGGATTGCTTGAGCCCAGGAGCTCAAGATCAGCCTGAGCAACAAAATGAGACCCTGTCTCTACAGAAAAATTAAAAATTAGCCCAGATGTGGCAGCACGCACCTTTAGTCCCAGCTACTCAGCAGGCTGAGGCAGAAGGATTATTTGAGCCCGGGAGGTGGAGGCTGCAGTGAGCCATAATCACACCACTACCCCACTGCACTCCAGCCTGGGCAACAGAGCTAGACCGTCTCAAAAATAAATAAATAGAAATAAATACATGTGTGTGTTTTGGTTTTAAAAAATTATTTTAAGCTGGGTGTGATGGCTCCTATCTGTAATCCCAACACTTTGGGAGGCTGAGGTGGAGGGATCACCTGAGGTCAGGAGTTCATGACCAGCCTGACACACATGGAGAAACCTCGTCTCTACTAAAAATACAAAATTAGCTGGATGTGGTGGCGCATGTCTGTAGTCCCAGCTACTCGGGAGGCTGAGGCAAGAGAATCGCTTGAACCCAGGAGGTGGAGGTTGTGGTGAGCTGAGACTGTGCCACTGCACTCTAGCCTGGGCAACAAGAACGAAACTCAGCCTCAAAAAAGATTTTTTTTAAAGGACATTTAATTGGGCAAATGACCCAGTTGGGGAAGAATGAAGGGATGGGGCATTTCAAGACACAGCCTCTTCATCCCCTGTGAGCAATGGCAGGGCTGCTGTCTTGTCACTTTCAACAGCTAGGGGTCCAAACCCCAAATGTGAGGGACACCAGTCTCTGCTCAATCCCTTGAGAAGCTCAGGGAATTGACTCACCCCTGGCAGGCAGGGAGGGAGAGCAAGTAAGGACAAATATTCCCTGAGGCTGCCTCCTCTCTGGAAGGTTCCCCGGGGTCACAGCAACCCTGTAGCAGAGACAGAGACAGAGACAATAGGACCACAGCGAGGGAAGGCGGTGGGCAGGGAGTTGGGGAGGGATAAATAGTCGCATACGGGCTCTGTCAAGCCCCCGGCTCAGCTGGTGTGGCTCCTTGCCGCAGCCCACACCTGGCCAGCTCCCACCTGTGGGGAAACTCCAAACTAGAGCCTCCTGCTGGGGTGAAGCAGAAGCAGACACCAGGAGCCCCAGGTGAGTCACCTCCCCTCTCATCCACCTGACCAGGTGAGACCTGGGAACCAGCACCTGCCAGGGACACGGAGAAACCACCTGTTGATATGACTCCTTTAGCAATGTGAGTCTACAGGGCAGCGGGTGACAGGCAGAGGCCACTCTCCACCTCTCTGTCACTGTGCCGTTTGCTTAGCAGGGCTTACCTTCTTCAGAGCTCCTGCTGCCTCATGAGGTAGGTCCCTTGGACAGGTGAGGTAACAGGTGCAGAGAGAAGAGAACCAATGCTCAGTGTGACCCAGGGTGACTGTCTGATTCTTTCTCTCTTCCTTTCTTCCCTTCTTTCTTCCTTCCTTTTCCTTCCTTCCTCTTTCCTTCTTTCTTTCTCTTTCCTTCTGTTTCTTTTCCTTCCTTTCTCTCTTTCCTTCTTTCTCTTTCTTTTCCTTCCTTCCTCTTTCTCTTTTCTTCTTTCTCTCCTTCCTTCCCTTCCCTCCCTCCCTCCCTTCCTTCCATCCTCTCTTTCTTTCTTTTGACAGAGTCTCACTCTGTAGCCCAGGCTGGAGTGCAGTGGCTTGATCTCGATTCACCACAACCTCTGCCTCCCAGATTCAAGCAATTCTCCTGCCTCAGCCTACCAAGTAACTGGAATTACAGGTGCACACCATCATGCCCAGCTAAATGTTTGCATTTTAGTAGAGACAGGGTTTAGCCGTGTTGCCCAGGCTGGTCCCAAACTCCTGAGCTCAGGCAATCCACCCGCCTCAGCCTCCCAAAGTGCTAGGATTAGAGGCATGAGCCACTGCACCCGGCCGACCGTCAGATTTTAACCTTTCCTCGGTCTGTCCAGGCAAGATGTCTATGGGAAAAGGGTTGGAAAGAGGCAGAGAAAAGAGAGAAAGAGGATTCAGGGTTCAGAGGCTGCAGCCACCACCCCTGGATGTGAAGAATCAGGGAGCGCTGGGTGTGGTGGCTTATGCCTGTAATCCCAGCACTTTGGGAGGCCAAGGTGGGAGGATCACTTGAGTCCAGGAGTTTGAGGCCAGCCTGGGCAACATAGTGAGACCCTGTCTTTACAAAAAAATACAAAAATTAGCCAGGCATGGTGGCAGGCGCCTGTAGTCTTAGCTACTTATGAGACTGAGGAGGGAGGGTTGCTTGAGCCCAGGAAGTCAAGGCTGCAATGAGCTGTGCTTGTGCCTTGCACTCCAGCCTTGGTGACCCTGTCTGAAAAAAAAAGGGGGATCAGGGAGGCATCAGTGAGAACAGGTGGTGAGGGGATAGTTAGGAGCTGGGGATGAGAAGACGAGAGAAAACAGAGGCAAGTGGAGGCTTAAGTGGAAGAGAGGGGAAGCCAGACAGCTTCGCTAAGAAGAGAGAGCCAGGATGGGTGAGAAGTGAGGCCAGACGGGGTCTCAGAGGCAAGACAGGCCTGGCCGCGGAGTGATTCTGTCACGCAGGAGACATCTGACCGTGTATAAGCGCATCGCTGATTGTCGTGACTGGGGAATGCTGCTGGTGTCCGGTGGGTGGAGACCAGGAAAGCCGCTCAGTCTCCTGCAGGACACAGGACGCCCTCCCAGAATGACTTGCCCCCAACATCCCCAGTGCTGAAGGCGAAAAATCCTGCGCTAGGGTTGCGGTGGGCAGGGCTTGTCCACAGCCGCGCTTAGCCCCGGGGTCTCTGGGTGGAGAAGTGGCCCGCGTGCTCCTGTCATGCTAGACAATGGGCTTATGATCTCTCTCTTTCTCCTCACCTTTTTCTTCTTCCCCCTCTCCGCCCTCTTTCTCCCTACCTCTCTTTTCTCTCTCTCCCCGCCGCCCTTTCCTCTCTCTCCACTTCTCTCTCTCCCCACCTTCTGCCTCTTTTTCTCCCTACCTCTCTCTCTGCACACTATCTCCCCACTTCTCTCTCTCTCCCCCTACCTCTCTCTGTCTCTCTCTCCCCACCTCTCTTTCTCTCTCTCTCTCCCCCCACAATCTCTCTCTGTGTGTTTCTCTCCTCCCATCTCCCTTTCTCTTCCCGCCTTTCTCTCTCTGTTTTACCTAGAGAAGAACCCACTGGGTGTTCTGCTGGTGAATCAGTGCCCGGAAGCTCTAAATCCTCTCTGCTATCCTAGTCTCACACCCACCATGGGTTCGGTTTTACTTTTTAAAAGTAAAATTAATAGACTTTAAGAGCAGTTTTAGATTTACAGAACATTGAGCAGACACAGACTGCGGAGAATCCCCATATGCCCTCTCCCCACTGCACACAATTTCCCCTATCATCAGCAACTGGGGATTTTACCATAAATCTATTACAACCGATGAACCACTGTTGACACATTGTCGTTGACTGAAATTACACTGGAGTTCACTCTTGGGGACGTACAAATGCACAATGTCCTGTAACCACCATGACAGTATCACACAACATAGTAGACCTTCTGTGGTCCACCCATTCATCCCGCCCTCTCACCCACTGGTCCCTGGAAGCCACTGATCTTTTGCTGTCTCCAGAGTTTTGATTTTTCTAGAATGACCAGACGACACTTTTAGCTGCATTCTGCACCCCTTCATTCCAGAGGGTGTTATATGCAGCCCTCGGCCACCTCCTGCAGGCGTGATCGGCTCCTGTCCTCTTAAAGTTCCTTCCTTCCTTCCTCCCTCCTTTTCTTTCTTCCTTTTTACTTCCTTCCTTCCCTTTCTCCCTCCCTCCCTCCCTCTCTCTCTCTTACCTTCCTCCCTCCCTCCCACCCTTCTTCTTTTTTTGTTAAGTACTGTTCTTGATTCTGGAGGGTATCGCTTCACAGTTTGGTGTTAAATGCTCTCTTTCATGAATTTAAGGCGCCAGTAGGTGTCTACTTGAACAGCATGCTTCATCTGGCACGCCAAGGCGACCTTCATCCCCCAGTTCTTTCTCCTCAAATTGAAAACACAAATACACACACACGCCCCTTATTTCCTAAAAGTCAAGCTTGCACCAAAGAGAGCCGCAAGGATAGAAAGCCCGGCGGAGGTCACCGGGCAACCCCTCCGATTCCCCGAAAGGGGATGGGGTCAAAACGCTCACATCTCATTCTGCCTCACTCAGTCGTCGCCCCTTCCCAATTCTCGCGAGACTTCAAGCAGCTCAGCTTCTGCGCGCAGCGATACTGACAGTCTAGGCCCGGGGAGGGGGAGGGGAAAGGGCAGAGCGTGCCAGCGGCGTGGCCGCCATCTTGTTTGTGTCCCTCGCTTGGTGCGCCTCGGTGCTCCCTGACCAAGGCTCTCCCCTTCCTTCCGCCATGCCTGGGTCTGTGCATTGCCCTACTCCGCAGGAGCTCCTGCTCTTCCTGGACTCCTGAGCAAAGGCGTGTGACTGTGTGGGAGCTTCTGTGTGAGGGAGGGTGAGAGAGGAGCGGCAGCTCGGTCCGGCCTGCTCGCTGCCGTATTGTGTTCTCCCCAGCCCCGACACTGTAGTCTTCGCAGCCGCGCTTATGGGGTCCGTGCGCTTGCTTTATCTTTCCATTTCTTTGTTTTTCTCCTCCCTTCCTTACATTTTTCTTTCCTCCCTCCCGCCTCTCTCTTCCCTTCTTTTCCTCCCCTCCCCACCCCCTCCCCATCCCCCTCCCCCTCCCTCCTATCCTCTCCACCCCCATCCCTCCCATCCTCCCCATCCCATCCTCCCCGTCCCATCCTCCCTTCCATCCTCCCCTCCCTCCCTTCCATCCTCCCCTCCCTCTCTCCCATCCTCCCCTCCCTCCCTCCCTCCCTCCCATCCTCCTCCCCTCCCTCCCATCCTCCCATTCTCCCCTCCCT
>CM052668.1:12786732-12817053 GCA_028533165.1 Leontopithecus rosalia | reverse complement strand
CCCTCCCTCCCATCCTCCCCTCCTGAGTGTGTAGATAGATGGTCAGTCATGGTGAAACAGCTTCTCCTTAACCCAGGAGTGGCCTTTGAAACTCGTTAACAGCCACCAGCAACTGATGAGTGTAGCAAGAGCTTTGGACAAGACAGGCTTTGAGGTCATTCAGACCTAAGCTCAGATCCTGGACCCCCACTTCAGACTCAAGGTACCAAATGCAAGTGATGTGTTGTGGGTTTGTTTCCTTGTCTTCAAAATAGGGATCAGAGCAAATGACTTCTAATGTGGGGGTAAAGATTCAATCAGAATAGCGTGAGCAATGCTGAGGGAAGTGTCTGGAGGACACATCCAGTAAAGGGTTGACTTCACAGCATTGGTGCTGTAGACACCACAGTCCCTGGCTTCAAGGACTCACAGTCAGGTTCCAGGGATAGACACAGCTCCACCGTGGCGTGTCACGACAAACATCTGGACAAAGTCATGAGCAAAGGGTTTTAAAGTTACTTGTAGGAGGCGCAGAGTGGGAATTGAACCAACGCCTGCTGTTAACATTGACTGAGAATCGTTGTTTCAGAGCGCCCAGGAATGGGCGACTGAATATGCCTTGGGAAGAAATGTCCAGGAGGGTTGCATGGAGGAGGTTATATCTAAGCTGAGTCTTAACGATAGACAGAGGTTTGCCAGGTGAAGAAGTGGAGGATCCCAGCAGAGGGAGGGTGCCAAGGAGTGCGGCTGCACTCTCTGGATCGGGGGTTCTTGCTGGGGGTGACTTTGAGCCCCATGGGGACATGGGTGTTTTATGGAGACATTTTTGGCTGTCATGACTGAGCAGGAGCTGCTGGCATTCAGTTGACAGAGATCAGGGATGCTACTAAACGTTTTATGAGACAGAGAACAGCTCCCCACAGAAAGAATGAGCTGGCCCTGAGTGTCAGCATTCCCAAGGTTGAGAAACCCTACCTTCGACACTGGGGAGCCACAGAGGGTTTGTGAGCGCCACCCCAGGGCACGGGTCTCGCCCAGTTGGCCTCTTGTTGGAAGTTCTTGTTTCTAAATCATTTACTCCTCTAAGATCTCAGTGGCGGGACATGGTGGGTGTGGTGGGGGTCGCTATTTTGGGGAGCTTCGGGCAAGTAATGACCCAGAAGCAGGGACAAGATGCCAGTGATATTCCAGGGAGAGAGACCCAGAAACTCTGGAGACCGACGATGTTTGGAGAAGGCAGCCTCCACTCACGAAAGCAGCTGGTTCTCCCTTCATCTCTCTTTAAAAACCTGCCACCTGCTTAAGAGGATGTGAACGTACTTTTATTTATTTATCTATCTTTTGTTATTATTTCCTTTGAACTTCCCTTTCTAAAATGTTTTTTTAAACTGTGATAACATACATGCATCCTGAAATTTACCACTGCACTTGTCACGCAGGCTAGAGTGCAGTGGTGTGATTTTGGCTCACCGCAACCTCTGCCTCTGGGATCCTGGTTCAAGTAGTTCTCCTGCCTCAGTAGCTGACATTACAAGCACACGCCACCATGCCCAGCTGATTTTTGTATTTTTAATAGAGACGGGGTTTCATCAGGTTGGCCAGGCTGGTCTTGAACTCCTGACCTCGTGATCCACTCACCTTGGCCTCCCAAAATGTGGGATTACAGGTGTGAGCCACCAAGCCTGGCTTCCTTCCTTCCTTCCTTTCCTTCCTTTCCTTCCTTCCCTTCCTTTCCCTCCCTTCTTCCCTCCCTCCCTTCCTTCCCTCCCTCCCTCTCTTACTCCCTTCCTCTGTCCTTTCTTTTCTTTCCTTTCCTTTCTTCCTTCTTTCTTTTTCTTTCTCTCTCGCTCTCTGTCTTTCTCTCTTTCTTTCTAGAAAGCCACTGCATTTGCCTTTTATTACTGGATTTCCACGTAACCATTAAGTACATTTACAGTGTTGTGCTAACACCACCTTTGCCTAGTTCCAGTCAAAGGTAATAATTTTTTATTACCCCAAATGGAAACACTGTATCTATTAGCAGTCACTCCCCATTCTCTGCTCTCCCCAGCCCTTGGGAACCACTGATGGGTTCCAAATGCTACAAGTGTTTTCACTGCAGCATCGTTTGCAAACGCCAGCAGGTGGGGCACAGCCCTCATGAACAGATGACACATATTCATAGAATGGAAAATCGTTCCGCCATAAGCAGGAATAAAGCTCAGATACATGCTGTGGTGTTTCAGTACTGTTACAATTGCATGCTACAGTGCAGATTAACCTTAAAACATGTTCGGTGAAAGAAATGAGACACAAAAGGACCCATCTCATATGACTCCATTTAGGTGAAATGTTCAGAACAGGCAAGTCCGTAGAAGTAGAAACAGAAAGCAGAGTGGTAATTGATTTATTTTTCAAATAAACTTCACATTGCCTTGTTTTTTTTTTTTTTTTGGACTCAGAGTCTCACTCTATCACCCAGGCTGGAGTGCAGTGGTGCAATCTCGGCTCACTGCAACCTCCACCTCCCAGGTTCAAGCGGTTCTCCTTCCTCAACCTCCCAAGTAGCTGGGGATTACAGGTGTTTGCCACCATGCCCGGCTAATTTTTGTATTCTTAGTAGAGATGGGGTTTCACCATATTGGCCAGGCTGGTCTCAAACTCCTGACCTCATGATCCAACCTGCTTGGCCTCCCAAAGTGCTGGGATTACAGGCGTGAGCCACCGCACCCAGCCGTTGCCTAATTTTTTAAGAAAGAAATTAGCCAAGCATGCTGATGCATGCCTGTAGTTCCAGCTATTTGGTGGGCTGAGGAGAGAGGATTGCTTGAGCCCAGGAGTTGAAGGCTGCAGTGAACTATGATAATTGTGCCACTGCCCTCCAGCCCGAGTGACAGAGCCAGACCTGTCTCTTGAAAAAAAAATTAAATACATTTAAGTGGTTCATAAAGACACATATGGAAATCTCCTGAAATTAAAGTTACTGAGCAAAGACCATGTATAGTCATTTACTGTATTAAATATATGTAGCATCTATTGCAGGCTAGGTCACCTAAGAAAAGCTCATTGACTTCCCACAGCAACCCTTTGAGACAGGGAGGGAGAAATGGTGGTGCGGAGAGATAAATCTGCCCAAGTTTACAAAATATTGGCCAGGTGCAGTAGCTCACTTCTGTAATCCCAGCACTTTGGGACGCTCAGGCAGGAGGATGACTTGAGGTGAGGAGTTCCAGACAAGCCTGGGCAACAGAGCAAGATGCCATCTCTATAATAAAAAATAAAATATCTACCGGGTGAGGCGGTATCTGCCTGTAGTCATAGCTACTTGGGAGGCTGGGGCAATAGGATTGCTTGAATCCAGGAGCTGGAGGTTGCAGTGAGCTATGATTGCACCATTGGACTGTAGCATGGGCAGCAGAGTGAGACTCCACCTCTACAAAAATAAATAAATAGGTCAGGCGTGGTGGGTCATGCCTGTAGTCTGGGAGGCCAAGGCGGGTAGATCACCTGAAGTCAGGTGTTCGAGACTGGCCAGACCAACATGGAGAAACCCTGTTTCTACTAAAAATGCAAAATTAGCCGGCATGGTGGCCCATGCCTGTAATCCCAGCTACTCGGGAGGCTGACGCAGGAGAATCACTTGAACCCGAGAGGTGGAGGTTGTGGTGAGCCGAGATCGCCCCATTGCACTCAAGCCTGGGCAACAAGAGTGAAACTCTGTCTCTAGATAAATAAAATGAAATAAAATAATTACACAGTCAGAGGAGGGATTTGAACTGAGATCTGCTGATTCCCACATGCCTTTCTGTCTGATGGCTACATTTCTTTGCCTCAGAACATAGAGGCATACTTCTTGGGAACTGCAAAACAATCAGAGCATGATTTCTGGCTCTTTTCTTAGTGCCACTCTGTCTCCTGCCTCTGCTTTCCTACATGGATGACCCCAGAGAAGTCAGTGGTTGAAATTCAGAGGCTCACTCTGCTCCAAGGTGTTGTAGCCATGGATGGAAACATCTCGTGATATCTGGAAGAGGGAAGAACACGATTTACCGGAAGGGAGTTAAGAGGACAGAGAGGAATGAATGGAAGTTCCATTAAAGGAATATTTTTTTCTTCTTTTTTGAGAGATAGGGTCTGGCTCTGTCATCCAGGCTGGAGGACAGTGGTGCCATCATAGCTTGCTGTAGCCTCAAATTCCTGGGCTCAAGCCACCCTCCTGCCTCAGCCTCCAAAATGCAAGCCATCCTCCCGCCTCAGCCTCCAAAGTTCTGAGATTAAAGGTGTGAACCACCACGCCAGCCTGGAACATTTTCCTTTGGGGGACAACATAGAGGAATAGTGGAGGGTATTTTTTTTTAATTGTACTTTAGGTTCTGGGGTACATGTGCAGATCATGCAGGATTGTTGCATAGGTACATACATGGGAAGGTGGTTTGCTGCCTCCATCCCCCCGTCATCTGTTTCAGGCATTTCTCCCCATGTTATCCCTCCCCAACCTCCCCACCCCCTGCTGTCCCTCCCCTAGCCCCATCCCCAGACAGACCCCAGTGTGTGATGCTCCCCTCCCTGTGTCCATGTGTTCTCATTGTTCAGTATCTGCCTATGAGTGAGAACATGCAGTATTTGATTTTCTGTTCTTGTGTCAGTTGGCTGAGAATGATGGTTTCCAGATTCATCCATGTCCCTTCAGAGGACACAAACTCATCGTTTTTATAATGGCTGCATAATATTCCATGGTGTATATGTGCCACATCTTTATCCAGTCTATCATAGTTTTTAGAGCCAGCCCACCTATGGGTTCAAGTCTCAGATCTACCGTTTCAATAGCTTCGCCTGCAAGCTCTGCACTTCAATATTCTCAATGAGTATCCTCAAGGTACTTCAAAAGGGGGTTGAAAAAATAGTACCATTCTCACTAGGTTGATGAGAATATTAAATTATAGGAGGCACAGAGTGGGAATGGAACCGAAGCCAGCTTTACCATTTACCAAGAGTAGCCCCTTGGGCGAATCCAGGTATGGTGAAGGCCGAGAACCTTCTTCATCCAGTAACTGACGTCTCCCTGTCACATCTCACCCCAGGCACAGACTCCATGCCGGGAGCCAATCACTCCACAGTGACCCAATTCATCCTCATCGGATTCTCTGCTTTCCCCCACCTGCAGCTGATGCTCTTCCTGCTTCTCCTGCTGATGTACCTGTTCACGCTGCTGGGCAACCTGCTTATCATGGCCACTGTCTGGAGTGAGCGTGGCCTCCATACGCCCATGTACCTCCTCCTGTGTGCCCTTTCTGTCTCCGAGATCCTCTACACCGTGGCCATAATCCCACGCATGCTGGCTGACCTGCTGACCACTGGGCGGTCCATCGCCTTCCTGGCCTGTGCCAGCCAGATGTTCTTCTCCTTCACCTTCGGCTTCACACACTCCTTCGTGCTCACCATCATGGGCTACGACCGCTACATGGCCATCTGCCACCCGCTGCGCTACAACGTGCTCATGAGTCCACGGGTCTGTGCCTGCCTGCTGGGCTGCTCCTGGGCTGGTGGCTCTGTCATAGGGATGGTGGTGACCACGGCCATTTTCCACCTCTCCTTCTGTGGACCCAATGAGATCCACCATTTTGCTTGCCACGTGCCGCCTCTGCTGAAGTTGGCCTGTGGCGATGATGTGCCGGTGGTGTCCCTGGGCGTGGGCTTGGTGTGTATCATGGCCCTGCTGGGCTGTTTGCTCCTCATTCTCCTTTCCTATGCCTTCATCGTGGCCGCCATCTTGAAGATCCCTTCTGCTGAAGGTCGGAATAAGGCCTTCTCCACCTGTGCCTCTCACCTCACGGTGGTGGTCGTGCACTATGGCTTTGCCTCTGTCATTTACCTCAAGCCCAAAGGTCCCCAGTCTCCAGAAGGAGAAACCTTGATGGGCATCACCTACACCGTCCTGACGCCCTTCCTCAGCCCCATCATCTTCAGCCTCAGGAACAAGGAGCTGAAGGTTGCCATAAAGAAGACCTTCTTTAGTAAACTCTACCCAGAAAAAATGTAATGATCTAGGAGAAATTCATTAGCACAACAAAATTGGATTACCAAAGGCTATTGCTAAAAATTACATTTTGTGGTGGCCAACGCCTGTAATCCCAGCACTTTGAGACTCCAAGGGAGGTGGATCACCTGAGGTCAGGGGTTCGAGACCAGCCTGGCCAACATGGCAAAATCCCATCTCTACTAAAAATACAAAAATTAGCCAGGCATGGTGGCACATGCCTGTAACCCTAGCTACTTGGGAGTCTGAGGCATGAGAATCACTTGAACCCAGGAGTTGGAAGTTGCAGTGAGCCAAGATTGTGCCACTGCACTCCAGCCTGGGTGACACAGTGAAACTCTGTCTCAAAAAAAAAAAAAAGGAAAGAAAAAGAAAATTACATTCCAGCTAAGCACCGTGGCTCACACTTGTAATTCCATTGCCTTGTGATGCCAAGGCAGGAGCTTGAGGTCAGGAGTTAAAGACCAGCCTGGGCAACAAAGTGAAATTTTGTTATGCTTTAAGATTTACAAGGGACCTTGTAGAGAGCATACAATTATAAACAGAAGGGTGAATCAGCATCAGGGAAGTATTTGGAGTGGAAGTGTGTGTAAGATACTAACACAGTGAAAACCAGGTTTGATTATTTCTGTCTGCTGCAAGATAGGTGTCAGCACCAAACCTGTAATCTAGATTCCTCTTGCCAAAAGCCGAAGTCATCTAATACACCCAATAATACAAACCAGCAATGCAAACAGAGATGGGAAATTTCATGGTCCACTCTCTGTGAGTGCAGCACCAGTTAGCTACAACTCAGATTTTGTAAGGCTACTCCAGATTATAGCACAGGAGAGAAAGTGCCCTAAATTTCACCACTGCACAGATCTATGTAATAGAAGTTAGAAATAGCAATAAACAGACTCTCTGAAAGACATCAAGGGAACCTTGGCATTTCAAGGGTGAATCTTGAATAGTTGTCGAGAGACTGAGATATCTCCATAGATGGATTGAGGGAAAAGTCAACACTGAGATACCAAATGCTGTGTCAGAATGTGACATGGAGCATGGGCCAGCCGGGAACGCTCTGTTGAATCAGGACACTGAGTGCAGAGCGCAGGATGAAAGTTGATCTCATGGTCATGCATGCTCACCTACTTCCCAATGGACAGGGATTTAAGATTGACCCACCTGTATAGTATTTATATATTTATTGACAGTAGGTCTTTCTGTGTTTGAGCTATGCATCATTTTTTTCCTAAAGTGTGAATTCTCTTAATTTCGACTTAAGCAGTGAAAACATCCCACATTAGCATGAAGAGTGAGTATGCGGGAATCTGTTTCAATCAAAACTTGGAAACTCAGAGAAGCTCCCTTTGCAGAGTATGTGCCACAGTTCCCATTTCTTGTTACCCCCCAGGCACGTTGCATCATTAGCGCCTCACAAGGTGGGAGTAAGAGCAGATACATAATCACAGTCCCTGTGTTTGGTAGAGCAGGAAGCTGAGCCTCAAAAGACGCATGGCTCAGGCCAGGCACAGTGGCTCACGCCTGTAATCCCAGCACTTTGGGAGGCTGAGGTGGGCGGATCACGACGCCAAGAGATTGAAACCAGCCTGGCCAACATGGTGAAACCCTGTCTCTACTAGAAACATACAAAAATTAGCTGGGTGTGGTGGCATATCACTGTAGTCCCAGCCACTCAGGAGGCTGCCTGGGAGGCAGAGGTTGCAGTGAGCGAAGATTGAGCCACTGCACTCCAGCCTGGCAACAGAGGGAGACTCCATCTCAGAAAAAAAAAACAACAAAACAAGAAGAAGAAGAAGAAGCATGGGTCATCAGAAACCACCCAACCTGGAAGAGCCAAGCTTCAATGTCAGTCTTTTCCAGACAACTGGTCCTTCTTCAAATGAAACATCTCAGCATCCTTAGAGTCTTTAATGGCACAGGGAGACAGCTGCAACCCACCATGCCCTGAAGGTGCACATCCTTGGAACACAGATGGAATATTTCTACAAACTCAAGAGTCCTCCATGATTTTTAAATAAGTTATAGTCTTGTAGAAATTCTTGAGTAACTTCTATCCATTGAGCTAAGATGCTCCCCTCTCCTGACAACAGAGCCACCTGGGAAGGAACATAAGCCAAGCTTTTTATTTCCTTTGTTTAATAGAAGACCCCACTGGCCTCTGATCCTGCTGGTATCCAAATGGATAGAGACCCTGGAAAGAAGCTGTGGAAAAGAAGTTTCCATTACACTTGTATGAATGAACCAACATCTGTTTAACGGTTCTTTATTGGCTGGGCATGGTGTCTCATGCCTGTAATTCCAGCACGCTGGGAGGCCAAGCCTTTCTGGACCAGCCCTCCGGAAATTAGGATCCCACTGTAAAAAGGCAATATGTGGCCAGGCGCGGTGGCTCATGCTTGCAATCCCAGCATTTGGGAGGCTGAGGCAGGCGGATCCCGAGGTCAAGAGATCGAGACCATCCTGGCCAAAATGGTGAAACCCCGTCTCTACTAAAAAATACAAACAAGAAAAACCCAGCTGGGTGTGATGGTGCCTGCCTGTAGTCCCAGCTACTCGGGGAAGGAGAATTGCTTGAAACCAGAAAATGGAAGTTGCAGTGAGCTGGGATCGCACCACTGCACTCCAGCCTGGAGATAGAGTGAGACTGTCTCAAAAAAAAAAAAAAAAAGGCAATGCATGAAGTGTTGAATGATACCCTCTATGAGTTGGGCACTGGATGTCTTATGCTAACTTACTGTGATCCCTTAAGCTGCCAGCTGCATGGGGTCATGAATTTTGATCATCTCGTACGTTATCACATCCAGTACCAGCATGATACGTAGAAGATATATCACTTCTTAACAAATATTCCTAAAGTAGACTAATTTAATCTCACAACACTGAACAATCCAGATATTTGCTGTGAGAAAGAAACCTCATTGCCCCCCAGGGCAGTGGGAAAATGTGTGGGGAGAGTCGTGTTTGAGTGAGAAGGACCTGGGTTGAAATCCTGCCTCCTCATTTCCACCAATTAGACTGACATCTTACAGACATATTCTATGTCGGTGTCAACAAAAGGATGTTTAGAGCAGTGACATTTATGATTGAAAAGCATTAGGTATACCCATGAATAAAGGACAGGCTTGGTGGGGTTTTGCTGTTTGTTTCTGTATTGTTTTTTGAGACAGGGTCTTGCTCTGGTGCCCAGGCTGGTGTGCAGTGGTACAATCTTGACTCACTGCAATCTCAGCCTCCTGAGCTCAAGCAATTCTCCCACCTCAGCCTCCTATCTAGGACCACGGGCATGTGCCATCACAGCTGGCTAATTTTTGGATTTTTTTTTTCTTTTGTAGAGACGGTTTCACCATGTTGCCAAGGCTGGTCTTGAAATCCTGAGCTCAAGCAGTCTGCCTGTCTTGACCCCCCAAAGTGCTGGAATTACAGGCATGAGCCACCATGCCCAGCCAATAAAGGACTGTTAAACAAATGTTGGTTTATTCATACTAGTGTAATGGAAAGCAACTATTAAAATCTTGTGCCTCATCCAAGTCTGTTTCTCCCAGGGGGTCCCACCCAGCACCCTGGCTTTCTGTCCCATCTGCACACAGATGCTTCCCAGGTTCTTATCTTGATCTCTTTCTAACTGCCCGCTCAGCATCTCCACATGGCTGCATGGCAGGCATCCCAAACATAACGCGTCCAAATCTCTAACTCTTGGATATTCTCATGATCGTTATCATTACCGCTCCCCATCTTTGTCTCTCTCACCCCCCTCCCCCACACATCCTGCTTCCTCCCACCTTGTTTCCTGTCTTGGTAAACAGTAACTCAGTCTCAATTCCTTGGAGACACTCTCAACTCCTCGTCCTGTTCACTAGCATATCAGAGGTGCCTCTCCCTTCAAAACATATCCAGAACCTGGCTCCATCTCACCTCCTCTATTGCTACCACCCTTGTTGAGGCCACCGTTCTGTCTCAGCTGCATGGTTTCTGTAACTGTCAAGCTGGTCTCCATTCCACCACCCCTACTCTACACTATAGTCTCAATAAAGAGGGAGATTGAGGCTACGTGCAGTAGCTCAAGTCTGTAATCCCAGAATTTTGGGGGGGCCGAGGCGGGCAGATCACTTGAGGTCAGGAGTTTGAGACGAGCCTGGCCAACATGGTGAAACTCCATCTCTACTAAAAACACAAAGAAAATTAGCCGGGCATGGTAGCGCATGCCTGTAATTCCCAGCTCCTTGGGAGGCTGAGGCAGGAGAATCCCTTGAACCTGGGAAGTGGAGGTTGCAGTGAACCAGGATAGTACCACTGCACCCCAGCCTGGGCAACAGAGCAAGACTCTGTCTCAAAAAAAAAAAAAAAAGAAGGAGATTGAGCCTTTTAGATGTACATTGTATTATATCTCCTCTGCTTAGAACCTTACAGTGGTTCTCTGTCTCACTCACAGGGAAATCTGGTTTCTATGGTGCCCACAAAACCCTATGCACCTGGGCCTTGCTGCTTCTCTGGCCTCACCTTCCTCTTCTCTGTCCTTCAGTCACTCTGCTCTAACCTCCCCACTGTCCCTCAAACACACCAGACATGCTCCTACCTCAGGACCTTTGCACGTGCTGTGCCCGCTAACAGGAATTCCCTTCTCCCCACACCCCTGCCGGATGTCCACATGGCTTCTCTCTCACTGCCTAAAGCTCTCTGCTTGGATATTAGAGAGTCCTTCCCTAACCACACTGCACAAAATAGCAAACCCCTGGTCAGGTCATGTCTTTCTTGACATGATTTACTTTTTTCCTTGTACCTAGTACCACCTGGCATCTCCTGCTTTTTGCATGTCACTGCCTCTAACCACTAGAATGTTGCTTTGGGGAGATAAGTGACTTGTTGTGTTTTGTCCACTGCGGTATGCCCAGATAGTCTCTCAAACATTTAAAGAATGAGGGAAAAGAAAGGCAACCATGACGTACAAATTTTGTGCCCCCAATTAGAGTTTTCAAGTTTGTTAACAGGATGCACAACTGCTGTGTGTCCTTAGGCAGGTTACATTCCTTCTCTGATCCCACCTTGTAAGAAGGTTACATTCCTTCTCTGCACCTACCTTCTAAGGCAGAGATGAGACTAAAGTGAGACAATGTTTGCGAATGGCTCGGTACAGTGCCTGGCACACAGATACTCTCAATAAACACTAGTTAGGATCATGTCATAATTTCAAGGGTTGCTGAATGAGCTTGGGACCAGAGGGAGAGGTGTCTGTTGGGGAAATGATCAGTTGAAAGCCACCAATCTTTGAAGTATCTATCCTGATAGTCAATGAGTCAGGTGTGGAAACTCAGCAGGAAGCTGCAGTTCAGCAGGAGTGCCATGGGAAGAAGCATTATTCCAATTAAGCTCCATGACCTGCCCCTCTCCTCCCAGAATTCCCTTCTCCAGGAACTGCCTCCTCTCTATGGCTCCCAGAACCCATGAATGGTCCAATGACCCACCATCATGGTAACAGTTCACAGGAAGTAGGATAGGCAACCTTTTGCTCTCTGAAGAGATGAAGACAAGTTCTGACCTGCCAGTAGGGTCGTGCACTGGCTCAGCAATAAAGCCAACTGGCCTTGGGTAGATCACATTCCATCTCTTAGGCTCAGTTTACCATCATTGAAATGGGTTTGATGATAATGTATCCACCTCTGAGGAGTATGCTGAAAATTCAGTAGCATCATCTGTTGTAGGGCAGTTGACAGTGTCTGGCATGCAGAAAGCAGGTAATCAACGTTAGGTTTTTAAGATCATTATATTTATTTATTTGTTTTGGAATGGAGTTGCTCTGTTGCCCAGGCTGGAGTGCAGTGGCGTCTTGGCTTACTGCAACCTTTGCCTCCTGGGGTTCAAGCAATTCTCCTGCCTCAGACTCCAGAGTAGTTGAGATTACAGGCGTTCGCCACCACACCCAGCTAATTTTTGTATTTTTAGTAGAGATGGGTTTTCACCGTTAGCCAGGTTGGTCTTGAACTCCTGTCCTCAAGTGATCCACCCACCTTGGCCTCCCAAAGTGCTGGGATTACAGGTGTGAGCCACCATGTCTTCCCTATGATTAGTATAATAATTATTTATGGCCTTCTTTGTTTCCTGTGCTAGTTTTGGGGGTTCAGAAAGGTGTTGGTTTCTGTTCCCAGCTGTTGAGGTACCATGTTGCCTGGTGCAGTGATACACAGAGAAATATCAGGGCTGTGACCGGGATATGGATTGTATTAATCAGGGATCTTCATAGAAACAGAATGAATAAGCTATAGATAGATAGATGATACATAGGTAATGGATAGATAGGTAAGTAGGTAGATGGATAGATATATATTATGGGGGCCCGGTACCATGGCTCACACCTGTAATCACAGCACTTTGGGAGGCCAAAGTGGGAGGATCACTTGAAGTAGGAGTTTGAGACCAGCTTGGCTAGCATGGTGAAACCTCATGTCTACTAAAACTACAAAAATGAGCCTGGTGTGGTGGTGTGCACCTGCAGTCTCAGCTACTTGGGAGGCTGAGGCAGGAGAATTGCTTGAACCTGGGAGGTGGAGGTTGCAGTGAGCCAAGATTGCACCACTGCACTCCAACCTGGGTGACAAAGTGAGATTTCATCTCCAAAACAAGAAGAGAGAGAGAAAGGAAGGAAGAAGGAAAGAAAATGAAAAGAAAGAACAGGAAGGAGGGAGGAGAAACAGAGGAAGAAGACTGAAGTGTTCCCATTCACTACATCTCTTGAGAGAAAGCCAGCCATTTCAGCAGTTCTGTGGAAAGAGTTTGGTGAAGAAGGTCTTCTTTATGGCAACCTTCAGCTCCTTGTTCCTGAGGCTGAAGATGATGGGGCTGAGGAAGGGCGTGAGGACGGTGTAGGTGATGCCCATCAAGGTATCTCCTTCTGGAGATTGGGAACCTTTGGGCTTGAGGTAAATGACAGAGGCAAAGCCATAGTGCACAACCACCACCGTGAGGTGAGAGGCACAGGTGGAGAAGGCCTTGTTCCGACCTTCAGCAGAAGGAATCTTCAAGATGGCGGCCACGATGAAGGCATAGGAAAGGAGAATGAGGAGCAAACAGCCCAGCAGGGCCATGATACACACCAAGCCCACGCCCAGGGACACCACCGGCACATCATCGCTACAGGCCAACTTCAGCAGAGGCGGCACGTGGCAGAAGAAATGGTGGATCTCATTGGGTCCACAGAAGGAGAGGCGGAAAATGGCCGTGGTCACCACCATCCCTATGACAGAGCCACCAGCCCAGGAGCAGCCCAGCAGGCAGGCGCAGACCCGCGGGCTCATGAGCACGTTGTAGCGCAGTGGGTGGCAGATGGCCACGTAACGGTCATAGCCCATGACGGTGAGCAGGAAGGAGTGTGTGAAGCCGAAGGTGAAGGAGAAGAACATCTGGCTGGCACAGGCCAGGAAGGTGATGGAGTGCCTGGTGGACAGCAGGTCAGCCAGCATGCGCGGGATTATGGCCACGGTGTAGAGGATCTCAGAGACAGAGAGGGCACACAGGAGGAGGTACATGGGCGTGTGGAGGCCATGCTCGCTCCAGACGGTGGCCATGATGAGTAGGCTGTCCAGCAGTGTGAACAGGTACATCAGCAGGAGCAACAGGAAGAGCATCAGCTGCAGGTGGGGGAAGGTGGAGAAGCCGACAAGGATGAATTCATACGTGCAGGTGTGGTTTTGCCCGAGCGTGGCGGCCACACCTAGTCAGAGGAGAGAGGAAAGAAGAGCCAGTGGTTAGGAGCACTGGGTGTCTAGTGACTTTTACCTGGGAGGACACCTGAAAGCGCCTCCTTCTTCCGTCCCAGCCATGGTCACTCCATCTGCAAAATGGCATATTATCAAGGTTTAAATAACATCACTCATCTTAAGTGCTTTGCACAGGTCCTGACACAAACTAGGAATTTAATAAAGTATAAATGCTGATAATTATAATTATTCTGCTATTGTTATTGCCATCATGATTATTTGACCCATGCACCACTGCCTACACCTTGCTTTTCTGCCTTTGTTCATTTTGGTCTTTTCATGCTTCTCCCTATCTTTATGGGTCCAAATCCTGCCCGAATTTTATGGCCAAACTGCTCCCTGATTGCCGCTTTCAGCTGGAAGTTGTCTCTTTCTTGTGGCATGGAAATGTCCAGACTCTGTTTATTTCTCATCACCGCTGCTTTCTAGCTGTGAGATGCAAGGCAGGTTCTTTCCCTTCTCTGAGCCTCATTGCTCCCCTGGAAAATTGGAACTGCCTTTGCAAAATTATGGAAGAGGGAGACCCAGGCATCTCAGATCAACTTCCCCTTTTTCTTAAGACTGTAAACTTCCCCTTTTCATTCCTAAGAGTGTAAACCAAAGCCCTTTTCATATGTAATTCCTGAGACTGTAAACCAAAGCCCTTTTCATATGTCATTCCTGAGACTGTAAACCGAAACTCTTTTCATATGTAATTCCTGAGACTGTAAACCGAGACCCTTTTCATATGTTAAGCTATAAACCTAAGATTCTTCCACGTGTAACATCTAAAGAATAAGCCTATATAAAGAAGGAAGCTTCCTTTGTTAGGCGAGCTTGGCTGTTAGGCAGCTATGCCACCTTGCTCCCGGCCGAATACACTTCTTCCTCCTGTATTCGGTGTCGGAGAGCTCCATTTCCCGCGGCCGCTCCTGCTACATTATGACTGAGAGAGCAAAAGAGATCTAACTGAACTAATTCCATCTTGCTTATAACCTCTAAGCTGTCCTCGTTCATTCCTGGGCATAGGGTGAACTAACTTTGGGAGAAACTTACAGTTCATAGTTTGGAACAAGGACGATAACTGCCCTTCCCCAAAGACCTCCTTCTTGCCTGGGGACTAGATTGGCTTTGTAGGACTAACATTAGACACAGAGATGAGAAATTCTGGTTTAGGAGTCATGTAGCTGGAGGCTACAAGATCCTGACCCTCCCTAAACTGCTCCCCAGATCAGTGCTTGAGGTCTTTTGCAGACCTTGCACTTGATGAATCAGCTGGAACCACCCAGGTCGATAAACTGGCTCATCTGATCTTGTGACTCCCCACCCAGGAACTGACTCAGCACAAGAAGACAGTTCTGACTCCCTATGATTTCATCTCTGACCAGCCAGCACTCCTGGCTCACTGATTTCCCCTACCCACCAAGTTGTCTTAAAAGGCTCTGCTCCCTGAATGCTCAGGGAGACTGATTCAAGTAGTAATAAAACTCCAGTCTCCCATAGAGCCAGCTCTGCATGAATTACACTTTCTCTATTGCAGTTCCCTTGTCTTGATAAATTGGCTCTGTCTAGGCAGGGGGCAAGGTGAACCCATTGGGCAGTTAAAAATGGGAGTAAGAATCCTTATATTATGGGACTATTGTGAGGCATAAATGGGTTAAGCTTTTAGCTCCTGTTGATGTGGTTGTTTGGTCTAAGTCATATGAGACCCTCCCAAGGATAAGGAGCTAACTGGCTTCACCATAGAGTCACGTCCTCTGACCCCAGCTGAGCCTTTGTCTCTAGTCACTTGCCAATGCTCCTCTCCGAATCTCCTCCCCCCGAGCCCCCCCTTTTTTTTGATAGAGTCTCGCTCTGTCTCCCAGTCTGGAGTGCAGTGGCACAGTCTCAGCTCACTGCAACCTCTGTCTCCCGGGTTCAAGTGATTCTCCTGCCTCAGCCTCCCGAGTAGCTGGGATTACCAGGTATTAGCCAGGTCTGCACCACCACACCTGGCTAATTTTTGTATTTTTAGCAGAGATGGGGTTTCGCTATTTTGCCCAGGCTGGTCTCGAACTTCTGAGTTTAAGTGATCCATCTGCCTCGGCCTCCCAAAGTGCTGAGATTTATGGGTGTGAGCCACCATGCCCGACCAAAAACTTCTTAGAGGAGGATGGTTATGATCCATTGACCTCTGGGTTATGGGCCCAGCATGCTTCCACTACGTGACTCTGCTGGTCTCCCCCTCTGTTTGACCCCTACCCTAATCCTCCAACCCCAACCCTCCACTGATGCAAAAACCTAGGCTGTCAGCCCTGGCTTCTCTCATCACCTTCCCCGAGCGGCCACAGAGTCAGATCTGCCCAGTTTCTCCCCCAGGGCAGGTCTTCTGCCTGCACCAACGGGAGCCCTTCTTTATTTAGTTTATGGAAGTTCCCCAAAAAACTAAAATAGGAGGCTATGACTCCTTTCCCTCCCTCTTTTTTTGCCAGTCTGCAAACAGGCTGGATGCAAAATTAAAAAGTTTATGTTAAAATGCAAACTGGGGCCAGGCGTGGTGGCTCATGCCTGTAATCCCAGCAATTTGGGAGGTGGATGTGGGAGGATCACAAGGTCAGTTCAAGAGCTGCTTGGCCAAGATGGAAACCCCATCTACTAAAAATGCAAAAAAATTAGCTGGGAGTGGTGGTGGATGTCTGTAATCCCAGATACATGGGAGGCTGAGACAGAATTGCTTGAACCTGGGAGGCAGAGATTGATTGCAGTGAGCTGAGATCATGCCACTGCGTTCCAGCCTGGGCAACAGAACGAGATTCCGTCTCCAAAAAAAAAATGCAAACTGGATCAATGAATGAATGGTTAAACAAAGTGTGGTCCAACCATACAATGAAATATTATTCAACCATGCAAAGGAATGAAGCAGTGACACATGCTACCACGTGGATGCCCTTTGAGAACATGAGGCTGAGTGAAGGAAGCCAGACAGGAAAGGCCACATAGTATATGATTCCATTTATAGGAAATGTCCAGAATAGGTAAATCCACAGAGAAAAAAAGCAGATGAGTTACTGTTGGGGAATGGGAGTAGTGTGGAATGGGGAGTGACTGACCGATGGATATGAAGTTTTTTTTGAATGGTGACAATGTCTTGCAACTAGAGGTGGTAACTGCACAGCATTGTGAATGTACTAAATGCCACTGATTGTCCCCTTTAAAATATTTAATGGATAATTTCATGGACAGATCATGAGGTCAAGAGATTGAAACCATGCTGTCCAACATGGTGAAACCCATGTCTACTGAAAATACAAAAATTAGCTGGGTATGATGGTGCATGCCTGTAATCCCAGCTACTCAGGAGGCCAAGGCAGGAATATTGCTTGAACACAGGAGGTGAAGGTTGCAGTGAGCCGAGATCACGCCACCTCACTCTAGCCTGGTGACAGAGTGAGACTCCATCTCAAAAAACAAAACAAAACAAAAAACATGTATAATTGGAATATTTGTAACACAAACGCTTGAGGTGACAGATCCTGTATTTACCCTGATGTAATTATTACTCATTGTATGCCTGTGTCAAAATAGCTCATGTACCCTGTAAGTATACACACCTACTATGTACCTATACAAAGTAAAAATAAAAAGGAATACAGCACTGACCCATGCTACAACATGAGGAGCCTTGAAAACATGATGTCAGTTGGAAGAAACCAGACAAAAGAGTCACATATGTTCTGATCCCGTTAATATGAAATGTGCAGAACAGGCCAGTCTGTAGAGACAGAAAGCAGGTGCTGGTTGCCAGGGCTGGGAGAGGGGAATGGGGAGCGACTGATCCTGGGTTTGGGTTTTTAAGCAGGGAGGATATGGTTTTGAACTAGATAGAGGTGGTGGTTGGGCAACTTTGTCAGTGTACTAAACACTAAGTTGTACACTTTATAATATTTAATTCAATACGATGTGAATTTTATTTCAATTTTTTAAAAAATGCATCCACGGGGTCAGGTGCAGTGGCTCATTCCTGTAATCCCAGCACTTTGAGGCGAGTGGGTAACCTGAGGTTAGGAGTTCCAGACCAGCCTGGCCAACAAGGTGAAACCCAATCTCTACTTAAAATACAAAAATTAGCCAGGTATGGTGGTGCATGCCTGTAATCCCAGCTACTAGCGAGGCTGAGGCAGGAGAATTGCTTGAACCTGGAGGAGGAGGTTGCAGTAAGCCAGGATTGTGCTATTGCACTCTAGCCTGGGTGACAGAGCAAAACTCCATCCCCCTCCCCCTCAACAAAGCACCATGGCTCACCCTCAGCCTTGTTCTATCTCTCCCTGCCTCTGCAGTGTGTTCACAGCTCAGCCGTGGTCAGAAAGGGAGGGGGAGCGTCCTGGGGTGCCCACGGTCAGTCCAGATGTAATTGAGACAGAACCCACAGCGCTGTTCCGGCTCAGCCTTCCTGCTCCCGCCCAGGGCAGCGCTGACCCTCAACCCAGGTATGTCTGGAAGCATAGGGGGAACCTCCTCAGGAAAGCTTAGAGATGGGCAGCTTGTACCTCCACAGACTGAGACGCGGGTGCCCACTGTTACCCTCACACACCTGTCCACACACCTGCCTCCACCTGCCACCTCTCCCCACCTGCTGCAGGCTGTCACCAGCACCAAGCATGCACACAACTGGCACGCGCGCGCACGAGCACGAGTGTTCAGACCCAAGCCCTCACAGAGGCAGAGACCCCACCCGGGGAGGTGGACACACACCTGCAGAGGGTCCCGGTCCCATGCACACCTGGAGATGCACGCAGACATGCCCACTCGCAGAACCATACACGGAGACGCGCAGAGGATGGTACACAGCCGTGTCCCCCAGGCGCAACTTTCACCCTACGACCTGTGGCGACACGCGCACAGCAATCCTGGGTGCAGGATACTGTAATGAGGACCCATGCCTGAGTCTCTACTCACCTCGGACATCATGCGGCCCCTTTCTGAGTCCAAGATCCACCCCTAACATTCTGATTACCCACAGCCTTTAACCTGATCCCGTGCTTGCGTCACCTCCTCTAGGAAGGCAGCCTGGGGTGCATACTTGCTTTTCTTTGCGCCCGCGCGAGGGCTGCCCTGCTGTGGTTATCTGAAAAGCCCCTGGCTCCCTCACCCAAGCAGTGAGCTCAGAAGAGGGCGGGTGGGGTGGAAGGCTGAGCTGTTACATCATCCCTGTCTTCAGGGGTGAGTTTCAAATGAATCTCAGGGGAGCCTGGTGCTGGATGCAGGGCCCAGGACAAGGGCAGGGGCCTCGGGGAGCCTTTGGGGCCCATCAGGCTTCCTCCAAATCAGTCCGCATTTATAGATGCCACCCCTCAAATTTTCCCTGGCTGCCCTGTGTGCCCAGGTCGGAACCCAGCTATGAAACAAAACAAAACAAAACAAAATAAACAAACAAACAGAAACAATTGAACTTATGGAGCTAGAGAGTAGAAAGATGGTTAGCAGAGGCTGGGAAGGGTAGTGAGAGGGTGAGGGGTAAGAGAGGTTGTTTAATGGGTACAAAAAAATAGAATGAATAAGAACTAGTGTTTGATAGCACAACACAGTGACTATAGTGAATAATAATTTAATTGTACATTTAAAAATAACCAAAACAGTATAATCGGATTGTTTGTAACACGAAGGATAAATGCTTGAGGGAATGGATACTCCATTTTACACGATGTGATTATTACACATTGCAGGCCTGTATCAAATATCTGATGTACCCCATAAATATACATGCCGACTATGTACCCACAAAAATTAACAAAACATTTTAGGCCAGGCTTGGTAGCTCATGCCTATAATCCCAGAGCACTTTGAGAGGCCAAGGTGGGCAGATCAGGAGGTCAGGAGATCAAGACCATCCTGGCTAACACGGTGAAACCCCATCTCTACTAAAAATACAAAAAAAAAAAAATTAGCTGGGCATGGTGGCACATGCCTGTAATCCCAGCTACTCAGGAGGCTAAGGCAGGAGAATCGCTTGAACCCAGGAGGCAGAGGTTGCAATGAGCTAAGATCATGCCACTGCACTCCAGCCTGGGTGGCAGATTGGGACTCCCTCTTTAAAAAAAAAAAAGAGAAAATCCAAGTACCACAAACTAGGTAACTTAAATAAAACAATGTTAGTCAGAGGCGGTGGTGCACTCCTGCAATCGCAGCTACTCCTGAGGCAGGAAGATTCCTTGAGCCCAAGAGGTGGAGGCCAACCTGGGCAACATAAGGAGACCCTGTTACAAAAATAAAAATAACTGCATTCCAGCCTGGGTGACAGAGTGAAACTCCATCTTAAAAAAAAATTAAAAAAATTAATGTATTTGTTGTGTTTTAAAGGCCAGAAGCTCAAAATCAAGGTGTTGGCTGGGTTTCTTCTCTCTGGAGACTTCGAGGGAGACTCTGCTTCCTACCTCTCTCCTGCCTCCCAGTGGCTACTGGCAATGTTTGGCAGGTGCTTGCTTTATAGATGGTTTTTTTAATTTAATTTTTTTTATTGCATTTTAGGTTTTGGGGTACATGTGCAGAACATGCAAGATAGTTGTATAGGCACACACATGGCAGTGTGTTTTGCTGCCTTCTTCCCCTTCTCCCACATTTGGCATTTCTCCCCAGGCTATCCCTCCCCCCTCCCCCCCACTGTCCCTCCCCTATTCCCCCCAGTTGACCCCAGTGTGTAGTACTCCCTTCCCTGTGTCCAAAACTGCCTTTCCCTCCATGTGGCCCTCTTTTCTATGTCTCTGTGTGTCTTATCTCTTTCTTTCTTTCTTTCTTTCTTTCTTTCTTTTCTATTTGTTTGAGACGGAGTCTTTCTGTGTCGCCAGGCTGGAGTGCAATGGCATGATCTCTGCTCACTGCAACCTCTGACTCCCAGATTCAAGCAATTCTCCTGCCTCAGCCTCCCAAGTAGCTGGTATTACAGGTGCTCGTCACTGCACCCAGCTAATTATTGTATTTTTAGTAGAGACAGGGTTTCACCATGTTGGCCAGGCTGGTCTCAACCTCCTGACCCCGTGACCCACCCTCCTTGGCCTCCCAAAGTTCTGGGATTACAGGCATGAGCCACTGCGCCCGGCCATCTTCTCTCTTTATAATGAGGGCACCTATCATTGAGTTTACAGTGGTCCCTAACCCAGGATGGTTTCATGTCAAGGTTGTAATTAATTGTATCTGCAAAGACTGTATATCCAAATGATTTCACATTCTGAGGTTCTAAAAGGACATGAATTTCTGGAGGGATTTCATCAACCCACCCTGCTTTAGTTCCCATCCCTACAGTCCAAACCTTATTCAACAACAGAAGGATCCTGTTGAACAAACCAGATTACATCCCACATAACCCCGCTTAGAACCCACCACGTCTCCGTAGTGCCCAGATGCCTCACTGAAACCTACAAGGCTCTATGCAGCTTCTGGTCCTTGCTGGCTTCTCTGCTATCCTCTCTCAACTCCCTCCCCCACTATTAACACCCCCTCTCCACTTTCAATCTCTGGGCTAAAATGAGACAGGAGCATTTTTAGTATTGTTGGCCTCTCTCTCACCCCATTTTCTTTAAAAAATTTTTTTAAATTGAGTCGGAGTTTCACTGTTGTTACCCAGACTAGAGTGCAATGGTGCTATCTCTGCTCACTGCAACCTCCGCCTTCTGGGTTCAAGCCATTCTCCTGCCTCAGCCTCCTGAGTAGCTGGGACTACAGGCACGCGCCACCATGCCCAGCCAATTTTTGTATTTTTAGTAGAGACGGGGTTTCACCTTGTTGACCAGGATGGTCTTGATCTCTTGACCTCGTGATCCACCCGCCTCGGCCTCCCAAAGTGCTGGGATTATAGGCGTGAGCCACCGCGCCCGGCAAAAAAAACTTTTTAAGACCAAGTATCTCTCTGTCATCCAGGCTGGAGTGCAGTGGCATGATCTCAGCTTCCTGCAATCTCTGCCTCCTGAGTTCAAGTGATTTTCCTGCTTCAGCCTGCTGAGTAACTGGCACTACAGACATGCACCACCACACCCAGCTAATTTTTGTATTTTTAGTAGAGACAGGGATTTACCATGTTGGGTAGGCTGGTCTCAAACTCTTGACCTCAGGTGATCTGCTCACCTCAGCCTCCCAAAGTGCTGGGATTACAGGCATGAGCCATCGCGTCCAGCCTATAACTTTCTCTCTCTCTCTCTCTCTCTTTTTTTTTTTGAGATGGAGTCTCTCTCTGTTGCCCAGGCTGGAATGCAGTGGCATGATCTCAGCTCACTGCGACCTCCACCTCCCAGGTTTAAGTGATTCTCCTGCCTCAGCCTCCTGAGTAGCTGAGACTACGGGCACATGCCACCATGCCAGACCTATTTTATTTTACTTTAGTAGAGTTAGGGTTTCACCATGTTGCCCACGCTGGTCTCGAACTCCTGACCTCAGGTGATCCACCCACCTCGACCTCCCAAAGTGCTGGGATTATAGGCTCAAGCCACCGTGCCCGGCTTCTCACCTCATTTTCCTGTGTATCTCTCACTTCTTTTCACTCCCATCTGCCTTAATCAAATGGTCTCAAGTCTCACATCATTTCTTCCAGGAAGCCTCCCATGTCTCCACATCCTGGGCTGAGTCAGGTGCCTCTCTGGGTCTGAGCTTCCCCCACCACACATGTGGTCATTGCCTGGTTGCTGTTCTGTGTCTCCTGCTAAACTGTAACATCCTGAGGGCAAGGACAGCGTCTCATTGAGTCTGTGCTGTGTTCCTAACACCTAAAAAGGTTCTTACATCTAGTAAATATTCAAAAAGTATACACTGAAGAAAATAAAGAATGAAGGGTGTGAATGATACCGTGATACTCTATAAGGCAGGTGAGAAAATGGGGAAGGTGACATTTGCACTGAGTTTGAAGGGTGAGGAAGGGTCCCCAGACACAGTGGCAGGGAGGGTATCCCGGGCAGAGGAGCCAGCTTGAGTGCCCACAATAGGGTGGAGGAGCTGGAGAAGACATACTGGGGCCAGACTATGAAGAGGGTTGGAGGTATCTTAGAAAAACATTGCTCTGGGCCTAAGAGGAGAGTGGGCAGGAAGTAGAGGCCAGGAGGGAGCTGGGGTCTCGAGCTTGGCAGAGGCAGATGCCAGCCTGGACTGAGGGTCCGGCCAATGCTTTCCTCCAAGCTCAGCCTCCTGGGACAGCAGAAGATCCAGAATATGGAGAAATTGGGCTGGACCTGCAGATATTTTCACCAGAGACATTTCTTTGGCACAGTTCAAACCAGAAAGGGACATCAGAGGAACAGATGTTCAGCTGAGAGATGGAGCCAGGACTAGGAGAAAGGTGTTTTGTTGCTGCTTCTGTGCCCAGAGAAATGAGGACGTGGGGCTGGTTCACAGCAAACAAGGTGAGTTGTGAGCCAGGGGATGGGGTGGGAGGACCAAGGTGGCAGTTAAGCTGCATCTTGCCGCGCTGCCTGGTGGGGGCGCTGTGACTCTGGACCAGCGGCTTGGCCTCTCTGGACCTCATTTTCCACTTTGTAAAATGGGGCTGGATTATTCCAGGAAGAGAAACATTATGTGTGAGGATTCTGGCCCAGGGTAGGTGTCTGGTCAGGGTGAATGCCACTCCCTCTTCCCCCCATTTCAATTTTTTTTTGAACTGTAGAGGCTCTTCCTTCATTCATCCCACAAATAGTTGTTGAGCACCTACTATTTGCCCAGAAGTGTGTGGCAAATAAGGAGGAGTTGCTTTGAGCCTCAGCCTTGTGACTCCGCTCAGCTTTTCTCCCAGGCAGGACCCTTGCATTTCTGGGTCTCTCCACTGAGCTTCACCCAGAAATGACCAAAAAAACACAAGTTCCAGAAGATGCATTCCCCAAATGTGCATCAGCCCTTCCTGTGCACCACATCCTGTGCTCATAGCTGCAAGGAGACGTGGCTCAGACCCACCCCTCCCTCAAGAAACATCCCCACAAAAAATACCAAAATTAGCTGGGAGCGGTCATGGGTGCCTGTAATCCCAGCTATTCAGGGGACTGAGTTGAATATAGGAGGTAGAGGTTGCAGTGAACTGGGATCGAGTCACTGCACCTCATTCTGGGTGGCAGAGTGAGACTCCATCTCAGAAAGAGAAAGAAAGAAAGACAGAAGAAAGAGAAAGAGAGAAAGAAAGGAAGGAGGAAGGAAGGAAGGAAACGAGGAAGAGAAAAAGAAACATCTTCTCCACCCTTCACTGCATTCTGCACTTGAATTTGCGACTGTGAGACAAATTCCTCTGTTTCTTCCATCTGATCCCAAATACATGAAATCTGGCAGACACTCACTTTCTAATTGGCAAAATTTGTATATATTTATGCTGTACCACATGATGTTTGGATATCTGCATATACTGTGGAATGGTTCATCCAAGCCAGTTATCATGTGCACGATCCCACACACATATCATCCTTTTCTGTGATGGGAACACTCAAAACCCACTCTCAATAATTTTCAAATATACAATAAATTGTTATTGATCATAGTCACTGTCATGCACAATACATCATATCGTCTTTCTGTCTCACTGAAATTTTGTGTTCTTTGACCAACATCAAAAAGATGAAAGATAAAAAAATGTTGGCAAGAATGTGAAGAAAAGGGTACTCTTGTGAACTGTGGGTGAGGATGCAGAAGAGTACAATCACTATAGAAAAGAGTATTCCTCAGTAAATTTAAAATAGAATTATCACAGAATCCAGCAATCCCACTTCTGAGTGTAGCATATACCAAAAGGTAATGAAATCAGTATGTTCAAGAGATCTCTTTACTCCCATGTTCATTGCAAAACTATTCACAAAACCAAGAGATGGAATCAACCTAAGTGTCCATCAACGGATAAATGGATGAGGCAATGTGATATAAATACACAGTGGAACACTATTCGGCCTTGAAAAAGAAGGAAATCCTTGTCATTCGTCACAACACGAATGGAAGACATTGTGTTAAGTGAAACAAGCCAGGCAGGTTCTCGTTTGTATTAATGGTAATTTATTCTAGATGGTTTCCCTTTTTGGATTTTTTTTACCTCAATGAGTTTCAGAGAAGAGAAAGGGGCTGTAACAAGGAGTCTGCAGCATTTTCATTGCACTTATCTTGTGGTATCTGAATGACTAATGCACTGGTTTGTCTCCCTTCCTTGTCGAGAAGCTCTTAGAGGTGGAATCCAGGTCGCAGTCACATTTCTAGCACATGTTAGATGTGCCATAAATATTCATAGGATAACATTTCCATTAAAGATTGGAAGGCTGAGTTGTTTTGAAGGGCTCTTCAATGCCTTGGTCAACTTCTTCCTCAAGAGGTCTCCTCCATCTGAGATAAGAACTGCGCGACAATAAATATTCATGGAAACAGGAAACCTCATGCTTGATCTGCTGTGTGGTAACAAGAAGAAATAGGAAGAGCCACAGTGGCTGCTTAAGTTGATGAAAGTGACCAGCCTCAACCCCCAAAGACTGCATGAGAGAACGCTTATCTTCAGCTCGAAGGAAGTTCGACCTCAGCAGCCACGCATTTAACAGATGTATCCAGAGCACTGGAGCTCATCACTGAGCCGGGGGAGACTGCAATGGCCAGTACAGACCTAATCCTGATCTTGTGGACTTTACAGTGAAGGAGAGAAGGTGAATGATGAATAACTGAATTTCAGACAAGAGCAGGAGGAGCATAAGGAGGGAATGGCAGTGGTTACAGGAATAGACAAACAAATCCTCAGAAAGGGCAGGCTGATGGGGGAGGACTTCATGGAGGAGGTAGCACTTCAGCTGAGTCATTCTGCAGAGGGAGAGGAAAGGTTGTGCACCAAGCAAAGGGAAGGACATATGCAAAGGACCTGGGATGGGAAGATGATTATTCATCCAAGGAACAGAAGAAGGCCAATATGACAGGGGCGTTGGGTAGCAAGGAGTGAGGAGTGGCTCAAGGAGCCTAAAAGACAGGCAGAGGTTTGCATCCAAATGACCTTCCCCCATAATCCATTAGACACGAGATGACACTTATCTACACAGGGGATGCATGCATAAGGGCAGGTGGGTTCAAATGATGTCAATCAACCACATCTACAAAATGAATTTCAGATCAACTAGAGAATAGCCAACCACATTTTAGAAGGGTTTTGCAACTCACAGACATGGAATGGGGTTGCGATGAGAGAGCCATTTGTTTGTTTTCTCTGTATTTATTGAGCATCTATTAGGTGCCAGGCAGTGAGAACACAAGGTTGAGCAAATCCAGTGTGGTCTTTTCCCCTTGTGGGGAACATTGAGTAGAGAAAGAGAGTAAGTATTTAACAAGTAATTTATATAATAAGGAGAGTGTAGTAAGTGTTAGGTTGGAGGAAGCAGAAGCCTAACCCACCTTAGATCTCTGGAGACCTTCCCTCCATCTCCTCTGGCAGCATGAAATGTTCACAGGAGCCATGCTTGGCACCAAGTGCTTTCCATACTTTGGTTCTGATAGCCAAGATGCTGTGGTGCTTCCTGTAACGTTTGCTACGTGGAGCTCTGGGACTGGTGTTTTGGGGAAGAAAGAGCCACTTCCAATGCCTGCCTATGTCTCTGATGCTAATCAGACACCTGCCTGAGGCTAAGTGGAAAACTCTCTGGGACCGTTCTCCCAGAGTGAGATTAGCCTGTGTTTCTGTCTCCACCTAATCCCTGAGGTATGCCTTCAAACCTCATCTGCCTGTAGCTCTGTAGCTGATCCTTAGAGACCCTTTCATTTGCAAAAATTAAGTGGAGATGAAAATTGTATGTCAACTTTTAATGAGCCCCCAGGTGTTAGTGAAAATCCCATGGCTTGTTCGCTAACAAAACTTAGAACTGGCTTCTTGGGGATTGTTATGCAGTGGAGCTTGGTGAGTTATGCAGACAGTGTCCCATTGGGGTCTTTAATACCAATCAAGGCTCTAAACATGTTCTTCTCTGATCTGTCCTCCAGAAAAGATACTAGGGGGCTTTAAGCGATGGGCACTGAGAGCTTTAGAGCAGGGCTGGAGGTGGCAGGTTCAGATAAATTTTACTAATTGCCTGGTTTGGAGATCCCATGACATCACTTCAATCAAATGCTCCAGGGGCTTATTTTCTTCTTTAAACAGAGACCAGCTGATCACCACTATGAATTGTTTGTTTCTCTTCACTGTCTTAAACACAAATTAATGATCATGGGGAGGCTTGTAGTGTAGACCGGATAGCTCCTTGCTTCACAGCACTGACTCATATCAGACAGACGCAGGTTCAAATCCTGGCTCATCCACTTCCTGGCCGTGTAGCCTTGGTAAAGTGAATAGATCTCTCTGTGCCTCCATCTGCCAATTGGGAGGCTAATATTAATAGCACCTGCTTTCATTTCAGTATGCAACTCTGGACTGTGCTGTCAGACCATGGGTGCATCACCCCATACACGAGCAATCTTCCAGGGGCAGGGGCTTGATCTGACTCACTTTTGAGTCCATAGTGCCTGGAACTTGAGTAGACACTTGGCAGGACTCTGTATATGCCAGTGGACATTAGTTGATTCACCTAACCATTTATACTGGGAAGAGCCAAACTCCTCACCCTTTTATCAATACCCTTTAATAATATTCTTAATTATCACTTATCCCTCACTCAGCTAGGTACTACATTGCCCCCTTATTTCTTCACTGAGCCTTGTCTCCAGAGCTCTGACATCAGGCCCACTATCTCCCAGCTCAGAACACCAGAAGCACCCCCAGTGAGCTCAGCTGCACTGTGGTGGCTAACTCTAGGGGTTTTATGCATGGGGTGACCAAGACCATCTCAGAGATAGGAGAGGGCCATGCAGCCAGCGTCTGGGATGGGGTCCAGCTCTGTGGGCCTGTGTGATGGTTAATACTGAGTGTCAACTTGATTGGATTGAAGGATGCAAAGTATTGATCCTGGTTGTGTCTGTGAGGGTGTTGCCAAAGGAGACTAACATTTGAGTCAGTGGACAGGGAGAGAATGGGCCCACCCTTAATACAGGCGGGCACCAACTAATCAGCTGTCAGAGTGGCCAGAATAAAACGCAGGCGGAAGAATGTGGAGAGATTAGACTGGCCTAGCCTCCCAGCAGACATCTTTCTCCCATGCTGGATGCTTCCTGCCCTCGAACATCGGACTTCATGTTCTTCAGCTTTGGGACTTGGACTGGCTTTCTTGCTCGTTGGCTTGCAGACAGCCTATTGTGGGACCTTATGACTGTGTGAATTAATACCCCTTAATAAACACCCCTTTATATGTACACATATCCTGTTAGTTCTGTCCCTCTACAGAACCCTGGCTAATACAACCTGTCAGCTGTTCTTGTAACAAGATTCGCTTCTTTCATTTCTGGAAGTTCTCCTCACCTCCCTTCATCTTCTTTCACCATTCCCTCACTTCCCACCTCAAGTTCACACTACATTCTACACACACCTGATGTCCTTTCTCCTAGAGGTGACCATGTGCCACCTCTTGGGACTATCCATGTCATCTCATTGGCTGCCTACAGTAGCCTCAGAGGCGGGATATTGTGAACATGGTACAGCTGAGGTTTGGTGAGATTAAGGCTCTCACCCAGAGGTGTGCATCTTGGAAGATGCAGAGCCAAGACTTGAACCAGCTCTGCCTGACCCCAGAGCCTGGCTTCTTACCACCAGGCCACCCTGCCCCCAGCAGCCCCTGGTATTCTCAGCATGTTCACAGTGAGCTGTTTGTTAGTGGGCACTCATCATTGAATCTTGCTCCAACTTCAGCTGATAAAGCACATGAGGTTCCTCCAAGGCTGGGGATAAAGAGAGGGAAACGATTCGTTCTGCATCATATCCCTTCCCCACAGCAATCAGGCTACCCCAACCCTCTGGCCATGCATCCTTTTTCATCTCTGCCCCAGATATGTGGGATCCTCATTCATGACATGGGAACTGGGGTTCTTGGGTCTCTTCAATCACTCCAGATGCTACAAGGTCAGTGACTTACTCAGTACAAAGCAACCTCCAAGGATTAAATGTTATTTCCCATTGTCCTGGGGAGAAATTAATTCAAGGGAGGTCCCAGGACAGAGAATTCCAGCCCCCCCACCACCACCAGCAGCATGGGCATACCATCACCCCTGCAGTTTTCTGATTTACTCTTTGACCCATTAAGCATGAACTTTCTTATGCCAAGTTTCCTTCTGATAAGGGAGAAGAGATAAATATCTCTACCTTTCCTCTCCTCCTCCCTGGTCTCTGTATTCCAGTTAAACTATAATTTATGTGGAGGATTTACAATGTCTGACACACCTAGCTGAGCCTTCTGCACAGAGATAAATGGGAGTGGAGGCTATCTGGCTGAAAGGAGAAACGCCATAAGCCCACACTCCAGTCTATGAGGTGGATTAAAGGTCTACCTTGCCCAACTCTTGCCTCACCTGCTCCCGTGGTCTGAGTAAAAATTTGGGTCCCAGGACTTTGAGGTTGTGCGAAGCCTTCCAGCCCCATATCTGCAGCATAGTCTGCAGCTCACTCTGCTCTGAGCTGTGCTGACTTTGCACGGATATTCTCCATTCCTCAAAAGGAAACTGCACCCTTCAAAGCTCACACATTTCTCTTCCTGGCTCAGCACAGGGAGCACAGTCTCTAGATAGCCTATTATGAAATTAAACAGTGGAGAAGGGAACCCAGGCAGCTGAGCACAAAAGGGAATGGGCAACAAGCTTCCTTTCTGAGCATGATTTTCTGTGTAAGGTCTTGGACATTCCCTGGGTGGCTCCCAGCCATCTGCCTTGTGCCAGGTTTCCAGTTAACTTAGAATAAAAAAAACATCTCACGTCCTCCTTCTAGATGTAACGGTGGTAATTATGATTCTTTGAATTTCTGTGGTATCACTTGTCATGTCTCCTTTTCCAATTCTGATTTCATTTATTTCTCTTTTTTCTTACTTGGTCTAGCTAAACATTTGTTGATCTTGTTTAAGTTTATTACAAGCCCGACTCTTTGTTTTATTGACCTTTAGAATTTTATTTTTACTTTCGATTTCATTTATTTTTTCTCTAACCTTTATTATTTCATTTTTTCTATTAATTTGAGTTTTGTCTGCTTTTGCTTTTCTAGTCCTTTGAGGTGCATCATTAGATTATTTATTTGAAATCTTTCTACTTTTTTTGATGTAGGTGTTTATTGCTATAAACTCCCTTCTTAATACTGCTTTTGCTGTATTCCATAGCTTTTAATATATTGCATTTAAACTTTCATTTGATTCAAGAAATTTTAAATGCGCTTCCTAAATTTTTATTAATCCATTAGTTGTTCAGGAGCATGTTGTTAAGTTTCATGTATTTGTACCGTTTTGAAAGTTATTTTTGTTATTGATTTCAATCTTTATTTCCTTGCCATCAGAAAGTATACTTGATGTGATTTCAGTACTTTCAAACTTGTTGAGACTTGCTTTGTAGCCCAATGTGTGGTCTATCCAGGAGATTTTTCCATGTGCTAATGAAAAAAATGTGTAGTCTGCAGCTGTTGCATAAACTATTCTGTCAATGTCTGTTAAGTCTCTTTGGTCTAAAGTGAAATTTAAATGCAATGTACCTTTGTTGACTTTCTGTCTAGTTGACCTGTCCAGTGTTGAGAGTAGGTTATTGAAG
>CM052668.1:12733764-12777163 GCA_028533165.1 Leontopithecus rosalia | reverse complement strand
CTGGCCCTACAGCCTCAGTGGGGTGGGGTGCATCCCCGAGAGTCCCCACCCCTCTGCAAGGACAGACCTCACCTGCTGGCAGTTCTGTTAGGCTCAGGGAGCAAAGCCAGAATTTGATGAACCAGGCAGGGTCCTAGGGACACAGAAGAAAGTGCCCCCAGTGGCTAGAGGGGCTCAGCTCACTGCAGACCTCCTGTGTGCCTGGGATGGGCAGGCAGCCTAGAGCGGGAATGGTGGCCACCACCGTTTGCCAGCAAGAGTCACGGAAGCTGCTTTAAGTCTTTTAAGTATGTTAACCACTTGTTTTTCATTTTACAAATGAAACATTAAGCCTGGAAGGTATTTAAGTGACCATTCACAGTCGCACAGCTGGTGGAGCCAGGCTGGTTACCCAGACCACCCAGCCAGCCTCACATTGTGCCCCTCACCACCAGGCTGTGCCCCTTCACGTCTGTAAATGGGCGTTTCGGCAACACCCGTCTCACATGGTTGCCACAATACTTAAAACAGACGATGCATGCAAAATGCACCAAGCAGACCAAAGGCTCAGCAAGTGCACCTCATTGCTCCTGCTGTTGCTGCGGTCGCTGTGAAAGCCGGATATGGAGTCTGACCTGGATCCCACAGGAGGCAGAGGCATGGCCTTGCACTGTCTGGGAGAAGGGCCCTAAAGGTCCAGCCTGTCCTCACCACCTGCTCTCTTCAGCTTGGATAATGACTCAGGGAGCAACCTCCTAGACACAAGAGCCTTGGCCTGAGTCCAGAAGAGTTATCATGGTCAGGTAGCAACAGAAAATTTGAAAATTTGTTAGGTGTTAAGACTCATAGGTGGACTCTTGGGGAGGAGATGTCAGCTGTTCTGGGGCGGGAACTGAAAACTGATGGACCCCAGCCTCCCATCCAGTGAAGAGGTGAGCTCTGCACAGTCCAGCTACTGCATCCCTGATAGTCTCTGTTCGAATGCCCATCCCCCGCGAGAATGGAGAACTCAGCTCACACACACACACATGCCTATGCCTTTACAGCAGTGGTCCCCAGCCTTTCTGGCACGAGAGACCAGCTTCATGGAAGACAATTTTTTCACAGACTGCGTCAGGGGGAGGGGAGACAAGGTTTCATTTATTGTGCACTTTATTTTTGTTATTATTACATTGTAATATATATTGAGGTAATTATACAACTCACTGTAATGTGGAATCAGTGGGAGCCCTGTGTTTGTTTTTCTGCGACTAGAGGATCCCATCTGGGGGTGATGGGAGACAGTGACAGATATCAGGCATTAAATTTTCTTTTCTTTTTTTTTTTTTTTGAGACGGAGTTTCGCTCTTGTTGCCCAGGCTGGAGTGCAATGGCGCGATCTCAGCTCACCACAACCTCCACCTCCTGGGTTCAGGCAATTCTCCTGCCTCAGCCTCCCAAGTAGCTGGGATTACAGGCACGCGCCACCATGCCCAGCTAATTTTTTTGTATCTTTAGTAGAGACGGGGTTTCACCATTTTGACCAGGATGGTCTCGATTTCGTGACCTCGTGATCCACCTGCCTCGGCCTCCCAAAGTGCTGGGATTACAGGCTTGAGCGCGCACTAGATCCCGTGCATGCGCAGTTCACAATAGGGTTTATGCGCCCATGAGAACCTAATGCCGCCTCTGATCTGACAGGAGGTGGAGCTCAGGCAGTAATGCGAGTGATGACGAGCAGCTGTAAATACAGATGAAGTTTTGCTCACTTGCCCACTGCTCACCTCCTGCTGTGTGGTCCAGTCCCTAGCAGGCCACAGACCAGTACCTGTCGGCTGCCTGGAGGCTGGGCACCCCTGCTTTACAGAATATTAGAGGGGGCTGGGTGCGGTGGCTCACGCCTGTAATCCTAGCACTTTGGGAGGCCGAGGTGGGCGGATCACGAGGTCAGGAGTTCGAGACCAGCCTGGCCAATATGGCGAAACCCCGTCTCTAATAAACATCAAAAAATTAGCCGGAGCATGGTGGCCGGAGCCTGTAATCCCAGCAACTCAGGAGGCTGAGGCAGGAGAATCACTTGAACCTGCGAGGTGGAGGTTGCAGTGAGCTGAGATCGTGCCATTACACTCCAGCAGCCTGGGCAACAAGAACAAGACTCCATCTGAAAATAAAAACAAAAACAAAACCCCAGAATATTAGAGGGTATATATAAACAGAATATTTGAGGCTCATTACGGAAATGAGCCTCAGGTTCAACCAGTTCTGAATCAACAACAAAGGGGATCGTTTAAAATTTGTCTTCCTCTGTGTGCACACACTTCAAGGGAGGCAAGATATGGGGCTAAGAGGGTGCGGTACAGAACAGCAAGTGTGTCTGCAGCATTTTTACAGAAACAAGGTGGACAGTGCATAAATACACACACTTCTATTTGTCATAGTTGTATAAATAAACTATGACATGAATCATTTTTAAGCTTAGAATATAAATGTTTATGTACATATAAATATTTATATGCTTATATATTTCACTGTGGGGTTTTTCCCTTTGTGTGTACAATCTGTAATCCTCCCAGGTCTCCACTCTGTAGGATCCTGCAAAGCTCCCGCTTCCTGGACTCTATGCTCTGGGAGTGTTTTGGATGCACCTGTGCCAGAGCTCCCTGCTGCTCCAGAGGCCAAGGAGTCCCTGCGTGGCTTCTGTCTCTGGTCCTAAGCCCTTAATGGAATAGGGCCTCTACCAGAATAGGGAGCTGGGGCCAGATCAGCAGGTCTGTCACCTGGGTGTGGGTTTGCCTTCTCAAAACAACCCTTCTAGCTCCTGGGTTCCTTTGGGTTTCAAAAATGCCTGCCTGAATCCCAAGACACTCAAAAAGGCACTTTTTCCCCTGGATGACTGTGAAATTATTGTTGCTTTAAGGGGATCCAATTGGGGGACCTTCTATCCCACCTTACAGACGTGATTTCACTCGTACAGAAGTCTTGAAGCCAGACAGTTTAAGTATTCCAACCTTGTTCTCCTTTGTCAAGTTAACCCTTTCTATTCCAGGTCATTTACATTTTCTTATAAATGTTAGAATACGCTTTTTTTTTTTTAGATGGAGTTTCATTCTCGTTGTCCAGGTTGGAGTGCAATGGTGCAATCTCCACTCACGGCAACCTCTGCCCCCAGGTTCAAGCGATTCTCCTGCCTTAGCCTCTCGAGTAGCTGGGACTACAGGCACGCACTACCACGCCCACTAATTTTGTATTTTTAGTACAGACAGGGTTTCTCCATGTTGGTCAGGCTGGTCTCGAACTCCCGACCTCAGGTGATCTGTCTGCCTCGGCCTCCCAAAATCCTGGGATTACAGGTCTAAGCCACCACACCTGGCCTCAGCTTATCAATTTCTACTAAAGCTTCTTGCATGACTCATCTTTCAGCTTAATTTTTTCTTTTTAGGAGAGTGAATTGGTGTCCCAATATTTTAGTTTCTTTTTACATTATACATCAATGCTCGTAGCGACACTATTCATAATAAGTAAAGAGTGGAAGCAACCCAAATGTCTACCAATGGGTGGATGGATAAACGAAATATGGTATATTTATACAGTGGAATATTGTTTGACTGTAAAAAGGTGTGCAGCACTGATACTGTAACATAGATGAACTTTGAAAATATGATGCTGAGTGAAAGAAGCCATTCACAAAAGGCCATATAGTGTATAGTTCCATTGATATAAAATTTTCAGAGCAGGCAAATCCATGAAGACAGAAAGAGAAAGCAGATTCGTGGTTGTCTAAGTCTGGGGGGAAGCAGGCGATGGGGAGGCACTGTTAATGAGCATGGTGTTTATTTTACAAATAACGATGAAACTGGCAACCATCATTCTCAGCAAACTGATGCAAGAACAGAAAACCAAACACCGCATGTTCTCACTCATAAGTGGGTGTCGAACAGTGAGAACACATGGATACAGGGAAAGGAGCATCACACACCAGGGCCTGGTGGGTGGATGGCTAGGGGAGGATAGCAGGGGGTGGGGGGATTGAGGAGGGATAGCTTTAGGAGAAATACCTAATGTAGATGATGGGGCGATGGATGCAGCAAACCACCATGGCACATGTATACCTGTGTAACAAACCTGCACAATCTGCACATGTACCCAAGAACTTAAAGTATAATAAATAAATTTTAAAAAGAAAAAGAAAATGTTCTAAAATGAATTGTTGTGGTGGATGCACAATTCTGTGACTATATTAAAAAGCATTGAATTATACACTTTACATGGATAAATTTTTGGCATAGGAATTATAATCTCAATGAAGATTTTTTTTTTTTTGAGGCAGAGTCTCACTGTTGTCCAGGCTGGAGTGCAGTAGCACGATATTGGCTCAGTGCAACCTCTACCTCCCAGGTTCAAGCGATTCTCATGCTTCAGCCTCATAAGTAGCTGGGACTACAGGCCCACACCACCATGCCCAGCTAATTTTTGTATTTTTAGTAGAGACGGGGTTTTGCCATGTTGGCCAGGCTGGTCTCGAACTCCTGACCTCAAGTGACCCCACTAGGCCTGTCAAAGTTCGGGGATTACAGGCATGAGCCACCGTGCTCTGGCCAAGATTTTTTTTAAAGATGGGGTCTCACTATGTTGGCCAGGCTGATCCCAAACTCCCAGGTTCAAGCAATTCTCCTACCTAGGCCTCCCAAAGTGCTGAGATTATAGATATGAGCCACCATGCCGGGTTTGAATATTTTTTTTTTACAAAACAGAGAATTTCAGATGTTTTTGAATCAATAAACCCAATACTTATATCTAAAAAAAAAAAAGACTAGCTTAAGTGACTGAGCTCAGTGGTTCACGTCTGTAATCCCAGCAGGTTGGGAGGCTGAGGCAGAGGATCACTTGAGTCCAGCCCAGGCAACACAGTGAGACCACAGTTCTACAAAAAAAGTAAAAGAAATTAGCTGGGGATGCTTGCACTAGCCTGTAGTCACTCGGGAGGCTGAGACAGGAGGATCACTTGAGCCCAGGAGATTGAGGCTGCAGTGAGCCGTGACCATAACACAGCACTCTAGCCTGGATGACAGAGTTAGACCCTATCTCAAAAAAAAAAAAAAAAAAGACTGACTCCAGCCTAATTTGCTATATACTACTTGCACTTAGTGATAAGTTGGATTGTGCACCTAGTTTTATGGCTTCGTGAGGAGAATGCACCTAGTCCAGGATGGGCATATTGGGTTGTGTCCTTAATGGGGCTCAGTAGTAACTGAAGACCTATTGTCTCAGTGAAGGATAGTGATTTCTTGCTCTACCGTATTAAACATTTCCACGGTGGATCCCCTATAGATTCCTGCGAGTTCTTACACAGCATCTTCGTTTTCCAGTCTCTCAGAGCACCATTGTTTCTGTTGGATTTGGAGAAATAAAAACAAAATCCAATGGCCCCCAATCAACTGAGCAGACACCCTTTTGAACATAGGAACCCCAGAGAAATTTTAAAAACCACATTCCCAGCTATGATGGGAGGGGAGGTTGGCTATGCCTCAGTACGTCCCTTCCTTATTCATCTTTAACCAGAATTCTCTCCAGTCCTATCTCCTTCAAGACTGGATCTTCCCATTCTTTGCAGGAGCTGAAGCCTCCCTAGGCAGAGAGGTAGCAGTGAGCCCTTGTGTGCTGGAGGAAGAGGTGAAGGCTGTAGGTTCATGAATGCTCCTCCTGGCCTCTACAGACCCAGAGAACAGCTCTTCCAGGGTGGTTTCCCGGAGAGCCCATGGGAGTGACCTGCCGCAGGAGTAAAGCTCACAGCACTGGTTCAGGGATGCTCTTGATCTGGCTCCTACACTTGCCTGCAGGTGCACCCTGAAAACACCTTAAAGGGATGCTTTTTCTGCCTTTTCCTCATGGCCACTTGATTGAAGGCAGCCTCAGGTGGAGGGGGACCAAGAGGATATGGGTACAAGGGCAGAATCAGAGAGTTGTGGATGGAGCTGCCCAGCCTAGAGTTGGGGTGCAGAACTGGGGAGATGGGGAAAAAAGAGTGACCTCAGCCATAGGTGGCTGCATGGGATCTTTGTTTCCCATACAAAGTGCCTGGCTGTTCAGCCAGCCCAGGTGCCCATTGCAGCTTGTAGGTCAGCGGTCCTCAACTGAATGTGATTCTGGCCCCCAGGAGACATTTGGTCATGTCCAGAGATACCCTGGTTGTGAGGACTTCTGATGGTGAATCGGGAGGGAGGGATTTTCCTACTAACATCTAAAGGATTGAGGTGAAAGATGCTGCTTAATGTCAGACAATACACAGGACAGCTCCCACCACAAAGAATGATCTGGTCCCAAATATCACAAAGTGCTGAGATTGAGAAATCCTCTTGTAGGTGTATTTTTGTCTCTGTAGGTGTATTTTGTGTCCCAGATAACCTGTATTTTGTGTATTTTGTGTCCCTGGTTGCAAGAGGTAGAATGGAGCTGGGTGCATCCCAGTGCTGTGAGATGTTTGCTCTGCACCTGTGTGTGAGCCATCTGCAGTGATACCAGAGTAGGCAGAATTCTGTCCACCTGTCAGAGAAAGTGGGGGAGCCTGGTCTCAAGAGCTGTGGCTGCTCCAGCAAGTAGGAGGCAGGATGGTGGACTGTAGGGGTGAGGCAGGGGCTTGAGGACAGGGGGAAGGTTGGATCAGACTCTGGATTGGATCAGATATTGTGTTGTGTCACTGCCAAGAGTACTAAGGTCCCTGCTAGGGTTGGAGACCATGAGTCTAAAATGGGGTCAGCGAGTGACATCTGGTACAGAACATTAAAAACAAACCAGTTCAGAAGACCAAAATCATTGTCAGTCAATGACAATGACTTTTACAAGGTGGACTCTCACAGTTCTCTGGGTTACTCCCGTTTTTCACTTGGGAGAGGAGGCTCAGAGTTGCAAAGTGCTTTCTCCAAAGACACACAGTGAGATCTTGGGTTTCCACCATGGTTCTGATGCCTCCACAGCTTGTGGACATTTCAGAAAATTCCCTCTGGAAGCCAGAGTGGCGTGGGTGCAGAGGAGAGGAGATGAGGAGGAGGGTGAGGCAGCAGTCCAGGAGAGGGGATGGAGAGGAGCAGAGCAGGTGGAGAAGTGATTAGTAGGAGAGGGGTCGCTCAGCAGTGGGAGGGATGGGGAAGGAAGGTGGCTGATGCTGGGGCATGGTTTCTGGGCAGGGCGGCTGTGTGCTCAGAAGACTTTCCTTCCATGTCCTAAGTGTGGTCTTTTCATGTGGGATATGTCATCCTCACTCCAGTCAAGTTCCTCACTGTCCAGGTGATTCTGTGTTCTCCAAGAGCTGGGCTGACTCCTCCTGCGTGGGGTGGGGGATACTTGGGGACAGTGTCCTTGTGAGACTCCTAGGGGGTGTAATGATGGGTGGGCATCATCCAGAACCAAGGATTTCAGACACTGTTGTAGCAATGTGGCTCACAATATTCATGAAAATATTCTTGTTTTCTTTTATGGTAGAATTCAGGTGCAGAGGGTTGAGTCCGTGATATTTCCAGTTTGTGGCTTTTGATTAATGTTGGTTTGTGCAAGATCCTTCTCTTATTTTATTTGTTTAGCCCCTTTCTTTCACTTTGTTTCCATTCTTTTTCTGACAGGCCATTTCACATACTTAATATGCACTTTTCCATGGGTATATGTTCTTCTTAAGAGACTCATTGTATCTGTCTGCACATATTTCTATGTGACTATTTTTAAATTGTAAATTAATGGACAACTTTATTAGAGAAGTTTTAAGTTTGTAGAAATATTGGTCAGAAGGTATAGAGAGTTCTCACAAACCCCTCACTCCTGCATGTGGGGTCGTCTCTCCTATTAGTGACATCCTGCATTCCTGTAGCACCTGTGTTACAACCGATGAACCAGTATTGACACATGATTATTTATCAAGCTCTCCAGGAGTCTCTCCCAATATTGACATCTGGCATTCCTGAAGCACCTATGTTACAACTGATGAACTAATATTGACACATCATTATTAACCGGGTTCTCCAGTAGTCTCTCCTATGGTTGACATCTTGCATTCCTGTGGTGCAATTGTTCCAATTGATGGACCGATATTGACGCATTATTATTAACTAAATTCCATAGTTTACATTAGGTTATACTCTTTGCGTTGTGTGTATGGGTTTTGACAAATGACATGGGTTCATTATCACTGTATCATTCAGAATAGTTTCATGTATGTATATTGTGAATGTGACCACATGGAATTCTGCTAGAGAGTTCATTCTGGTTTTTGTTTTTTCACTCAATAGTATTTTAAAGATTCACTTACATTACTATGTGTGCATCTAGCTCCTGCCAAAAGCTCTATATCCTTTTGCCTCTATATCCGTTGTTTGCCTCTGAATCCTTTTACCTACCTTCTCTCCAGTTAGGGGCAAGCAGGATTATCCAACATCCCCACTAAAATAACTGCTGCAGGGAACATTCTCTTACATGTCACCCTATAAACAGGTTTCGGAAGTCAGGATAGATACACAGCAGCAAGTTTGCTGGTACAGAGCATGAATCCCACTAAAACTTGTTATTTCCACCATTCTACATTCCCGTTAATAGTGTGTAAGTATTTCCTTTATTATTATTATTTGAGACAGAGTCTCCCTCTGTCACCAGCAGGCTGGAGTGCTGTGGTGCTATCCTGACTCACTGCAGCCTCCATCTCCTGGGTTCAAGCAATTCTCATGCCTCAGCCTCCGGAGTAACTGGGATTACAGACATGCACCACCACACTTGGCTAATTTTTGTATTTTTAGTAGAGACAGGGTTTTGCCATGTTGGCCGTGCTGGTCTCAAACTCCTGGCCTCCTGTGATCCTCCTCCTCCACCTCCCAAAGTGCTGTGATTACAGGCATGAGCCACCATGCCCAGCCCATACTGTGTAAATGTTCCTTTCTCCTCAGAGCCCAACCAACACTGGACATTTAATAATTTTGGGAACTGCGTAAGTATACAGTGAAATTCCACAGCTGTCTTTCATTTTCCCCTTCCCTCCATTTTTTTCTTCCTTTCTTTTTTTGAGCATTCTTTCATTTGCCTGAGTAACTCATCTTCTCACATCCTTTGCTCATTCTTGGATTAAGATACCTACTTCTTGATTTAACTGGCTTCTTGTTTGTTCTAGATACTATTCCCCCGTCAGTTTTTAAAGAAATTTCCCACACTACATGCATGTGCTCCTGTCGGTTTTAGACAATTCGACTATCATTTCCCATCTGCCTGTTAACTTCATCCCGTAAATCCTTTATTGAACAGAAATCCCCAATGTTGAATTTTCTTCATGTTTTAAAACTCATCTTAATGATTGTGCTTTATGAAATTTTGTTTAGGAAGTGTTTCCTCAAGCCTAGATCTCAGAGTTATTCTCCTGTGCTTTCTTCTATTAACTTTATTCTTTGATATTTGGTATTTATTTCTTGAATCCATCTGGATTCCTCCTTTGTGTGAGATGTTAGGCAGAAATGCAGATTTACTTTGCTTCATAAACTGAGCAGTTTTCTCACTACAACTAGAGAACAATCTACCTTTTCCTCTTGTTTTGTGCCACCACATTTATCACGTACCACCCTAGGTTTTGAATAATGCAGGGATATTTTCTGAGATTTCCAATCAACTTGCTCAGGTCTGTGTGTTCCATGTTTCATAATTTTAAAAATGAGTACAACTGTATTGTGTGCCTCAGCACCTGAGAGGGAACAGCTCTTAACTCCATTTTTATAATATTAGTATGGTTTTGTGTAGACATTTATGAATGTATGTATATCTTTATCTGAGACAGAGTCTCACTCTGTCACCCAGACTGTAGTGCAGTGGCCCCATCTCCACTGACTGCAACCTCTGCTTCTCAATTCCAAGCAATTCTCCTGCCTCAGCCTCCTGAGTAGCTGGGACTACAGGCCCCGCCACCACAGCTGACTAATTTCTGTATTTTCAGTAAAGAAACCTTTTCCTCTTGATTTGTTTTGATTTAGTCATGTTGATTATGATTGGATTTAGTCTTGATTTTGTCATGTTGGCCAGACTGGTCTCAAACTCCTGGTCACAAGCAATCCATCCACCTCAGCCTTCCAAAAGTGCTGGCATTACAGCTTAAGCCACCGTGCTGGCCTGACATTTATTTTTCTGAAGCAATTTTCAAATAGATTTTTTATCAAATGTATGATGGATTCACTGCAACTATAAACACGATTTTCTTGAGGTTATAATTTGAGTATGAATTGATATCATCAGCACACAAGCCATCCCACCCAAGACTGTAAGCTCCATGTGTTTAGATAATCTTCTTTTTTTTTTTTTTTTTTTTTTTTGACACGGAGTTTCGCTCTTGTTACCCAGGCTGGAGTGCAATGGTGCGATCTCAGCTCACCGCAACCTTCGACTCCTGGGTTCAGGCAATTCACCTGCCTCAGCCTCCTGAGTAGCTGGGATTACAGGCACGCGCCACCATGCCCAGCTAATTTTTTTGTATTTTTAGTAGAGACGGGGTTTCACCATGTTGACCAGGATGGTCTCGATCTGTTGACCTCGTGGTCCACCCGCCTCGGCCTCCCAAAGTGCTGGGATTACAGGTTTGAGCCACCGCGCCCGGCCAATCTTCTACATTTTTATTAGTATGTATTTAAAATTTTTTTCTTTGGAGGTGTGGCATGTTTTGGGTTAATTCCTAGATATTTTACAGCAGAATTTTTCAAGTATGATATGAGGACCTCTGCAGGGTGGTCCCTGAAGTCCTTATTTTTCCAACTATATGTGAGAATATATTTTCATCATATGCTTCAACTAAGACAGCATATTGCCACAGACTGAGTGAGGAAGCTGTTTCCCACCAAGCCAGTACATATGATGTATTTGCTAAAATGTCAAACAAGGCCGCTCTTCTCACGAAATGCTTTTTCTTATTGTGGTTATTTGCCTGAAAATGTTACTTATATTTGTAAGAGTTAAAGAAAGAGGAAAGAAACATGAAACACGGCTTGGCAGTTAAAGACAGATTTGCTTTAGATAAAACCCAAGAGGAACTTCTGGCTATTTTCAGTCAGGAGCACTTTCTCTTACAGACTAAGTCTATGCTGGTTTTAGGATGAGGGGCTTATTACAAGCTTAGAATGTTTCTGCGTGAGAGAGAAGTTTTATGGTGGGGTTGGAATGCCTCTGGGAGGAGGGGAGGTTATCTTGGGGCAGACATCTTTCCGCCAATGTGTTATCTTGAGGCTGGCATCTTCCCAGCTGGAAGAGGCTTATCTCAGGGGTAGCGAGTCTCTGGTTGAGGAGGAGTCTGAAATACCTCTGGCTGGAGATGTTATCTGTGGTTTATGGTTGTGCTGACCTTAGCCATTAGCCTGAGGCTTTTTGGATTTAGGTGGTTTTTTAAGAGGAACTTTAGAATAAGGGACTTGTCCAAGATGGCAATGCTCCTGCTCTGTCAATATCAGCATGCAATAGGTTTACTATTGCTCTTTTAAATGTACTAATAACTAATATTTAAATAATTTTCAATTTTCGTTCGAATATAGTAAAAATGGACAGTTCCAAACCACATAAACAAAAGCCCTTTAGACTGCTCAGTAATTTGAGGGTGTATTGGAATCCTGAGATGTATTTCTTTATATTTTGTGCATTTGAAATGTTTTGAAATTTTGCTTAGGAAGTCTTTCCTCCTGCCTAGATTACCAAGTTCTTACCCTACAGTTTCTTCTATTAAATTTAAAGATAATGACAGAGACCACAATTACCTACCTAATAGTTTGTACCAAACTAATAGTTTGTGTTGCTGTGGGAATGTTATCTTTCTCTGTATTCAACTTGTATTTCTTGAGTGCTTGTTACTCGTGCAATACTAGGAGGAACACTGTGATATTTGCCCGATGACCTTGCTCTGTTGTTCTAATAGATAACGTCATCATTCTTTTATCTCTTCCAAGTAGATGATCACCGTTTCTTCCCTTCCAGTCCTTAGGCACCTTGTTTCTTTTTCTTGCCTGATACCATCACTCATGACTTTCAGTTCCATGTTAAAGAACAGCAGTTAGTGAGTATCACTGGCTTGTTCTTGATCCTAAAATAATGCATCGAAAAGTTCCTTCATTTAGTGTAATATTTGCTAATTTTGTGCTATACATTCTACATCTAGCTAAAAAATCTTTTTGAATTTTGTGTTGTGAACTGTTCTTTAAAAATCATATATAGAAGTAGAGTTTAAGAAAAATGTATTTTTGCCTTGACTGAAATAATCATGATTTTTCTTTTTAAGCAATTCCTGTGATAAATCATATGATAAGTTTTGGGATGTTAGCCATCCTTGTCATTTATGAAATAAACCAATACCACTTTTTTATGGTAAACCATTTTTAATACACCATTAAATTTGACTAGGTTATGGTTTTATTCTGGAATTTAAAATCTGCATGTACAGGTGAAGAAGGCCTATAATTGTCTCTTTTTTTTTGGCAAACATTCTTACCTGATTTTAGACCAAAATTGCATTAACCTGATAAGATGTGCTAGTCAGATTTTCTAACACTTTTCTATGTTTATCTATCTCATATATAAGATATTAACCAACTGTTTCTTAACAGTTTAATAATAATTACTACATTTCAATAAAAGCTGCTGGGGCGAACTCACCATCTTAGAGAGAGACAATCTTTGACTACCATTTCTATTTCTTTAAAGCTTATTTGAGCATACAGGATCCTCTTTTTTCTTGAACCAGTTTTAGAATTTTACATTTTTCTAAGTATTTGGTCATTTCATCTACAATACAAATTTGTTATTTTTTAAAACTTTTTATTAATTCAAAAATATCCATTGCCTCTCTAATTATTTACCATTTTTAATTTTGGGCCTTGTTATTGGCACCTTCTCCTTGTTTCCCTCTGTCTTCTCAAGCTTTTCTAATACTTGATCTTGGTTTTATTAAGCATGAACTTTGATAAATCTGTTTAGTGCTATATATTTGGTTGAAACGTTGACACTCAATATTTGAATTCTCTTTTAATTTTAAAGATTTCTTAATTTTTATGATTTACTCTTGAACCTGAGGATTATTTAATTATATAGTTAGCTTCCAAACGTATTAGATTTGAAAATGTATTTCTTCTCTATTAATGTTTAATGTTAATGCATTATAATCTATATAACATTTATACTTTAGAATTAAAGAGTTTTTTATATCTTAATGAAATGTCAATTTTTGTAAAAGTATGTGTGTGCCTGAAAAAATAGTTATTCTCTGGTGAAGAGCCTAATACATAATAATTTATATAATATATAATATTAATTGCATTGTAATTAATAATAAATTACATTTCTGAACTCTGTTAAAATTTCTAACTATAATATCTATCTGTCATTGATTTAGTTATTTATATGTATCTCACTAAAGTTGTTTTTATTATTTATTACTTAGTATTCCAGGATATATAGTAATGTAGATTTATTATATTTATACCAGTTGCTATAATGTTCTTTTAAATGATATAAATATTATTCTCTGTCCTTAAGTATGGGTGCATATGTGTGTGTGATTTAAAAATTTCATCATGCATCAAGAAACTAACCATTTTTCTTCATTGCCAAAATAATCAGATCACACTTAAAAAAATAATAGCTGGGCATAATGGCTCATGTCTATAATTCCAGCACTTTAGGAGGCTCAGATAGAAAGATTACTTGAGGCTAGGAGTTCAAGACTAGTTTGGGCAACCATGTGAGGCCCTGTCTCTATGGAAAAAATTTTTTTTAATTAGACAGGTGAGGAGGTATACACCTGTAGTCCCAGCTATTTAGGAGGCTGAGGTGGAGTATTACTTGACCCCAGGGGTTAGGATACAGTGAGTCATGATCCTACTCTAACCTGGGGGACTGGACTCTAAACAATTAGTAATTAGATCAGTAATAATACCTTAATATTACTCATACCGAATAATTCATTCATACTATAGTCAAAATGTTCTCTAGTGCCTTAAAATACTTACAGCTAGTTATGTAAATCAAGATTCAACTAGTCCTTTATGTTGTATCCAGTTGTTATGTCCTTAAATCTCTCTTATCCCTTGAATGAGCCTTTATCAATGAGACCAGACCAATTGTTCTATGGAATTATCCACCTTCTGAAATTTTCTGAAAGCTTCCTCATGGTGTCATTTAGATTGTTCCTCCATCTTCTGTATAATGATTATCCATTTTGGCTAGCAGGCATCTTTTCAATCTAGTACCTGCAGACTTTTAATATTATCCCATTACTTAGTGAAAGTTTCATTTCACACTGGTACAAGATATCCAAGGCTTTCTTCCTTGTCCAGACCACAGATCAGCCATGTCTCAAGGAGCTCTAGCTCCCTGGAATGGCGTATGGTATTAGAGACATTGTGACCACTGTTTCCTTAAATCCCACTTTTTATTATTATTAAGATTGCAGCCTCAGCTTTCATTTGGTGCATATTTGTCTGACATATATTTACCCATCTTTTTATTTTCAAATTTTCTATTCAGTTTTTTTAGAATAGTAAATGTACAATTTGAAATAAGGTGACATCAACAAGTACCAATAAAACAGTATTAAATAAATGTAAATGGGTTAAATAAGCAATTAAAAAACAAAGACTCTCAGGGAAAAAAATTTTAAACCCCAAGATCAAAATAGGTTTTTTAGAACTGGCATATTTTCAAGAGAATCTATCCCTGATCATCCATGCCTGTCTCTAATGTCTCCCAAGTATTTAATCTTTTCTTTATACTAGTCAGTGTTAATAGAAACCCAGTTAGTAGCCAAAATCTGACTTGATCATCTAAAATACTGATCTCATTTGATGATTGTCACATTGCTGAATGTTAAGAACTTTTATTGTTTACTCCATTTTACACATGAGGAAGGTGAGACCTAGAAGCGTTCTGCCAATTGTTGAATAGCACAGAGCTGTTGAGTTGCCATTTGGTCTGTGCTAGAGTCTGTGTTTTAACTACCATCACTTAATTTTGTTTCTGATTTCACCACATGCAGTATCCATGCTTGGTCAGAACGACAGCACCATGTCTGAATTTATCCTCTTTGGCTTCTCAGCCTTCCCCCAGCAGCTCCTCCCTGTCTTGTTCCTGCTGTACCTCCTGATGTATCTGTTCACATTGCTGGGGAACCTTCTCATCATGGCTACAGTATGGATTGAACACAGACTCCACACACCCATGTACCTCTTCTTGTGTGCCCTCTCCATCTCTGAGATTCTGTTCACTGTTGCCATCACCCCTCGTATGCTCGCTGATCTGCTCTCCACCCATCATTCAATCACCTTTCTGGCTTGTGCCAGCCAGATGTTCTTCTCCTTCACATTTGGCTTCACTCACTCCTTCCTTCTCATGGTCATAGGCTATGACCGCTACGTGGCCATCTGCCACCCACTGCATTACAACATGTTCATGAGCCCCCGTGGCTGTGCCCATCTTGTGGCCTGGACCTGGGCTGGTGGCTCAGTCATGGGGATGATGGTGACAATGATAGTTTTTCACCTCAATTTCTGTGGATCTACTGTGATCCAACATTTTGCCTGCCATGTGCTTTCCCTCTTGAAGTTGGCCTGTGGGAACAACACATCATCTGTCATCATGGGTGTGATGCTGGTATGTGTCACAGCCCTGGTAGGCTGTTTACTCCTCCTCGTCCTCTCCTATGTCTTCATCGTGGCTGCCATCTTGAGGATCCCCTCTGCTGAGGGCCGGCACAAGACTTTCTCCACGTGTGTATCCCACCTCACTGTGGTAGTCGTGCACTATAGTTTTGCCTCCATTATTTACCTCAAGCCCAAGGGCCTCCATTCTATGTACAGTGATGCCTTGATGGCCACCACCTATACTGTCTTCACCCCCTTCCTTAGCCCAATCATTTTCAGCCTAAGGAACAAGGAGCTGAAGAATGCCATACATAAAAACTTTTGCAGAAAATTCTGTCCTCTAAGCTCCTGAGTGCCAGTTTATTGGTGAAAAAATATAATAGAAGCACTGAGGATAATGTCTGTCTCCATAGGACTGTTTTACAACAGCGTTCAGGTATGTGAAAATACATGTTTGATACATACTAGCTATTGTTTCCACTCCCTTTTTGCTTAGACTCAAGTGATTATAATCTCTTGTTTATGAACCATTGTGATTAACTTTATCCCGTTATCTAGGCCTAGAAATGTGTTTTCTGTCTATGGGCTGGTGGGGATCATCACGTGGATGCATGTGGGCACTTATGAACATGGTTCTTCTTGAATGAACAGGCAAAAAATGTTTTACTTTCCCCTGGTGTAAGAAAAAGCAAGAATAACATGATAGTCATAAATGCCACCAAGCATTTAATTTTTTCTATGTATCCAGTACTGTGTCCAGTGTTTTATAAATATTATCCTTTTAATTAGAAGAAATGTACAAAGGAAAATAAACTACTTGTCTCAGATAAACTGGTTTCTTATTTAAAGTTCCTCACTGTCTTTGTGAGAGATATAGCCTAAGTGTGTGTGTGGATGTTAATATGGTGAGTTGAGTGAAGGATGTCAGAATACAAAAGTGGAGAGAGAGCAAGAAGGAGAGAGAGAGATACAGAGCCAGAGACAGAAGAAAGAGAGAGAGAAAGCAGGTGTCAAGTAAAAAGGGAGTTCTGTAGAATTTTTGGTCTGTACAGGAAATGTAATAACTAAGAATTTGGGGCAAAATCCGGCAAAGGGAGGAAGATGGGAAAAAAAGGAGGTTAGTAATAGGGCTTTAATATGTCTTAATAATAGGGCTGTAATATGTCCTAATAAGATAGCCATGTCTCTTCTCCAAGCCTTTTTGACACAGTTGCTCTGCAATCTCAGTGAGTCATTCTAGGACATGTTCTCCCTTGCCTCTAATGGATGCATTAATTTTATGGTTTCTGGTTCTGATCATTGGTTCCACCAGCTGAGGAATGAATGTTATTTTTACGTTGTGACTGCTCTTCTAATGCTACTCATAGAGTCCTCGCCTCTGCTTCCTGCTGGTGCTGGAATGTGAAAGTCAACACTGAAAGAGATTTCATTCTAGAAAAGCAGAGATCACTGCCTTACAAGGTCAAAAGGTGACATGCTTGGAAGAATTTTATCCTATGTTTATGCTATAAAATTCCAAACAAAAAACAAACTATCCTTTGCATTATCCAGCATACTCTGGGGAAGACTTGCACGTGTGCTTATCATCAGTGAAGCACCACAGCAACCAGTGAGACAACCCCTGGGAATACAGTCACAGACAATGAAGAGACACACTTGATGATGGAAATGGCATTAAATATGTCCTACAAAAGTGCTGCAGAGGCAGAAATTTCTATACAAATAAATAGAAAATTTTTTGCAGTAGCCAAGGTGTTGTATTACTACTTCGTTACCTTTTTCCGTGTACTTTCTTTTGATTAGTGTTGGTATCGTATGCCTTTATCCATCCATTTACTTTTTACTTTATATATGCCTTTATATTTACAGTGGTTTTCTTGTTTAAAAAAAAAAAAACAAAACACTTGGCCAGGCGTGGTGGCTCACGCCTATAATCCCAGCACTTTGGGAGGCCAAGGCGGGTGGATCACGAGGTCAAGAGATCGAGACCATCCTGGTCAACGAGGTGAAACCCCGTCTCTACTAAAAATACAAAAATTAGCTGGGCATGGTGGTGCTTGCCTGTAGTCCCAGCTACTCGGGAAGCTGAGGCAGGAGAATTGCTTGAACTCAGGAGGCGGAGGTTGTGGTGAGCCGAGATCGCGCCATTGTACTCCAGCCTGGGTAACAAGAGCAAAACTCCGTCTCAAAAAACAAAAAAACACTTATAGCTGAGTCTTATTCTTTTTATCTGCTCTGACAATCTCTGTATTTTAATTGATGCATTTTAATTAATAATTAACTAAATCATTTCTTACTACAGTTACTCTGTTATGCTAGCAACTACTAGGTCTTATACATTTATTCCTACTAGATTTTAGTCCCCATTAACCATTCCCACTCCCTGCCAGAAGCACCAACTACCCTTAAAAGTCTCTGGTAACCATTCTTCTATTTTTTATCCTTGTAAGTTCAATTTTTTAATTTTTTAGCTTCCACAAATAAGTGAGAACACTCTAAGTTTGTCTTTATGTGTCTGGCTTATTTTACATAATATATTGTCCTCAAGTTCCATCCATGTGGTTACAAATGACAGAATCTCATTCTTTTTATCACTGAATAGTACTCCATCATGTATATGTACCACATTTTCTTTATCCATTCAACTGTTGATGGACACTCTGATTGCCTCCAAATCTTGGCTATTTTGAATAGTGCTAGAATAAACATAGGACAGCAGGTATCTCATTGATATATTGATTTCCTTTCTTTGGAGTATATACCAGCAGTGGGATTACTGGACGGTATGGTGGCCATATTTTTAGTTTTTTGAGGAACCTCCAAACTGTTCTCCATAGTGATGGTACTAACTTACATTCCCACCAACAGTGTGCAAGGGTTCCCTTTCCTCCACATCCTCACCGGTATTTGTTATTTCCTATTTTTTGGATAGAGACCAGTTTTACTGGGGTGAGATAATTTCTTATTATAGTTTTGATTTCCATTTCTCTCCTAAATGAATTATCTTCAGGGGTTTTTTTAAATTTTTTTTTTTTGAGATGGGTTTCTCTATGTTGGTCAGCCTGGTCTTGAACTCCTGATCTCAGGTGATCCTCCCCCTTCAGCCTCCCAAAATGCTGGGATTACAGGCATGAGCCACCGCACCTGGCCCTTCAGGATCTTTTAATATACTTTTTTGCCTTTTCTATGTCTTCTTCTGAGTAATGTCTATTCATAACTTTTGCCACTTAAAAAATGTATTTTGTGTATGTATGTATAGTAGGCGTATGTATTTATGGGATACTTGAGATGTCTTGATACAGAAATGCAATAAAAAATAATCAAACCATGCAAAATGGAGTATCCACCCCTTCCAGCATGTATCCTTTGTGTTAAAAACAATCTTGTTTACTCTTTTAGCTATTTTTTAAATGTACAATTAAATCGTTATTGACTATAGTCACCTTGTTGTGCTATCAAATACTAAATTTTATTCATTCTGTTTTTTGTACTCATTCACTATTCCCCTTGCTTCTACCAACCACCCATCACTATCCTTCCCAGCCTATGGCAACTTCATAAGTTCAACTGTTTTGATTTTTAGATTTCACAAATATTTGAGAATATGTGATGTTTGTCTTTCTGTGCCTGGCTTAACAAAACCTGTGGGATACAGTGAGAGCAGCAGTAAGAGGAAGGTTTATGGCTCTCACTGTATCCCAAAGGTTTTGGTATATTGCGGTTCCATTATAATTTGCTTAATGAAATTTTTCAATTTCCTTCTCAATTTTTTTGTGGACAAGCTGATCATTCTGGAGCATTGTGTTTAATGTCCATGTGTTTGTATAGTTTCCAAATTTTATCTTATTATTGCTTTCTAGTTTTAGGCCACTGTGATCAGAGAAGCTGCTTGATATTATTTCAGTTTTTGAATGTTTTCAGACTTGTTTTGGGTTTAAATATCTGGTGTATCCTTGAGAATGATCTATGTGCTGAGGAAAAGGATGTGTATTCTGCAGTCACTGGAGGAAATGTTCTGTAAATATCAATTAGGTCCAGGAGATGACAACCTTCTTATCTCTTTTTATAGTTTTTGTCTTGACATCTATATTGTATGACATAAATATAGCTACTCCTGTGCTTTTTAAACTTCTATTGACATGTTTTTTTCTGTCCTATCATTTTATGACTATGGGATTTTTTTTTTTTTTTGAGATGGAGTCCCACTCTGTCACCAGGTTGGATTGCAGTGGTGTGATCTCAGATCACTGCAACCTCCACCTCCTGGGTTCAGGCTATTCTCCTGCCTCAGCCTCCTGAGTAGGTGGGACTACAGGCACCTGCCACCATGCCCAGCTAATTTTTTCATTTTTAGTAGAGACAAGGTTTCACCATGTTGGCCAGGATGGTCTTAATCTCTTGACCTCATGGTCTGTCCGCCTCAGCCTCCCAAAGTGCTGGGATTACAGGTGTGAGCCACTGCACCCAGCCAGATGATGCATTTTTTACAGGTGAAGTGTGCTTCTTGAAGGTAACAAATCATTGGGTCTTTTTTTTTTAATCCATGCAGCCACTCTGTCTTTTGATTGAAGAGTTTCATTTATTTACATTACATATTACGATTGATAAGTAAGGACTGACTTGGAAAGTCTTTATTTCTCCTTCATCTTTGAATAATATTTTTACTGAATTTACTATTCTAGGGTAAAAGATTTTTCCTTCAGCACTTTAAATATGTCATGTCACTTTCTCCTGGCCTGTAAGTTTTCTACTGAAAAGTCTGCTGCCAGATGTGTTGGAGCTCTGTTTTATGTGGTTTCTTTTCTCTTGCTGCTTTTAGGATTCTTTCTTTATCCTTAACCATAAGGAGTTTGATTATTAAATGCTTTGTGATAGTCTACTTTGGGTTCAATCTGCTGGCTGTTCTGTAACCTTCTTGTACTTGGATATTGATATTTTTCTTTTCTTTATTGTACTTTAAGCTCTGGGGTACATGTATACATCCAGCCAAACTAAGCTTCATAAATGAAGGAGAAATAAAATCCTTTATGGACAAACAATTGCTGAGAGATTTCATCACCACCAGATCTGCCTTACAAGAGCTCCTGAATGGAAAGGAACGACCAGTGCCAGCCACTGCAAAAATGTACCAAATGGTAAAGACCAATGGGCAAAACAACCAACTGGTAACAAAATGGCAGGCTCAAATTCAAACAACAATATTAATGTTAAATGTAAATGGCCTAAATACCCCAATCAAAAGACACAGACTGGCAAACTGGATAAGAAGTCAAGACCCATTGGTGTGCTGTATTCAGGAGACCCATCTCACATGCAAAAACACACATAGACTCGAAATAAAGGGATGGAAGAAGATTTACCAAGGAAATGGAGAGCAAACAAAAGAAAGGAAAAAGTAGGGGTTGCAATCCTAGTCTCTGATAAAATGGACTTCAAACCAACAAAGATCAAAAGAGACAAAGAAGGGCATTACATAATGGTAAAAGGATCAATGCAACAAGAAGAGCTAAGCATCCTAAACATATATGTACCCAATACAGGAGCACCCAGATACATAAAGCAAGTTCTTAATGATCTACAAAGAGACTTTGACTCCTGCACAATAATAGTGGGAGACTTTAAAACTCCACTGTCAATATCTTTCTTTAGGTTTGGGAAGTCCTCTGTTATTATCCCTTTGAATAAACATTCTACCCCAATCTCTCGCTCTCTCTACCTTTTTTTTAAGACCAGTAACTCTTGGATTTGCCATTTTGAGACTATTTTCTAGATCTTGTAGGCATTTTCCATTAAAAAATTTTTTTTTCTTTTGTCTCCTCTGACTGGGCATTTTGAAATAGCCTTTCTTCAAGCTCACTAATTCTTTCTTGTCCTTGACCAATTCTTCTATTAAAAGACTCATGCATTATTCAGTGTGTCAATTGCATTTTCAATGCCAGAATTTCCACTTGATTCTTTTAAATTATCTCTTTGTTATATTCATCTAATAGAAATCCTTTTTTTTCCTGTATTATCTTGAATTTTTTTTGAGTTTTCTCAAAACAGCAATTTTGATTTCTCTGCTGAAAGTTCACATATCTCTGTATCTCCAGGATTGGTCTCTGGTGACTCACTTAGTTCCTTTGGTGAGGTCATGTTTTCCTGGATGGTTTTGATGCTTCTGGATATTCATCTGTGTCTCATCATTGAAGAGTTAGGTATTTATTATAATCTTCACAGTCTGGGCTTGTTCGTACCCATCTTTTAAGGAAAACTTCCAGATATTCAAAAAGACTTAGATGTTGTCATATATGCTGTATTTGAATTAAGGGGCATCCCAAGCCCAATAACACTGTGGTTCTTGTAGACTCAATAAAGGTACCGCCTCAATGGTCTTAGACAACATTTGAGAGAATTCTCTGGATAACCAGGCAGAGACACTTATTTTTCCCCCCTTACTTTCTCAGAAACAAATATAGTTGCTCTGTCTGTGTTCTAAGCCTCCAGGAGCTGGAGATGGGCTGACTCAAGCACCTCTGTGGCCACCACCAATGGAACTATGCTGGCTTAGACCTAAAACCAGCAGAGCACTGGATCCCACTCAAGGCCTCCTATGCCCACTTTCTGGCTACTGCCTAAGTTCACTCAAGGTCCTGGGGCTCCACAAGTAGTCAGCAGGTGGTGGAGTCAGCTGGGTTTGTGCCCTTCCCTTCAGGGCAGAGAGTTTCCCAGGCCCTGGATGGGTCCAGAGTTGCCAACAACTGGTACTAGTAATGGATGCCATGGACTGGCACCAAAAACAGGAAATCTACCTGGTGTTGTATTTATTGTGGCTGAGCTGGCACTCAAACCCACGAGATGTGGTCCTTCCTACTCTTCCCTCCCCTTCAATAGGCAGAGGAGCCTCACCCCGTGGCCTTCACTGAAGGCCCATGAGAATACTGCTAAGCTTCTGCTGATGGTCTCTTAAGGTCCAGTGGCTCCTTGTTCAGCTTGTAGTGAATGCTGCCTGGCCTGGGGCTTACCTTGGCCCTGAGTCTCTGGGTACCCACATTCTTTTGTGTCCTCTTTAAGGGACGTTCTCTGGTGCCTAAGATTGCCAAGATGTTCAGTGACTCCAGGAGGTGCAGTGCAGGATCAGACTGAGTCTCACAGGGTGCAGCCATGGAAAACATTAATAGCTAGTTTCATTCTTCTATGTGTGGCTATCCAGTTTTCCCAGCACAATGATTTATTAAATAGGGTATTCATTCTCCAATTTATGTTTTTGTATGCTTCATCGAAGATCAGTTGGTTGTAAGTATTTGGTTTTATTTCTGGAGTCTCTACTTTGTTCCCTTGGTCTATGTATCTGCCTTTATCACGGTACTATTGCCTTGTGATATAAAGTCAGGTAATGTGGTGCCTTCAGATTTGTTCTTTTTGCTCAGGACTGCTTTGGCTTTCTCTTCTCCCTCAAGAATGTCAATGATTCTCATATTTGGACATTATACACACCTTACATTTCTTGGGTACCCTTCCCATTTCCTATCTTTAAAGAAAGAAAGAAAGACAGACAGAAAGAAAAAGGTTAGTTTTCTCTCTCTTTTTTTTTTTTCAAGATGGGGTTTCACCATGTTGGTCAGGCTGGTCTTGAACTCTCAACCTCAGGTGATCCACGCGCCTTGGCCTCCAAAGTGCTTGGATTACAGGCGTGAGCCACCACGTCTGTCCATGATTTTTTTTTTTTTTAGTTTTTTCCTTTATTTTTGTCCAATTGGGTTAACTCAAAAGCCTTGTCTTTGAGCTCTGAAATTCTTTCTTCTACTTGGTCTAGCCTACTTTCAAAACTTTCCCCTGCATTCGGCAAGTCTCTAAATGTGTCTTTCATTTCTAGAAGTTCTGATTGATTTTTCTTTAAAATGTCTATCTCTTTAGAACATTTTTATGTATATCCTGAATTAACTTTTAAATTTATGTTGGTTTTTACTACTCTTATTTCCTTGAGTAACTTAATAATTAGCCTATTGAATTCTTTATCTGTTATTTTATTTTTTAAGCTATTCCATGGCATTTATCTGGCATTTTAAAGATTTCATCTTGGTTTGGATCTATTGCTGAAGAGCTAATTGGTGTTATAGAACCCTGCTTTGTTATATTGCCAGAATTATTTTTCTGATTTCCTCTCATCTGGTTAGACTAATTCTTATAATTATTTTTTAATTTATTTTTTATTCAACTGTGATTTTTCTTAGTTCTTCCCTTTGAGGATGTGACTTTAATGTTTATAGTTTATTATAATCTATGATCCTGGGGGTTTTCATGGGTGCAGACTCTGCATGAGTTCCTTGGTTATATGGAGTCTTTGTATGGTGGCTTTCTCAGATGCTGGCTGCAGTAGCAGCAATGTGCTCAGCATGAGTGCAGGTTCACTGTCTCTGCTGGTGTTGGAATGGCAGAGGTCTCTTGACGCTTATCCCATCCCCCAGTAGTATGCACTTTATTTATATCCCCCAGTGTTTTGCTTACAGTTGAACAGTTCAGGCTTTAGGCCAGTCGAGGGAGGTGTCATGAATAAAAACCAGCTGTGGTTAAAGCGGTTTGGTCGATGCAGTTCCCAGTGGTGGGCAGAGGTCTCAGACTTGACAGAGGTGGCTGAGGGAGCTCTCAGTGATTAACACACTGAGGTCTTTTCAAGGGTAAGGGAGGACGTCTCCTCAGCTTCCCTGCCAGGACAGCAGGAAAGCTAGCCAACTCCCAGATACACTCCTGACCCAGTGATCGGACTGTTCAGATCCGATAGGCCCTTCTTTTCATTTGCAGGAATGCTGATATTCCCTGTAGAGAGAGATTGTGGCTCTACCCCTCACGCAAGCCTGAACCTGGAGGGTACTGCTCTTACAGGATGCAGTCACTCTGAAGTATTCCAGAAACAGCGTCTACATGTATAGCCATGCCAAGCTCTCATGGAAGAAGCCCTTCATGGTCCCCAGAACTGCCTGACTACTGAAGTAGGTCTGCAGACTTTTCCCCTACTGAACCCAGCACAGCACCTGTGCTTCTGCTGAAAGAAACTTTTCATATGCAGAAAGTTCTGGGATGGCCATCTGGAATATTTTATCCGATGGGGTGCTCTGTCGATATGGTGCACTCCCCTTTCCCTTAGGATTAGGAGTCCCCGAGGGCCAGTCTACTATGAAGGCTGCAGCTCCTCTGGGTCTAACCACCCAGTGGAGTGGCCACAATCCATGCTGGTGCTGGAGAATGTCTGCAAGGGACTAGTGATGTAACAGATCCTCGAGACTCCCAGCAGTGGGTACCAGCACCAGCTCTGGTGGGGGAATAAGGTGAGTGATGCAGATTCTGTGAGATTGCTCGGTTATAAATAGCCTTGGTGTGTTGGTTTTCTCAAATGCCAGGTGTGGCAGTAACAAACTGGTCATGTGGACACACTCAGAACTTCCTGATTAACCAGGTTGATGCAGGCAATGGTGATAGCTGAGGTCATGCCCAATTTTTCTCCTTCCTGCTTCGTTATTGTGCTTGCAAGCAGATGCTATAACGGATTCTGTCAACTGGCCCACAGCCAGGAGGTGGCGCTTGCAAAAGAGCACCAGCTGTGGTGGTAGCAGTGGAATTCGCGCCTTAGGTTACCTAGGAGAGGTGCTCTGGTGTCTCAGGCAGTGGGTGGGGCCATAGGGCTCCCCAGAGTTTCTGTCCTATGTGTTAATAAACCAGGTGAGAGCTCAGTCAGGCAAGTGGGCGCCCTGGCTCTCCACATCGGGACAAAAGCAGTAGCCCCGCTGAGGATCAGAGACTGGTTCTCTGGCTGCAGGGACAATGTTCCAGGGAGGATCACAGCTGCCTCTGCTTCACAGAAGAGTCTGTATGGGGAATGGGGAGTAGCAGGTGGCAATAAGCCCCACCCGGCTCCTACACTCTTGGCAAGACAGGTCTTGCACCCACAGCATTCCACTAGCAGCAGTTAGCTAGGTTCCAGGCAGTCTGTGCTCAGAACTCAAACGTGCCCCAGGCCATAAGCCTACGCTGAGTGCCAGTATCTGCATCTTTCAGGCCACACCTCTCCGGGTTTGCCCGTTAAGCAGGGGTACAAAGCTCCTGTGCTGAGCCAGTATCTGCAGCTTTCAGGCCGCACCTAACCCACCGAGGTTAGGCCCCTTCCCTGAGGCCTCCCAGTCCCCAAGAGCCCTCTGCAGGCTGTCAGCGAGGCCTACACAGAGGTGACAGAAGTTTTATTCCAGAGAAGCTGCACAGGCAGGTGGATGGGTCAGAGAGTCACTGCGAGCCCGCGTTGAGGGGCTCCACACGCAGCCAAAGTCCCCCCTCCGCGCGCATGATCAGCTCCGGCTTCCTGCGGGGCTCCCTGTGGTCCGGCAGGAAGCGGAAGTGCAGCAGCGTCAGCGCCAGGACCACCTTCATCTCTGCCATGGCGAACGCCTGCCCGATGCAGTTCCTGCGGGCGGGAGTTGGGGCTGTGACTTCGCCCAGGACCCGCATTTGGGCCCCATCACGCCAGGAACCTGGTCCGGGACCCCCAACCGCACCCAGATGGGCCGGAGAGATAGAGAGGGGCTGAGCGTGCCTGGGACCCCCGTGTGGGCTGCACGTTCCCGGAGCCTGCGCCAGACTCCAGCTCCCAGCGCAGACCAGCAGATGGAGGAGGGGATTCTGAGCACTCCGCGGAACCCCTAGGATCTACTCATCCCCATTCTATGGACGTTTTCCCATAAACTGTGAAGGAATGGAGGGAAGGAGATCTGGAACTGGGACCACCTGCAGCATCCCCCTTTTTTGACCTCCGCACCCATCAGCCCATCCCCATAACAGACACAGGCGGCCCTTACCTGGGCCCTGCGGAGAAGGGAATAAAAGCCAGAGGTGACCTCTCCTTGCTGTTCTCTGGGTCGAAGCGGTAGGGGTCGTAGACCTGCAGGTGAAACCAAGGTTTGCTGGGTGGGGTCTGCCAGAATCGGCAGCCTTGGAGAGACAGTTGTGTGTGTGTGTTGGGGCAAGATGATGGATTTTCCTGATCAAAACCCTGACCCCTCCCCTAAGAACCTTGGAATTGATGAAAAAGAGGGCAGGGAGTTGGGGGAGGATGGGGAAGGCAGCACCTCAGGATCCGGCCACACACTTGGGTTGTGATGGATTCCTATAATATTGATGACGCAGATAATGCCTGTGGGAGAGAAGGGGGCAGTCAGGGTAAGGACTACCTGAGGGGCCCCTCTTCCTATGCAGGGACTCCTCCCACTGAGGCTGTGGGCACCTTTGGGGATGACTCGGCCATCTGGGAGAACAATGTCCTTGGTGCAGCATCGGGAGATGAACGGAGCTGGGGGATGCAAACGCAGACTCTCCTTCAGGCACATGGTCAGGAAGGGCAGCTGGGCCAGGTCGTCCCTAAAGAAACACCCCAGCCCCAATCATTATCAAGTGAGACCTTTTCTATCACAAAGTAAACTCCGTGGGGATAAAACATTTGAGAATTTTAAAAAGCAGAAAACAGTTAGAGAAGCAGAGAATTAGAAAAGTACCAGAGAAAATTTAGCCAAGTAGTTAAAAATATATTCTCTGAGGAAAACACCCAGAAGCCAGCGGTACAAAGTTAACAAATGCATAAAAATAAATATTGTATATGGCAAGAAAACAAACTCAAATGTAAATGAAGAGGAAACAAAATACCAAGATGCAATGTTTTGCTCTTATTTAGCATTTTACTAGAGGTACCAGCAAGTGCAATTAGGCAAGGAAGGAAAAAAGAGAGTCACGCAATTTGAAAATGTGGGAGTAAATCTATCAGTTTGGCAGATGTAACTTTATGCTTAGAAAACACTGGAGACCCCACTGGAAAACATTGATAAACATTTAAGTTCCAGCAAGTCTTTGCTTAATCTTTCTTCTTTTTCAGTAGCTATTTAAAATTTTAATACCATCTACACTTATCTGGTTCAAAATTTGAAAACCATAAAACATAATCCAGTCCTACGGCTGAATGCCTGCTGCCTCTCCCCACATGTTGCCCAGATTATTATTAATATATCCTTCCTGGCCTAATTTTTAGCATTAAAAAAAATATATAGGAGCACACCATCTATTATACACACTATTCTGTATTTTTTTTTCTTTTGAGACAGAGTCTTGCTCTATTCCCCAGGCTAGAGTGCAGTGGCGCAATCTGTGCTCACTGCAATCTCTGCCTCCCAGTTCAAATGATTCTCCTGCCTCAGCCTCCCAAGTAGCTGGGACTACAGGTATGCCCCACCACACCCAGCTAATTTTTATATTTTTAGCAGAGACAGGGTTTCACCATGTTGGCCAGGCTGGTCTTGAACTGCTGATCTCAAGTGATCTGCCTGCCTTGGCCTCCCAAAGTACTGGGCTTACAAGCATGAGCCCCCGAACCTGGCCTGTATCTTTTCTCATTTAACAGTTTATCACTTTTTCATAGCCCCTGGGACTTATATCAAAATAAGGTTATCCCTACTCTGGAGCTATGAAATAATTTTCTCCTGGTTTCTGCTGCAGCTTTTAGGACTCTTTTAGGAAAAAAAATGATTTATCTGAATATGATCTTGTCATAAGACATGAAAACCAGGTTCAGTTGTCTTTTTTCCAGAAGGCTTTCCAGTTGTCGCAAGAGCTTTTACTTAATTATCTATATTTTTTCCCTTGATACACACTGTCTTTAGCATGTACTTTGTTCATTGGGCACATAATTCATATGCATAAATCATTAGTTTTACCATGCAGAAATAACCAACAACTGAAAAGATATAAAAGATGCTAGTCATAATAATATAAAATACCTGGATTAAACTTAAAAAGATACATGAAATCTCTGTATTTCATTATAAATTTCCCTCAATCCAAATAAAAGATACACTTTACCATAGCAGCAATTGTTTGTAAGGGTTGATTTAACAACAACACAAAAGTCACTCCACCAGATATTAAAACCTGTTGGAGACCGGGCGCGGTGGCTCACGCCTGTAATCCTAGCACTTTGGGAGGCTGAGATGGGTGGATCACCTGAGGTCAGGAGTTCAAGACCAGCCTGGCCATCATGGTGAAACCCCATCTTTAAAAAAATGAAAATAAATAAATAAATAAAACCTGTTGGAAAGTTACAGTATTGGGAGGCCGAGGTGGGCGGATCACTTGTGTCAGGAGTTCCAGACCATCCTGACCAACGTGGTGAAACCCGGTCTCTACTAAAAATACAAAAATTAGCTGGGCGTGGTGGCAGGTGTCTGTAATCCCAGCTACTCAGGAGACTGTGGCAGGAGAATCGCTTGAACCTGGGAGGCAGAGGTTTCAGTAGGCCGAGGTGGCACCACCACACTCCAGCCTGGGCAACATAGCTAGACTCCACGTCAAAAAAGGAAAAAAGAAAAATCACAGTAATAAAAAAAAGTCACAGTAACAAAAATAGCAATGCCGTTTAAAAAAGACCCATTCAAAAGACTAAAAAGGTCAGAGACAGACATGTGAATAAGTGAAAACTTAACCACGTGCTGAAGGAAGCCTCACAAAACTTGGAAATAGATGGCTAGTGTGACTGCAAAAGAAAATGTGGACAAATTTAACTTCATAAAAATTAGCCAAAGGCACTCCCCAAAAAAGTCAAAAGGCAACCTTTCACAACAAAAGACAGAAAAAAAATTAATTGTAAAACACATTCTTATAAGTAAATATGAAAAAATATCCCAAAGAAAAACAAAAAATATAAGATGACCACTCCCATAGAAAGAAAATAAATGGTTTATCAACTTGGGAAAAAGATTTTCGATCTCACTTTTATTTAAGAAAATGCGCACTAAGGCCAGGCGCGGTGGCTCATGCCTGTAATCCCAGCACTTTGAGAGACCAAGGCGGGCACGTCACCAGGTCAGGAGTTCAAGACCAGCATGACCAACATGGTGAAACCCCATCTCTACTAAAAATACAAAAAAAAATAGCCAACCATGGTCGTGCACATCTGTAATCCCAGCTACTCAGGAGGCTGAGGCAGGAGAATTTCTTGAACCCAGGAGGTGGAGGTTGCAGTGAGCTGAGATCACACCACTGCAGTCCAGCCTGGGTGACAGAGTGAGACTCCATCTCAAAAAAAAAGCTCATTAAAATATGAAATAGGAAGATTGACAAAAATTTAAAATTTAATGATATAATAATACTATTGGCAAATTTGTGGGAAAGCTTGTGCTGTCAAACTCAGCTAATATAGGAATGCATTTGCAATCATTACAATTGTAGAATGCAAATGATCTTTGATTCAGCAATTGCACTTTTGGGAATATGTCCTGCAGATACGAGCTTACATATATGAGCAATGGTCACATGTGCTGATTACACAGGTTTAATTTAGCAAAAGGATGAAACAAGCCAAATATACATGGATGGGGAGATGTTTAGATCAACACAATGGAATACTATACAGCTACACAAAAGGAGAAAATAAGGATCATTAGTCCTGCTACACAATGCAGGCTGGAATCAGTACAGAAACTCTGGAAGGCAAATTGGCCATATCTACAATGACTGGAATTATTTACACAAGTGACTTCAGGAAAGGGATGGGCCAAATAAAACATGGAATGCCATTCAGCACTCAGAAAAATATAGCTATAAGACACACGGTTGAGTGGAAAAAACATGTTCCCAAAAGTCCATGTATGTAAATACCATAGGGCACAAAATACATGGAATATATAAGGAGATAGATGATAGTAAGATATGTAGATAGATGGAAAAACAGACAGACAGATAGATGACAAGTCAGCATCTCTACAGGCCCCCTTGGAAAAAGGGAGGGGATTAGGAGGGATGGCAGGAATGTCAAGGATAACCCTTGTCTTCTCCATAATATCTCATTGAGTGCCAGAAGAACCCATTCTCATCATTGTGTAATTCAAAACTCCTTTTCCATGTGGCATATATACAAAACGAATGCTATTCAGCCTTAAAACAGAAGAAAATTCTTTCATTTGTGACAACAAGGAGGAAGCTGAAGGACATTATGCTTAGTGAAATGAGCCAGGCACAAGAAGGCAAATAGTACAAAACCTTAATTGCCTGTGAGATCTGAAATAGTTAACACAGAAAACATAGAAACAGAGAACAGAATGGTAATTACCAGAGGAGGGAGGAAGAAAGAACAGAAAGATGTGGGTCAAAGGGTACAAGTTTCTGTTAGGAGGAATAAGTTTTGAAATCTATTACATGCATGGTGACTACAGTTAATAATATAATTCAAAATTGCTAAGAGTAAATTTCAAGTGTTCTCACCATAAATATGATGAGTATGTGAGATGATGTGTATGTTTATTAGAATGACTTAATCATTCCACATTGTATACATATAACATCACATTGTACCCCATAAATATATATAATTAACATTTGTGAATTAAAAGTAAAAATAAACTTATTTTCCAAAACTCATAATTTGAGAAAAAGAAAAGATCTTGGCTGGGTGTGGTGGCTCATGCTTGTAATCCCAGCACTTTGTAAGGCTGAGGCAGGTGGATCATGAGGTCAGGAGTTCGAGACCAGCCTGGCCAACATAGTGGAACCCTGTCTCTACTAAAAATTTAAAAATTAGCTGGGCGTGGTGACAGGCCCCTGTAATCCCACCTACTTGGGAGACTGAGGCAGAAGAATCGCTTGAACAAGGCAGAGGTTGCAGTGAGCCGGATCACGCCACTGCACTCCAGCCTGGGCAGCAGAGCTAGACTCCATCTCAAAAAGAAAGAAAGAAAAGATCTCAAAAGATATATTCTTAATGTGCAGATCTGTGTCACTTTATTTCTTTTTATTTCAATAGCATTTGGGGTATAAGTGGTTTGGTTACATGGATTAATTCTATAGTGGTGAATTATGAGGTTTTAGTGCACCCATCACCTGAGCAGTGTATCCTATTCCCAAAATGTAGTCTTTTCTCTCTTACCCACTTCCCAGCCTCGCTCCCTGAGTCTTGAAAGCTCATTATATCACTCTGTATGTATCTGTGTCCTCATAGTTTCACTCCCACTTACAGGTGAAAACATATGGTATTTGATTTTCCATTCCTGAGTTACTTCACTTAGAATAATGTCCTCCAGCCCCATCCAAGTTGCTGCAAAAGACATTATCTCATTCCTTTTTATGGCGGAGTAGTTCCATGGTGTATTTATGTTTTCTTTATGCACTCGTTGGTCGATGGGCACTTAGGTTGGTTTCATATCTTTACAAATGTGAATTGTGCTACTATAAGCATGTGTGTGCATGTGTCTTTTTCATATAATGACTTCTTTTCCTTTGGGTGGATACCTAGTAGTGAGATTGCTGGATGGAATAGTAGATCTACATTTAGTTCTCTAAGGAGTCTCCTTACTGCTTTCCACAGAGGTTGTGTAATTTACATTCACACTGGCAGTGTATGAACATTCACTTTTTACCACATCGACCCCAGCATCTATTGTTTTTTAACTTTTTAATTATGGCCATTCTTCTAAATAAGGTGGTGTCTCATTGTGGTTTTAATTTGTATTTCCCTGATAATTAGCGATGTTGAGCATTTTTTTCATATGTTTTCTGGCTGTTCATGTATCTTCTTTTTAGAATTGTCTACTGGTGTCCTTTAGCCACTTTTTGATTGAATTAATTTTTTCTTGATGATTTGTTTGAGTTCCTTGTAGATTCTGGATACTAGCCCTTTGTCAGATGCATAGTTCGCAGATATTTTCCCCCACTCTGTAGGTTGTCTGTTTACTCTGCTGTATAGATAGATAGATAGATAGATAGATAGATAGATAGATAGATAGATAGATAGATATATGCTGAGCAGAAACTTTTTAGTTTCATTAAGTCCCACTGATTTGTTTTTGTTTTTGTTGTGTTTGCTTTTTTTGGTCTTAGTCATGAATTCTTTGCCTAGGCCAATGTCCAGAGGAGTTTTTCAAAGTTATCTTATAGAATATTTACGGTTTCATGTCTTAGATTTAAGTCTTTTATTTTTGTACAAGGTGAGAGATGGGGGTCCCATTTTATTTTTCTACATGTGGCTATCCAGTTTTCCCAGCACCATTTGTTGAATAGGTGTCCTTTCCCCAGTTTATGTTTTTGTATGCTTTGTCAAAGATCAGTTGGCTGTAAGTATTTGGGTTTATTTCTGGGTCCTCTATTCTGTTCCATTGGTCTAAGTGCCTACTTATATGCCAGTACCATGCTGTTTTGGTAACTGTAGCCTTGTAATATAATTTGAAGCCAGGTAATGTGTTGCCTACAGATTTTTTCTTTTTGCTTGGTATTGCTTTGGCTACACAGGCTCTTTTTTTTGTTCCATATGAATTTTAGAATTGCTTTTCCTAGTTCTGTGAAAAATAAAGTATTTTAATAGGCATTGCATTAAATCTGTAGATTGCTTTGTACAGCATAATTTCCACATTATTGATTTCTTTAATCCATGTACATGGGATGTGTTTCCATTGGTTTGTGTCATCTATGGTTTCATCCAGCACTGTTTTGTAGTTCTTCTTGTAGAGACCTTTAACCTTCTTGGTTAAGTATATTCTTAGGGGTTTTTTTTGGCAACTATTTTTGTTTTGTTTTGTTTTGTTTGTTTTTTTGCCCTTGTGAGAGTCAGAGGGTGGTTCTCAGGTCATTGGGGTAATGTTTCAGAGGTGAGTATAACTGCCTCTACCTCACAGAAGAGTTTGCAAAGGGAGTGAAAAGTAGCAGGTGGCAGTAAGCCTCATCCACTTCCCATGCAGTTGGCACAAGGCAGGTCTTACACCTGCAGTGTTACACTCATAACACTGGATTTAGATTCAAGCAGTCTGTGCAGACCTGCCCCAGGCCATAAGATTTTCCCACAGAAATAGCAATGCTTTCAGGCCATGTCTTTTTGTCCCTGTCCAAGGCCAGGCACCCAGCTCCTGCACTCCTGTCTGCAGCACACTTCCTGCTTGCCCCCTGGGTTCTGGTCAAGGGAGTTCATCCCCACTTGAGTTATATCAAGAAAATATAGTTGGGCACTTCCTTCAACCTGTGATCTCTGCCTGAGCTAGTTGTCTGACATCCCCAAGGACTCCTGTGAGATGCAATAAGGAATGGCTTCCCTCACTCCATGCTGGAGATTGGGAATGACTGCAAGGCACTTCCTGCTGCTGCTTCTACTTTTGTATTTCTCGCCATTCCCTAAATCAGTTCAAGCCCTGGGTAGAGTTAAAGCCTTCCACTGTGGCCTGGATATTCAGATTCCTCAGCAAAGATGTGTATTCATCCTGGAGGCAGTTTCTCCCCCTCTCACATTCTGGAGATTTACAGTTTTTCACCTCTCTCACACAGTAGACTGCAGCCTGTGGCTTCTTTCAAAGGATCTGTAGATTCTTTTGGTTTTCCTGTTGAGTCTCTGTGTTTTTTCTTGGGAAAAGAAAGTTCACAGTGTGAATCTCTACACACTATTCTGTCCTACCACGTGGGAGAGGCACACTGACTGCCTCCAATCCACCGTCTTGGGAAAAAATACTGTGTCTATGTTATACACTCTTATTTGTATAGAAAAAGTCCGTGTTCATTTAAAGTAGGCATCAGGATAGCCATTTTCTGGAGGGACACACAGTAAACCATTGATGGTAGAAACCACTAGGGTGAGACTTAAGAAGGAAGCTCATTTTTATACATTTTTTGGAGTTTCTTTAAAAAGTGCATAATGTTGCTTGATGTCTTGGTTTCTAAAAGCATAAAAATGTGTTGCCACCTTTTAGGACAGCTGTTCTGAGCAAAGGCTTGGACAGGAGGACACTGCCTCCAAAACACCTGCCCAGTCCTTTGCCTCCTCTCCATCCCCAGCCCCTGGCCTGGCTCAGGTCTCAGAATGACTTCACTGGGACTTAATTCTACAGCTGGTTCTCCCTCCACAGTACCCCTGAAAAGATCTTTCTGGCGCCCAGATCTGACCTGTCCCTCCCCTGCCCAGCTACTTGTTGTGGCTTCCCATTCATTGCCTTTGGGTTGAAATGGAAGCCATTACCATTTTCCCATGTCTTTTACAGCCAGACTCTGCTTTCACCTCTGTTATTATTTTATCATCATACCTCATTTTCTTCCTCTCTTATTATCTCTCTGTCTCCTTCTCCCTTCCCTCCTCTCTTTATCTTGCTCTCACTCACTTTCCCTCCCTCTTACTTCTTTCTCCCTTTATAACTGTCTCCTTCACCCCATGCACAAACCACTCCTCTCTTTCCCTCTTCTCCCTCTCTCCCACCCCTCCTTTCCGTATCTTTGCCCAGGCTATCTCTTTGGCCTAGAGCACTACTGCATTCAAACTTCTACTGATCACCATACAAAGTTTCAGTTGAGGTGCTTTATTATTTTGGTTTTTTACTTTTTTAGAGATGAGTTCTTTCAATATTGTCCAGGTTTATCTTTTTTTTTTCTAATGGAATCTCACTCTATTGCCAGGCTGTATTGCAATGGCACAATCTCCGCTGACTGCAGCCTCCACCTCCCAGTTCAAGCAATTCTCCTGCCTCAGCCTCTGGAGTAGCTGGAACTACAGGTGCATACCACCGCACCCAGGTAATTTTTGTATTTTTAGTAGAGACAGAATTTTACCATGTTGGCCAGGATGGTCTCGATCTCTTGACCTCATGATCTTCCCACCTTAGCCTTTTCAAAGTGCTAGGATTACAGGTATGAGCCACCATGCCTGGCCCCTAGGTTTGTCTTAAACCTGGCCTCAAGTGATCCTCCCACTTCAGCCTCCTTAGTACTTGGTATCACCGGCACCAGCCACCACGTCTGGCTTGAAACACTTTCCATACTGCCAGCCATGTTTCTCTTGCTCTCAACTCTGTCCTTGCCCATGTGAACTGTGAATATAATGTCCTGGGACTGTTCCCACTAGGCTGGGAGTACCTGGAAAACACATTCCCTGGGCAGGGTTCTTTCCAGGTCTCCAGAGCACAGAAAGGTGCTGGGAACAGAAGTAGCATTGGAAAGGCACATGGAAGAGTTTGCTGAACAAAGACTGGATGGATGAATGATGCAGGTGTCCTAGACAAAAGATAGATGACTTTTACCCCCAGGTCTCTCTTATGAATCCCTGGACTGGACTGGAGGGTAGGAAATAGGGAACAGAAGAGCAAACATTCAGGAAGTAAAGATGCTTGAAAAAATGATAATTCAGACAAAAACAAGAAAGGAGTGAAAGGAAAATTCATTGCATGTGTCTAGGTGTCACCATCTGCTTTCATATATTGTCACTAAATCTCTCAGCAGGCTAGGTCTTTCTGTCCCAAAAGCCTGAAAACATTCCCCTGCTAGCCAGGCTGGATACCAGGTTCTGCCTCTCGTCTCCGCTCCTAGTGCTAGTAAGCAATAATGGAAGAATTTACGAAAACAACTTCCCCCCTCCTCACCTGAGCAAACACCCAATAAGTGAAGATGTTTGAAAAAAAAAAAAGATACTTCTTGGAGAAAAGAGAGTGGAGGGGAAGTTCATTTGCTGAGCATATGTTAAGTGGCATTATCTGTCCTCACATATTGTCACCAATTCTCTCAGCATTCCTGCTCTTTCAGTCCTAAAGGCTTGCAACCTTTCCCCTGACAGCTGGGCTGTGTATCAAGCCCTGCCTGTGGTCCTCTGTTCCTATACCCACTAAGCAATAGTGGCAGAATCAACCAAAACATCTCCTCCTCCCCTCCCCAACTGGGGAGCAGAGCCAATGAGAGAAGCTCAGGAACCTGCAACTGCACTCACCATTCAATTTCTTTAGGCTCACGGTCCTTCAGAAGCTCTTGCACCTCCTGCCGGCAGCGCTCCTGGTATTCTGGGTGCCTCGCGAGGTTGTACAGGACCCAGGAGAGGCCACTGGCTGTGGTGTCATGGCCTGAGGGGAAGCAAGGCAGGCTTGGGTCTCCAGGTTGCTTCAGCACCAGATGGTGGACAGCGCCAACATATTGAGACCCTCAGGAGGATGGAGGGAGGGGGAAGATGGGCAGAATGGAGTGATCCACAGTCCACCCACCAGGTTCCTGAGACGGAGGATCGTCTGTCTCCACTGTAGTCCCACACTGGGACCCTCACCTGCAAACATGAAGGTGTCAGCCTCTGCTCTTATATCCTCATCTGACAATGGCTTCCCATCTTCATCCTGAAGAGAAAGTAAGACACACACACACACACACACACACACACACACACACACACACACACATATTATACTATCTCTGAGATCCCCGAGTCTAAACTAAGACAATCTCTGATAATCCGATCTTCTTCTGGAAACTCAAACCCACTCTGCACTTCTAGATCTATCTCTCCTGGTCACTGTCACCAGAGCCCCCACTCCAAGGGCTTCCCCCAGCTCCTTTGCCTCCTCTTTGGTCCCTGGTGGCAGGAATTGATGGATCTTGAATACTTTCATATTTCTGCATAATGCAGACTTTCAGAGAAAAAGATACTGGCAATCTAGGGTACAGGATGTTTAAATGGCAATTTGCCTTCGAGTTTAGAAATTATGTATTGCTCCAAAGATACTTGCTCACATTCTAGAGTGGCAAGCTCAGAGAATCTTATCTTTCCAGAAGATGTTTGGGTTACAAAACTATAGAAATTGCCGTCTCACTGGAGATGGGTAGTTTATACTCCAGAACAAAGTGTGCTCTCTCTCTCTCTGTAAGAAAAAAGGAGTATAAGAGCTAGCTGTCCTATATAAGCTATAAGACTCAGAATGTAGCAGCCCCTCTCCTATGGTGCAAATTCTTGTGCATTTACAGGTAAAAACATTGTGTTGCCCTAGGAATGGGGAGACAGCTCTACAGTCCTACTTGACCGGCTGTTATTGCTGTAAATAGCTAATGGGCTGCTGTGGTCCAGTGCTTTGGTGCATCTGTCATCATAGATATAGACAAAGACATAGACATATAGATATACATAAAAATGTGGAAGACTAACTTACTAACTTGTAAGTTGAGTAAAATCTTAGGCTCTTCACAGTTTCAGAATTAGCAGTCCCCTGCAGGCTGCATTCAACAGAGTCATCTCTAAACCCTATCTGGTCACAGGACCTTCCCTTTCTCAAGCATCTCCATGGTTCCCAGTGCCCTTTGGATCAAGTCCAATTTACTTCATCCGACATTTGACATCAAGCTCCATTCTATCACTTTAATTCAGATCATAGAGAAACCCACCTTGCTCAGCAGAAGCACATCAATGAAATCCAAAGTCTTGGACTTGGCTTTGTCTTTGAGGAAGCCATCAATATCCTGAGTGGGGAGGGTGCGGCGCCGCTCCTGGATGACAGCATCTGTGAAATCATGCACCAGGCGGCAGGCCTTGCGGAAGCGCTGCCCATCGTGGGTGAGGTAATACAAAAAGTCCATGTGCTGGAGGAGATGCTGGGTCCTTTTTTCTACAAGGGCACTGAGCTCCAAGATGGTGGCAATATATTCACTGGACCTCCTGCAGGCCGAGGATGGAGAGGGAGGCAACAATTGAACACATGCAAAGCTTTAGGAACTCCCCCTCCAGCAGCCAGGAGCTACCACCTATCAGGAAACTGAATATCCAGAAACAGATGATCCTAGAGACACATAGTGAGTATCAGTCATGAGATTGCCTATCCAGACTCTTCCCTACCTGCACCCTCTTTCTGAGAGTTGCCTCCATGCACCAAGGCACCCAGAGTATAGGTTGGACACCACGTTTCTCTCCTCTGTCTCCCAAACAGTGTCCAGTACTGATCATTTTCCAACACTGTCCACACAACTCAGACTTCATCCCCTTTCAATTCATCCCTGCTCCAGCCCCACCATAACCAACTCTGTCTCTCTGTCTCCCCCGCACCTTCCACCCTGTAATTGCAGCACTTTGGGAAGCCAAGGCAGGCAGATCTCCTGAGGTCAGGAGTTCAAGACCAGCCTGGCCAACATGGCGAGCCCACTCTCTACTAACCATACAGAAATTAGCCAGGTGTGGTGGTGGGCTGTCAGTTTTCCACACAGCTCAGCTCTTACTTTGTAGTTCCATCATCAGCTGAAACTACAAAAGCTCTCTGGAAATCTCTTGATAAACTTCATACCACTGTTCCTGATTTTCAATGTCCTAAATATCTAACTCTGTCTACTTCCACAACCTCATTTCTCCTGTCTGTTGTACATGCTTGGCTCATCCTAACCTTCTTGCTGTTACTCAAACATTTCTACCCACCTGGAAAGACAACACTTTCTCGCTTTCTTGACCTTCAAAGCCCAGCTATGATACAAATCCTCCTGAAAGGTACTTCTGGTCACTTTGCTCATTCCTCTCTCCCCAACTTACTCCCTTTGGTCCGTGGACTCCCATCCCAGGCCCTGGGAAGGAACTCACTCCTGACAATGGCTGTCAAAGCTGAAGATGCATTTCTGCAGACTGTCCAATGTCATGAGGCTGATGTGCTCAAACATGTCCAGACGACTGCTGCCCTCTGAGGCCAGGTGCTGCCACTTGTCCTGGCCAGAGAAGGGAAGACAGCTAGAGCCAGACCCTGCATTCTTGGTGCCCCTCCCCAGCCCCAAACATCAGGATGGACTCCCGACAACCAGCCTCCTGGTCCTCTGCCCCAGGAACCCATTGCCAACTAGGACCAGACTTGGATGGGAGCAGAAGCTGTTGGTTTTAGGAGATGAAGACCCATGGCTGGGAGACCTGCATTCAAGTCTCAGCTCTGCCTCCTATGCTCTGTGTGCCCTTGGTCAACCTGCTGCCCTCCTCTAGGTCTCACCTGTCAAATATTCAATAACAGTGATGACAGTCTGCTTTGGGGCCAGATAAACCAGGATAGAATCTCTGCTCCACCACTCCTAGCTCACTTATTAACTGGTTGACCTCTGTCCAGCTCCCTAATCTCTCTGACCCTCAGTTCACCATCTGCACTAGGGCAAAAATAATCATAACCTCACAGGGTTATTAAAATTAAAGTAGACAACATATATCCTGGCATTGGGACATGGCGTTTTTTCAGGCATATGGTGAGTGCCCAGTAAATGTTCTCTTTATTCATCTCCATTGTGATAAATTCACTTCAAAAATATCCCTGTGTTGGAAGAGGCACTCCTTCATCAACCCTGAGCATCCTTGCTGGGTATGCCACCAATGCAAGACTGATGTTCTTACTTGAGCCATGTCTCAAAGAGTTGTGTTTGCAGAGAACAACCTGGAGAGATAAGGCAATGACTCCCCCTGGATTAATATCAGGCTTGTTTCTGCCGCTATTAAAGCAGATTCCCTACGCCTAGCGCCTCTTGTCTGCCATGCAGTGTAGTGCATGAGCAGGCTGCTATAGGGGCCCATCAGTGTCCCCCATGGAATTTAGGTTGACTCAGAAAAAGGATACAAACCAACAAGAAGTACATGTTGCCTACTGTGCCATGAGTAATCAACTACCCTTTGCCTCTGACCCAGGAGTCTTGTGTCTTCTGTTAGAATGCATGAAACAGTAACAATCTAACTTTTCAGCTTGCAAATTTAAAAAACATCCTGGACACTTCACAAAATCCTGACCCCTCAGTTCTTCACTTCTCCTTATTTTTACACCCTTTGCACAGTAATTTTTCAGCAACTCCCATTAAGAGATGGATTCTATTTTACACCCCTGTGAGTCTGTGCTGGACTTTTGACTTTCTTTGGCCAATACAATGTGGTGAAAATGATGACATAATAACTCTAATAGACCCAAGGCTGCTTGAACTTTGAAACAGTGCAGAGACACGGTCCACAGACATTGCAGCCTCCTCACTGTTTCTCGGAACCCAGTCTCTGCCATGTGAACTATGGGGTGCCTTCTGGAGGCAGAGAATCACATGGGGAAAAGTCCAGGTGTCACAGCTGAGGCCATCCTAGATCAGCCTGAAGCTAGTGAAGCCCCAAACTTGTGAATGAACTGAGCCAGGATGATAGGATGAGCAAAGCTGCCGACCTGATCCACAGCAGCCTGTGTACTAAGAGTGATCCCTTCCACATCCCGAAGAACCAGCCAACTGTCTCAGAGACTCGTCAGCAATTGTAAACCCTTATTGCTCTAAGCCAGTGAGTTTTCAAGTGGTTTGTAATCACCAAAAACGACTCTGCAATCTTCATCTTTACTCTTGCATTTACATGGCTTTCATGAGAAAAACACAGAAACTGACACCGTCTGACTATCTGCTATGTGCTAGGGACGTGACTCTTGCATTATCTTACCACCTTTTAAGTAGAGATTATTAATCCTGTTTTAGAGATGAGGAAACCAAGGTTCAGAGAGGAACAGCAATGGCCCAATGCCACCCAGGAGAGCCAAAATTCCAGAGCAGATCTGTCTGTGGTCCCTCCACCCCAAGACTCCAGCTGGGACCCGGGGTTCAAGGGACTCACGAGCATGATGTTCACACTCTCATTGAAGATCTTTACGTAGGGCTTCAGGATGTTGAAGTGGAAGGCAGGCGTCAGCATCCGACGGCGGTGGCTCCACTTGTCAGCAGCAGCCAGCAGTATCCCTTCTCCTAGCAGGGTAGCCAAGGACAGTGGGCAAGAGCAGCACCTTCCCCACCCCCAACAAGGTCATCCCCAGCCCCTTTCACCTGCAGGCACTCACCCAGCCAGGGCTTCAGGAACCTGATGAAGAGCTCGTCCTTGGGCACAATGGCAGCTGGCATGAATGAGGACCATCAGAGGCCAGGTAGAGAGCAAGAGAGGAAGCTCAGGTGTAAGGGGAGGCTCCCTATCAGCACTTTCCCTGCTCCATGCCCAGGATAGCAGGAAGGGGACGGAGGGCAGAGGAAGAAGGGAGGATAGAGGAAAAAGGACCAGTCCAGGCCGCAGCAGCTCAGTAAAGCAATGACATAAGCTAACAGGGCACAGCACACCCCAGCACACCCTGACATGTCTCCTACAGGGCCCAGCATGTGCAACACCCAAGAACAGCTCCACACTCTACAAAATACCTTTAAAGGGGCCTTTAAACACCTTTAAAGGGACATGTCTGCCCCAGTACTCTCTGTCATCTCCTGACATGGACCTGGGACCCAGGCCGTGTCCCCAACATAAGTTAACATGACATGACATGACACAACACACATGATGATCCCTAAACGACACATCGTCTGACATGGACCTGAGGTAGTCTGACATGACCTCACAGACAGGCCCCAGGTGGGATTTAAATATGATTTCTTAAATGTACTGGACATGTCCCAGGTATAACCAAGACTTTTCTCCAAGGGCGATCGGAATGGATTCTGAGACCTGGCTCAGGAAGACTAAAATCATAATTCTGACAATTCCAAAGGGACCCTGGGTCCCAGACCTTGGACAAGCCATAAACATGGCCATGACATGACAAGAAAAAGAAAACAATTTCAAGTCACAGGTCAGAGAAGCAGAAAGTCTGGGGCATGCCCCAAGTGTCCTTGCCCACAGCTGAGCCACACACATGACGACCTCTCCATATGATCCCAGATAAAACATGCCAGATATAGCCAGGTATAATGTAGAACTCATAGGCTATTTGTGGGACCCCCTCGGGGAAAGGTGAGCTTTCTGACAAGAACTGAGCTACTGGGACCCATAGTTGATACCATAAGAAAAGAGCTGCCTTAAAAGGAAAACTGATGCAGAAAAATGGTGAAATTAAGAAAAGGAAACAGATTCCTGATGACGTTCATTGACACCTGGATCCAGCCATGCCTGAAGACCACCCTCCCTTGACTTTACACTCCTTTGATTCTCTTTATTTGCTTAGAGCACATGAAGTTGAGTTTCTGTTACTCACAACTGAGAGAGACTTCAGCAGCCAGAGAGAGCTGGTGATTTGAACAGTGACTAAGCATTCTGGGGTCAGAGCCATAGTTTCTGTGGGACGCTGCCCCCTCCCCTGCTCATCCTGGTCTGTCCAAGGAGGAGAAGAGCAGAGAACAAGGGGAGATCAACTAGCTGGTGTGGGATCTCCCGTCGGAGATTCCTACAACCTGTAGGAGGAGAGCAGTAAACTTGGTGTGGACGAGTGTCAGGATGAGGTAGCAGGAACTGACCTATCATAGGTGGAAGTCACATCAACAGCAGCCCAGATTCTCCACCAGCCACAAGCACTCCTACCGCTCTGGGCTAAGGGATGGACAAGGCTGATGTCAGGACTGGCAGGGCCCCCAAATACCAATGATGCCCACTGCATCATCCTGCCCCACACTTAAAACTCCTACTCATGAGTCCAGACCCAGCTCCAACAACTCCTCCAGGAAGCCTTCCAGCCTGCCCCAGCAGAGGCCCAGTTGTCCGGGTTGTCACACTCATCTCTCTCTTGCCCACTCCTGACCCCAGGAAGCTAAAACTCTTCCTGTCTAGACCCCTCTCCTCAAGCATGGGCTTTCCTTCAAGAAAGGGCTTTGGATTGAGGCCTTTGGAGTTCCAGTGGTGCCCAGGACACCAAGACAGGGAGCAAATGGCCACGGAAGGAGAAGACATTGAGATGGAAGTCTCAAGGAGGGGCCTGGGTACTGAAGGGACCACACAGAAGCTTAGCCTGCACCCACCACCATAGGCTGTGCATGGGTACCTGAGGCATTGGTGATAAACCGGATGATGTCAGGGTGGCATAAAACGACGAAAGGGATGATGGGACCCAGCCATATCCTAAAGCCTGGGGAATAGGTGGCCGATATCTGGGTCAAGTTCTTCAAGCCCTCCTCTGTAGGACCGATCTGAAAGCAAGTCAGGGGATGTCACCTCCTGTGATGGTTAAATCTAGGCTAAGGGATGCCCAGATAGCCAGTCACACATTATTGCTGTGTGTGTTTGTGAGGGTGTTTCAGGAGAGAATAGCATTTGAGGGTACACTGAG
>CM052668.1:12687259-12733264 GCA_028533165.1 Leontopithecus rosalia | reverse complement strand
ACCGCTGATGCCCATGACCCCTGGCAGAAAAGAGACAAAGGAGGGGAGGGGAGTTATATGAGCCAGATGCTAAAACCAAGGGCAAGAAAAACTGGCCACTTCAGGGAAGAGATGGCAGAGCACTGCACAGCCAGGATGCTCAGAAAGTAGACCTGCTCTGCAGAGACCATGACCGGGCTGTCTGATTGAGGGGCAGGGGGTATCCGGAGTTCAGTCCCTTGGGGCAGCTCTTTGCAGCTGTGCAGAGAGCTCCATCACTGAGGGCACTGGGCTCGAACCAGCATCCTGTACCAGCAGCAATGGGTAAAACCCCACCCAGATAACAGTATCTCTGCTGTGTTAAGCTCACTTCCCAGGACCAAGATGCAAGGAACTGCAGGAGGGAAAGGGCATAGCCCCCTGGTTCCCAAGCACAGCAAGAAGACGTGATATTCAAAATAGACCACCAGTTTGACAAGGGCATCAGCCAATGAAACAGAGGCCCAGGGACCCCTGTAGTGCCAAGAATTAACCCTTTAGTGCCCAGATCACAGAGAGCTCCCGAGTTCATTGTAAAAGGTACCTGGGGCACTGGCTGTTTCCCCAGTAATAAGGAAGTATTTCAACATTTGAACAACTGAGGAACCAAGTTCTGCCAACAACCAGGTGAGCTTCCAAGTGGGCTCTTCCCCAGTTGAGTCTTCAGATGAGACCCCAGCCCTGGCAGATGCCTTAGCTGCAGACTTAGGAAAGGACCCCGATAAGGACACCAAGGGACAGGACATCTGGGTATCTGTCCTGTCCCTTGGTGTCCTTCCTGGGATCAGGACAGCCCCGATCCCAGGAAGAGTCCACCCAGCATCAATAATAATCACCAGAACATCAACAATGACAATAACAGCCAACATTTATCAAGGGTACTTGGGCACTGTGCTGTGTTGAAACAGATCATATCTCTTTCCTGGCTCAGTGATGATGACGAATACAGCCCCTACTCTGCACTGGCTGCCTCATTCTTTGGTGCCAGGAGAGAAAGCAGCACAATGTAAGGCAAGAAAGGGCTGACCCCAGAAGAGGTGAAAGAGGATCCAGGACACAAGATACAAAAGGGGTAAATATGCAGCCGGCAGCACAGTCAGGGTAACCATGGGAACATGCTCAGGTGACATGAAAAAAAAGAACTCAAAAATGCAGGGTCTCCCAGAGACAGCCACTGGGAGACACAGGCACACCTGGAAGGGAAGTGGGGGCTGCAGATCATTCCTGGACTCGGGGAGGCACTCTGCGCCAGGGATTCTCAGTCTTGGTTGCAAGTGAATCACAGGGGGCTTTATAAATTAGCAGGTGGCAGTCAGGAACCGTGGCTCACACCTGTCATCCCAGCACTTCTGAGGCCAAGGCGGGCAGATCACTTGAGGCCAAGAGTTCGAGTCCAGCCTGGCCAACATGGCAGACTAAGGTATTTGTGCCAGGATGGAAACCAGTGCTTTCTGCTTCCTGCACTAAGGAAGCTTTATAAAAAATGTGAGCTGAGCTGAATGGCATGCTTGATGCCATAGCTGATCTTCATTATGGTGCTGCCTCCTTATTTTGTCACCAACTGGTCACAAAGTGTGGACTGTCAAGTGCCCTGTGGACCACGTCAAGTGTGTTTAGACCCCAGTTATGGCATGGTCTAAACACACTCTAAAATTTACTTATTTTGGGCTGGGTGTGGTGTTTCATGCCTGCAATCCAAGCACTGCGGAAGTCCGAGGTAGGTGGATGGATCCCTTGAGGCCAGGAGCTTGAGACCAGTCTGCCCAACCTGGCAAAACCCTGTCTTTGCTACTTAAAAAAAAAAATTGCTGGGCAGGGTGGTGCACGCCTATAATCCCAGCTACTCAGGAGGCTGAGACATAAAAATCCTTTGAACCTGGAAAGCAGAAGTTACAGTGAGCCAAAATTGAGCCACTGCACTCTAGCCTGGGCAACAGAGCAAGACCTTGTCTCAAATAAAATAAGAAGTTTTTAAAATGTACTTATTTTATTGCCTTTCTATCCCCACTAGAATGTCAGCTCCAAGTGGACTGCTGTATCCTCAGTACATAAAACAATGCACAGCAGGTGCTGAACAAATACTTGTCATCCACTGTAAAAAGAAAAACCAAATCATACAGAAAGATATAAAATGAAAAGTATATTGCCTTCTCTTCCATCAGTTCCTCTCCTCCAAAGTGACAGTTCTGTGTATACTTTTAGAAGAAAATGTACAGGCATATAGGTATTTAAAACATATTTTGACAGATTTAAATGGGATCATACTGTATGTAGAGTTCTCTATGTAGTTAATAGTATATCATCTGGGTTCATTCTAATCTGCTGCTGCTTTTTTTTTTTTTTTCGGATTTTGTTTTGAAATGGAGTCACACTCTGTCCCCCAGGCTGAAGTAGAGTAGTATGATCATAACTCACTACAGCCTCAAACTCCTGGGCTCAAGCAATCCTCCTGCTTTAGCTTCCCAAGCAGCTGGGGCTGCAGGTGCACCGCTGCCATGCCTGGCTTGCTTCATTTGTGTTCATGATGCATGCTTGTCAGGCGTGTGGATATGCCCTGCTGGAATTACCTTTCTCCCATTCCTTGCAAAAACAGGTTGTTCCCCGATTCTTACTATTATGATCCATGTTCTGGTGCCTGTCCTGGAGCACGGTGACAGGTCTATCCCTGCCTCGCTGGCTTTGAAAAGTTTAAAGGCAACAGTGGAGGCAGGGCACAGTGGTTTACACCTGTATCCCAGCACTTCGGGAGGCAGAGACAGGGGCAGATCACCTGAGATCAGGAGTTTGAGACCAGCCTGACCAACAGGATGAAACCCCATCTCTTCTAAAAACACAAAATTAGCCAGGTGTGGTGTCTCGTGTCTATAATCCCAGCTACTGTGGAGGCTCCTGAGGCAAGAGAATCACTAGAACCCAGGAGGCAGAGGTTGTAGTGAGCCGAGATCATGCCACTGCACTCCAGCCTGGGCAAGAAGAGCAAAACTCCAATTCAAAAAAAGCAAAAAAAGACAGTACAACTTACCATTTTGCAAAGCTGGCCCCACATCAGCAGACCATATAGAGATGGATGATGAAAATTTCCTGTTAAGCACAGTTAAAAACAGTTAATTGTGAAGGATGACTTCAGATCACGCCCTGTGTTTTTTCTTTGTCTTTTTATTAACTGTGTCATTCTTCTTGTAATGTTGTTCTCATTACAACTATTCCTTCTTGGCCAGGTTGCCAAATTTTTCTGGCAAGTTTCTGTGAAGCAGCGTTAAACATTTTTATAAATATGAAATCTGTCTGTTAAACTACCACCTGCTTCATGTTAGCTCATCCGCAGGTGGAATGTTTCCTTCAACTTTGTGAAAGTATCTTCATCCTGACACTGAATTTTCTTACTCTTACCTAAAATCTCTCAGTCTGGACCTGCAGGACAGATGGTGTTCAAATTTAAGCCTGCATCAGAATCACCTGGGTAGCTTATTATATTTGACTGATTGATTAAGATGGAGTCTCACTCCGTCTCCCAGGCTGGAGTGCCCTGGCATGATCTTGACTGACTGCATCCTCCGCCCCTCAGGTTCAAGCGATTCTTCCACCTCAGCCTTTGGGTAGCTGGGATTACAGGCATGAGCCACTGTGCTGGCTGATAGCTTGGGACTATAAAACACAGCTTGCTGGGCCCCACCCAGGTTTTCAGTTTAGTAGGGCTGGGTGGGTCCTGAGTATCTGCATTCCTAACACATCCCCAGGTGCTGCTGCTGCTGCTGCTGGTTCAGGTCGACACATAGAGACACACTGGAGTGGATCCTCACTACTCGAAGTGCGGTCCAAGGAACAGCAGCCATGGCATCACCTGGTGCTTGTTAACAGTGCGGAATTTTAGGCCTCAGCCCAGATCCACCGAAACAGAATCTGAAGTGTAACCAGTTCTCTAGGTGGTATGTATGGACATTAAAGTTCAAGACACACTGGAAGAAAGTAGGAGTAAGGAAACCTTTTCTGGAAACACTTTGAGCATTCCGGGCCATATGGCCTTTGTCACAAATACCTGTCTCTTCCAGCAGAGTGGAAAAGCAGCCTTAGATAATACGGAAATCGATGGGTGTGACTGTTCCTGTAAAAATGTATTTAGAGAAACTAAAATTTGAATTTTACAGAATTTGCATGTGTCATGTAATATTGTTGGTTTTTTTTCCACCGTTAAAAATATGAAATCCGGCTGGGTGTTGTGTCTCATGCCTGAAATCTCAGCACTTTGAGAGGCTGAGGCAGGTGGGTTGCTTCAGACTAGGAGTTTGAGACCAGCCTGGCCAACATGGTGAAACGTGGTCTGTATGAAAAATAAAAAAATTAGCCAGGCATGGTGGTGCACACCTGTTGTCACAGCTAGTCAGGAGGCTGAGGCAGGAGGATCACTTGAACCCAGGAAGCGGAAGTTGAAGTAAGCCAAGATCATGCCACTGCACCCCCAGCTGGGCACAAGAGTGAGACGCTGACCCTCACAAAAAAAATTACCTGGGTGCAGTGGAGCATGACAGTCATCCCAGATTCTAGGGAGGCTGAGGCATGGGAATTCTTTGAACCCAGGAGGTGGAGGTCGCATTGAGCCGAGGTCATACCACTGCACTCCAGCCTGGACAAGTGAGTAAGACTCTGTCTCCAAAAAAATTTAAAAATGAAATCCATGCTGAGCTCATGAGCCGTATGTGGACCTCAATCCATCTTGGCCAGCCCCTGGCTTAGAGGAATGTTCTTCTGAGAATCAGGTTACCTGCCACATTCTACTGCCAGCTCACAGTGTGACCCAGAAGCCGGTTAGCTCACCTCCCTGGCTCTTGAGTTTGTCATATGAAAAAATGAAGGGGTTAGATCCCAAGCATATCAAACACTGGGCCCTGCCCTCCCTTCTGATGCGCACAGTAGACACCCACAGTCACTCATGGTGAGTTACATTCAAGCAGCCCTCCAGGGGACTGCTGCCAGTGGACTGGAGTTGAGCAAGAAATGGCATCTCGTTGCTCTTCTGTGACTCCATGTTCCCTAAGATCACTTCTAGCTCCAGTGCCCCTGCATTCTGCCTTGTATATCACATTCTTTTATACTCTAGTCCCCTGACTTTACCAGGATGCACTGATGAACTCTTTTTTTTTTCCTTCAATTTTTATTTGGATTTTTAGTAGAGATGGGGTTTCTCCATGTTCAAGGTCAGGGTGGTCTTGAACCCCCAACCTCAGGTGATCCGCCCACCTCAGCTTCCCAAAGTGCTGAGATTATAGGTGTGAGCCACTGTACCCCGCCTTTCTCTCTCTTTTTTCTTTTTTTTTTTTTTTTGAGATGAAGCCTCACTCTGTCACTCAGGCTGGAGTGCAGTGGCACAATCTCGGTTCACTGCAGCCTTCACCTCTTGGGTTCAAGCAATTCTCCTGCCTCAGTCTTCCAAGTAGCTGGGAGTACAGGTGTATGCCGCCATGACAGGCTAATTTTTTTTATTTTTAGTAGAGACGGGGTTTCACTGTGTTGCCCAGGCTGGTCTTGAACTCTTGAGCTCAGGTGATCCATCTGCCTCAGCCTCCCAAAGTGCTAGGATTATAGGCGTGAGCCACCACGTCCATCCTTTTTTTTTTTTTAATTGAGACAGACTCTCACTCTGTCACCCAAGCTGGAGTGCAGTGGCACCATCTCAGCTCACTACATCCTCTGCCTCCCAGGTTCAAGTGATTCTCATGCCTCAGCCTCCCGAGTAGCTGGGATTACAAGTGAGCATCACCACACCCAGCTATTTTTATATTTTTAGTAGACAGGGTATCATCACGTTAGCCAGGCTGGTCTTGAACCCCTGACCTCAGGTCACCCACCCACCTCAGCCTCTGAAAACACTGAGATTACAGGCATAAGCCACTGTGCCCAGCCAATAGTTCGTTCTTGTACATAACATAGCATTCAGTTGTGTATATGCACATATGGGTACTTCTGTCTGTTCACTTGCTAATAGATGTCTGGCTTACTTCCAGTTTGGGTTACCACAAACAAAGTAGCTAAGAACGTTCCTCTATCAGTCTTTTATGAACATATGTTCTCAGCTCTCTTGGGTAGATATCTGGGAAGAGAGTGACTGGCTATATGGCCACTATGTCTAACTTAAAAAAAAAAAAAAACTGCCAAACTCCTCCAGAGTCACAGAAGCATTTTATATACATGCCAGCAGAAACCACAATCCAAAATGGCCCTAAGCTCTCAGTGGCCATACACACACAAGAGAACATAAAACCATTACACACAAACCAATGAAGCACTGAGTTTCTAAAGCCAAAGATAGAAGCAGGCAGGGAGATTGCTCACACCTGCTTTTTTTTTTTTTTGAGATGGAGTCTCACTCTATCCCCCAGGCTGGAGTGCAGTGGGACAATCTTGGCTTACTACCACCTCTGCTTCCTGGATTCTCGTGCCTAAGCCTCCCAGGTAGCTGGGATTACAGGTAAGCACCACCACAGCCAGCTAATTTTTGTATTTTTAATACAGATGGGGTTTCACCATGTTGGCCATGCTGGTCTCGAATTCATGACCTCATGTGATCCTCCTGCCTCGACCTCCCAAAGTGCTTTGATTACAGGCATGAGCCACCGGGCCCCACGACACCTGACTTTTGAGAGGGAGTCATTCCAGGATGAAGAGAGGTTATAAAGGGGTCCAAGAAGCCATGCAGACCCCTCAGCCCAGGCCTCCCTCACCTGGTCCTCGAGCCTAGGACACCCAGCAGCCCAGAGCTGCACAGGCTTCATTCCCTTCTCCACTTAACTAAAGGGATCTGGGTGTAAGGGGCCACACCAGGAAATTCCAGCATACGACATGGTTGTTCTTGTTACTTCCTCCAGTTCCACAGGGGTTACAGGTGTCAGATCTGGCTTATGTCTCTGGGAATAAAGCAAGCGATCCGTCTATCAATGTCCCTAGGAAATGACGCCCTGGTCCCAAGCTAAGAATCCCTAAACACCAAGGTACTCACAGAGCCAGCCCCCTTTCGGGTGGCCCACTTTCAAGCCCAATGAGCCAGTTCTCACCACACCCTCCCTGGCAAGACGGAAGTGTAGAGATGAATAAATACAACTTGTACAACTAAAACCTGCCCGGCATTTACTCAGGACTAGGGCACAGCTTATTATGACATTTTTCTCACTGAATTTTCAGAAAATGCTATGGGCAATAAATAGAGACTCATGCCTGTAATCTCAGTACTTTGGGAGGTCAAGGTAGGTGGACTGCTTGAGCTCAGGAGCTCAAGAACAACCTGGGCAACGTGGAAAGACTCCATCTCTACATAAAAAAAAATTAGCCAGGTGTGGTAGTGAGTGCCCATAGTTCCAACTACTCATGAGTCTGAAGTGGGAGGATCACTCCAGCCTAGACGATGGAGGCTGCAGTGAGCTGAGACGGCGCCACTGCACTCCAGCCTGGACAAAAGAGAGACCCTGCATCAAAATAAATAAATAAAATGGAGGCTCCCAGTGAGGCATGAGGGAACTTCATGGACAGGCCCCACCCAGGTCTCCCTGCCTTCACTCTCATCCCTAATATCCACCTTCCCCGGGGCAGCCTGGGTTGTTATAAACCAGAACTCAGCTGGGTATGGTGGCTCACACCTGTATTCCCAGCTACCTGGGAGGTCAAAGCAGGCAGATCACCTGAGGTTGGGAGTTTGAGACCAGCCTGACCAACATGGAGAAACCCTGTCTCTACTCAAAAGTCAGAATTAGCTGGGTGTGGTGGTGCATGTCTACAATCCCAGCTACTCGGGAGGCTGAGGCAGGAGAATCACTGGAACCCAGGAGGCAGAGGTTGCGGTGAGCCGAGATTTCATCATTGCACTCCAGACTGGGTGACAAGAGTGAAATTCTGTCTCAAAAACTAAATATATAAAGTAATGAAATAATAAATAAATGAATAAAGAAATCAGGCATGGTGGTGAACAACTGTAATCCCAGCTACTCAGGAGGCTGAGGCACAAGAATCACTTTAATCCAGGAGGTGGAGGTTGCAGTGAGCTGAGATGATGCCACTGCACTCCAGCCTGGTGACAGAGCAAGACTCCATCTCAAAAAAAAAACTGTGTCTGTTTTGTTCCATTCTCTGACCCCTCAGACACTAAACATCACTAAGCACAAAAACAGTCAGTTTCACCTGCTCAATGCATTAAGGGCCAGGTCAGTGGAGGAGCTTCTTGATTCAAACTCAGTCCTCCTCCTGAGGCTCTGCCTCTCCCACGGTATGGAGCAACCTGCTCACCTGGCAAGCTCCCGGGAACACAAAGGTGGGCATCCTTCTTCCATGAAAGGAAGCTGAGCCAGGCAATCGGCAGAGGCATGGGTGATAAGGAATGCTGAAGCCCATGCTACAAATGTGGCTTTCACAGCAGGTGAGACTGAAGGAATCCAGGTGATAGGTGATGTTAGCAGTCAACTTGATGGGGTTAAGATATACACAGATGGCTAGTAAAGTGTTATTTCTGGGTGTGTGCCTGTGAGGGTGTTTCCAGATGAGACTGATGTTTGAATCAGTGGACTGAGTAAGGAGGATCCATCCTCTCCCCATGTGGATGGGGACCACCCAATCAGCAGAGGGTCCAGACACAAGAAAAAGTCAGATAAATGGATAACTCATGTGATCTCTCTTCTGTAGACAGGATGTCCTGCCCCTGGACATCAGAACTCCAGGCTGTCTGGCCTCTGGACTCTAGGACTTACCCCAGTGACTCCAGGTTCTCAGGCCTTTGGCTGTGGACTGAGAATTCCACCATCAGCTTCCCTGGGTCTGAGATCTTCAGACTTGGTCTGAGCCATGCTACCAGCTTCCTGGTTCTCCAGCTTGCAGATGGCCTAGCATGGGATGTCTCCATAATCACGTGATCCAATTTCCCCAGTAGGTCCCTTCTCACCCTCAATCCATCCACTTATCCATCATCTATCAACCATCCATCAATCACCAACTACCTATCCTCTATCCATCCACCTATCATATATCCATCTACCATCTATCCATCTATCATCTACCTAACATCTACCAATCTATCATTTATCCATTTATCCATCCATTCATGCTACTAGTTCTGTCTCCATGAAGAACTGTGATAAACAGGGACCCCACCTCTGCCTGCCAATGATCTTCAACAGGGTCATGGACATGGGCCATTTCCATACGGTGCTCAGCCACAGAGGCCCAGGCTCTATCTGCCTCCCACGAGACAATTTCTCCCATCACCTGGACCACCCAAACAGCCTCCCACCAGGGTCATGAGGTCCTCTGCTGATGTCCTAGTGGCTGGCACCATGGATGTCCCAGATTTCCACCCACCATCTGGGTCTGACTGAAGGCCTATATCCTGGGCATCCCCCGTATAGAATGAGGAACTGAAACCCGGGTCTGAGGTTTTCTCTGTAAAGCCAACAGGTCTGTGGGGAATCCAAAGCACCAGGCTGGCCCTGTCATGGCTTACTAAGCTTACCCTGGAACAGGCAACAGAAACAGAAACAGCCCCCATGGCCACAATCCACTGCCTCCACATCACTTGCAATTTCATGTTCCAGCTCGTCTGGGCTCAGGATGCATCTTGCGTCCTTTAATTGGCAGTTGCTTTTCTTCCTGTTACACAGAATAATAACCTATTGTGCAACTGATGGTATCTCAGATTTGAAGAGTTAAGGTATGTGCAGTGGAGGCCCTGACCTGATTCCCAAAAGAATGACAGAGGTGGCGCAGTGGGGCACGCCTTACGTAGGGGGTAGAGTCTAAAATCCAGTACAGCCAAAATCACCCACAAATGGGGCTTCTTTGGCTAAACTAACATGCATGGTCAGCTTGGTGTGCTGGACAGAAACACCCTCAAACAGCAGGAACACACAGGATGCCAGATGCTCAGAAAGAGACAGAAAAAGTGAGACTGACTCAAGGAGGGACAGTCACGTGTCATGGCAAACTGCATCAACTGCCTGCTGGGCAGCGTTTTTCTCTCTTCTTTTCTTGAGACAGAGACTTGCTCTGTCTCCCAGGCTGGACTGCAGTGGTGCGATCCTGGCTCACTGCAACTTTCACCTCCTGGGACCAAGCGATTCTCCTACCTCAGCCTCCTAAGTAGCAGGGATTAGAGGCACCTGCCACCACACCCAGCTAATTTTGTATTTTTAGTAGAGATAGGGTTTCACCATGTTGGCCAGGCTGGTCTCAAACCCCTGACCTTGTGAGCCACCATGCCCAGCTTCTCTCTTCTTTTCTGCCCAGTTGCCTTAATGACTTGTGAGATTTTACCCCATTTGGCAGAAAAGCAAACTGAGGCCTGGAGGAGAAGCAAGAACCATAAAGCTTATAACACTGCCAGGGCCGCAGCCTGGATTCAGTCCACAAGGGCAGGAAGTAGGAAACCGGGGCACCCTGGAGGACAAGGAAACTCACACTTACTTCCTAGACTTAACGCATTCCTTCTTTCAGTTCTTTCCCAAACAGGCACGACTTGTTCGAATGTGTCCTCCTTATTTTAAGGACCAGAGCCCACTGCTCTCCAGGGACTGGTGGTAGCCCCGGACAATCAACCTGAGGCCAAGACACAAGGGGGTTAGGCAATGAGAGTCAATGAGAGGAGGAGGAGGACGGGGCTCACTCACTCCACACGCACGCCGATGCTGCGGCCCTGCACAGCACAACTGCCCACTGCGAACGCAGGCAGCCACGCAGCGGGGGATGTCTGAATGTGGACAGACATCTCACACGTTACAAGGTTCTCACAGCTCATTCTGTTGGGTCATGCAGGAAAAATGGCTTTCTTTTAGGGGAGTGCATTCAAAAGATTTAGGGAAAAAAGATGATTTAGGAGGGAAATATCAAGATGGCTCTAATTCACTCTTTTTTATCATTCATTCATTCATTTATTTATTTTCTTGTTTTTTGTTGTTTTGAGACGGAGTTTTGCTATGTCACCCAGGTTGGAATGCAGTAGTGTGTTCTCAGCTCACTGTAACCTCTGCCTCCCAGGTTCAAGCAATTCTCCTGCCTCAGCCTCCCAAGTCTGGGACTACAAGCGCACACCACCATGCCTAGATACTTTTTTATATTTTAGTAGAGACAGGGTTTCACTGTGTTGCCTAGGCTAGTCTCAAACTCCTGAATTCAGGCAATCCACCTGCCTTGGCCTCTCAAAATGCTGTGATTACAGGCATGAGCCACCATGCTCAACCTCATTCTTTTATTTGGGGACAGGGTCTCATTGTGTCACTCAGGATGGAGTACAGTAGCACGATCACAGCTCCCCACAGCCTCCAGCTTCTGGCCTAGAGCAATCCCCCCACCTCAGCCTCCCAAGGAGCTGGGACTTGAGGTGTGAGCCATTATGACTGACTAATTTTTTTTTTTTTTGACAGAGTCCTCCCTATGTTGCCTAAGCTGGTCTTGAGCTCCTGAGCTCACGCAATCCTCCCACCTTGGCCTCACAAAGTGTTGAGATTATAGCCGTGGGCCAACATGCCCAACCAACTTTTTAAAATTTTACATTAAAAAAGGCTAATATATGGGCCAGGCCTAGTAACTCATGCCTATAATCCTAGCACTTCAGGAGGCTGAAGTGGGTGGATCACCTGAGGTCCAGGAGTTTGAGACCAGCCTGGCCAACATGATGAAACCCCATCTCTACTAAAAATATAAAAATTAGGCAGGTGTGGTGGTACATGCCTGTAATCCCAGCTACTAAGGAGGCTGAGACAGGAGAATGGCTTAAACCCAAGAGGCAGAGGCTGCAGATCACACCACTGCACTCCAGCCTGGACAACAGAACAAGACTCTGTCTCAAAAAAAAAAAAAAAGGTTAAGATGTAGGCTCTACATATCTTTACCGCCCCGCCACGCCAAAAAATGGGGATATCCCCTTACAATCCAGGACATGCTTATGTAACTAGAGCACAATTTTCCAAAACAAGAATGAATGTTATTAGCAAGCATCCAGTGTCCTGCAGTCATATACAAATTAATCAACTGTCCCAGTGATGCTCTTTAATAGTAATTTCAAGAAATTATTTGAAACATCTCATCTTTTAAAAAGATGTTTACAAAAAGTTCATAGAGACAAAAATGAGACTGGGCATGGTGGCTCCTATGATCCCAGCACTCTGGGAGGCTGAGGTGGAAGAATCACTCGAGCTCAGGCTTTGGAGACCAGCCTGGGCAACATGCTGAAACCCTATCTCTGCAAAAAAAAAAAAATGGCAAAAGTGTGCTGGGCATGGTGGAGTGTGCCTATAGTCCCAGCTACTCGAGAGGCTGAGGCAGGAGCGTCACCTGAGCTCATTAGATCAAGACTGCAGTGAGCTACAATTGTGCCACTGCACTCCAGCCTCAGTGACACAGCAAAACCTGTCTCCAAAAAAACAAAAAGATGATGCATATTAGGGTTAAAAAAAAATTCTTCAAATAATCCTCAATAAGATATTGAAAATGGGCAGAAAAAGATGTACGAAAAGAAAATGACAAGGTGGCTGGGCACTGTGGCTCACACCTGTAATCCTAGCACTTTGGGAGGCCGATGCGGGTTGGTTACCTGAGGTCAGGAGTTCAAGACAAGCCTGCCCAACATGGCAAAACCCTGTCTCTGCTAAAAATACAAAACCTCACCAGGCATGGTGGCGCACGCCTGTAATCCCAACTACCTGGGAAACTGAGACAGGAGAAGCACTTAAACCGAGGAGGCAGAGGTTGTAGTGAGCTGAGTTTGTGCCACTGCACTCCAGCCTGGAAGACAGAGCGAGACTCCGTCTCAAAAAGAAAAGAAAGAAGACCAGAAGGAGGCGTACTAAAACGGTGACAGTGCTTGCCTCTGGGTGTTTCCTTACTGCTGATCTGCAAATTTTTTTTAACCCAAGTTTCCTATGATGACACAGTATTATTTCTCTAAGGAGCGGAGAGCAGGAGGGGAACAATGTCAATAATAACTATACCTAATATTTAAAAAACCCAAATCTGTCAGATTGAACATGTCTAGGTAAGAAATAAAAAAAATAAAAACCCAAATCTGCAGCTAAAGCAAGAGCAGTCCAGTGTATGGCTGTCCCAGGCCAAGCCTTCCGCAGAGATTTAAGCTGCTCATGGCTCATGTGTTTATCACATTCAAGGTGATGGACTTGCAGGACAGAGTTGGTGTCTCTGAGACCACATGGCCAGCACAGGCAGATTCAAGACAACTCTACAGAAGAGCGAAGGAGAAAGAAGTCAAAGGAGGAGCTCAGCATGTTCATTCATTCATTCACTCATTCATTCATTCATTCATTCATTCATTCCCCACCATCTCCCTGAGGTCTTGGGGGCCCAGCCTTAACCTGTGATCCCCTAGAGGGTGATCTTGGACAGGAAGGAGGCACTGAACTCTGGGCAAGGATACTAGTGGAAAGAAAGAACGGGTTAGCGAGGAAGAGGAAAAGGAACAATTCAACTTTTCATCCAGGCCAGAGCTTAGCAGGGAGTAGTCAGCTGCCCATTCTTCCTTCAAGAGGACCAGCGTCTGCTCCATACCATTCTGTACCCCAAAAGGATTCTCTCCTAAGCCCCAGGAGAAAGAAACTCACAGCAGCTTCTCCCGTTTCACTCAACAGAGTGTCTCCCACGCGCAAGCACAATACAACAAGCTATCAACCTGCTTTATCTTCTATCCCCGCAACAATGCTAGGAGCTGGTGTTACCGTCATTCCCACTTTACTCATTCATTCAACAAATATTTTCTGAGCATCTACTATGTGCTAGGCACTCTACAAGGTACTACAGGGTTACCTCAGATCCCTATGACAACCTCATAAGCTGGTATTACTATTGTCCCCATTTTCCTCATTGAGTCACTGAATATTTATTGACACCTACTATGAGCTAGACAAGCTACCAAGAACTTATATACTTGCATTATTTTATATCCTCATGGAATGCTATAAACATGGTATTACTGTTATCTCCACTTCATTCACTCATCCAACAAATATTTCCTGTGCACCATCCATGTGCCAAGCACCCTACATACAAATCTAAACAAACAGAAATGGCCCCTGCCTGTATGGAGCTTGTGGTCCACTGCAGTAATCATCAGTAATACCTGCCAAGATTCTCTACTCTTAATAGCTAGCTCTAAGTGCTTTACACAAATTACCCTATTTAATCTTCATCCCCACTTCACAAGGTAGGTCAAAGTATTATATCATTCCTGTTTTGCAGTTAAAAGAAACTGGGGACCAGAGATGAAATGATTTGTTCAAAGTCCCACAGCTAGAAGTGGTGGAGACAGGATGGGAGCCCTGAAGAGTCAGGTTCCAGAGAGACATGCATCAAATGATCACACGAACAAATGCAAAACTGCAACTTCTGGGCCGTGATATGTGTCCGGAAGGTAGAGAAATATGACCAATGAGACCAAGTCTGCACGTGGGGGCTGCTCTGGTGTACCAAGGTCAGAGAAGGCTCCCCCAAGGAAGACAGTCAAGCTGGTGCCTGAAAGATGAGTAGAGGAGAACTAAGTAATGAGAAAAGGCAAGGCACTCCCAGCAGACAGCAGTGTGTGCAAAGGCCCGGTGGTAGGAGGAAGCATGGCAGACTCCAGGAACCAAGAGGGGGCCTGAGCAGTCTACACCAAAGGCTGTGCACAGTCTACACTGCAGGCCACATATTTTGGTATTCATTCTAAGGGCAAGGAAAAGTACTGAGAGACTCTAAGCAAGCTACCAAAGAACTTATCTCCCAGAGGCACGAAGATGAGCCCCAGCTCAACATACAGGCAAGGAAAGGAACCAACAGAGTCCTAGGATGACAGACCAAGCCTGGCTTTCAACACAGATGCGTTCAGGTCAAAATTCTGAAACACAAGCTTTAAGCAGGAGAGGAAGAAATGTCACCACGTAGCAATGACAGCTTTAGCCAGGGACTCCACTCAAAGTCCCAGCCTTGTGCAGAGATAAGGCATTTACGGAACCCGATAAGGCAGCATACTCTCCTCAAGTGGTTTCCACATCCAAGCTGGGCATGCTTTTTAAAAGATACTGTATCCTGGCAGGGTGTGGTGGTTCACGCCTGTAATCCCAGCACTTTGAGAGGCCAAGGTGGGCAGATCACTTGCAGTCAGGAGTTGGAGATCAGCCTGGCCAAAACCCTGTTTCTACTAAAAATACAAAAATTAGCTGAGAGTGGTGTCTCACAACTGTAGTCCCAGCTACTCAGGAGGCTGAGGCAGGAGACTCACTTGAACCCAGGAGGCAGAGGTTGCAGTGAGCTGAGATCCCACCACTGCACTCCACTTTGAGGACCCTGTCTGTATCTGGGCCCTATCCCCACCAGGGATTCTGATCAAGCTGGTTTGAGGTGCGACTGGGGCACTGAAACTTTGTTTTTGTTTTAAATGTTTCACATTCTTCTTGCAAAAGTGGCTGGGCAGGAAATACGCAAGATAAGCCAAGAACATTGTGTCACACTGGACAACACAGAAACTAAACAGTATTGTTAGCAGGCCCAAGAGCCAAGCAGAAGTGGCACTGCAGGCTAAAAAAGGGACAATTTGAGCTTGAACAAGGAGAGTAAGTGCAACGGGCTGAAACGTACCATGTATGTTTTGTTTTGTTTTCAGACTGAGTCTTGCTCTGTCTCTCAGGCTAGAGTACAGTGGCGAGATCCCGGCTCACTGCAACCTCCGTCTCCTGGGTTCAAGTGATCCTCCCACCTCCGACTCCCAAGTAGTTGAGATTACAAGCATGAGCCAAGACACTGGGCTAATTTTTGTATTTTTGGTAGAGATGGGGTTTCACACTGTTGGCAACCAGGCTCGTCTTGAACTCCTGATCTCAAATGATCCACCCGCTTCGGCCTCCCAAACTGCTGGGATTACAGAAATGAGCCACTGCGCCTGGCCAAAAACCTCCATTTTTACTTAAGGTTTTAATGATTAATTTCACATTATAATGTGAAAAGTAATGAGTCCCTGGCAATCTTATCCAAAAAACTGGGGCTGATTACAAAGCACTACTTTGCTCAGTCCCGTTTTCCTTCAAATCACCTATTCTGAGTACATACACCAGTTTCATTTTCCACCCCTGTATAGGGAGGGGCAGTAAATACTACTAGGGAAAAAAACATAATTAGCACCAGTACAAACTCAGGGTTTCCAACCTGAGCATAAGCATTGCTTTGTAATTTTTATCCATCCCAGGTTATAGTCTCCTATTACCCCAAAATGAAATCTCAAACAAATGTCCTTCATTCTGCATAAAACCCACGCTGGCCGCTCAGCGGAAAACATCAACCATAAATTATGGATCTCTTCTCCTTTACCTTCACACCATTGATCTCTTGCACTGACTGTGCTTATTACCATGTACGTCCAGCATTAGACTGGACCCCTAGAGAAGAGGAACTCACATTCATTTCTTGGTCCCGAGGGCCAAACTCCAAAGTGCAATCAAGGAAAGAACTAACTGCAATTCTTTCGAGTTCTGAATTCGTGTTCCTCTCAAAAATGGCAGTGTGTATTCAAGCTCTGCTTCTTTTCCTGATCCAGTTCTCCACCTCTGGGGCTCTTACAAAATAGGCCAGGGAGTCAAAAATGTCTAGAGATTACTCCCACATGGTAATCTTTGCAAATAAAACTCTTAGACCTAACCTTACATTAATAAAAATTTCATGGTATTTTTTGTGTGTGTGTGTGGAGACAGGGTCTTGCTCTATCACCCAGGCTGGAGTATGATTACAGCTCACTGCAATCTCATCCTCCTGAGCTCAAGCAATCCTCCCCACCTCAGCCTCCAAGCACAAGCCAGCATGTGTGGCTAATTTTTTTGTAGAGATAGGGTTTCACAATGTTGTCCAGTCTGGTCTCAAACTTCAGGGCTCACAGGATGCACCTGTCTCAGCCTCCCAAAGTCCTGGGATGACAGGCGCGAGCCACTGTGTGCAGCCCTAATACCATATTTTAATTGTGTGTTGGATTGAAGGAAGAAATGGGGACTCCATTTTCTTTCATTTCCCAGTCCTAACGGGTTTTAAACACACCAACATTAAAGTTTAAATGCCCTAGAGCTGAAAAAGAGATTTCAAAACTTGCCAGTCTCACAGTATCTGGTATAAGTTGAAGTAAAATAATAAAATGCAAGATTTGAGTGAATTTTGCATCTTTAAAAATGAAATCAGAATAATCTGGGAAAAGATTTCAGAGATAAAAACATGGTTTGCCGAATTTAAAACAGCAATAGAAGCAATAAGTAGCAGATGAAATATTACCAAACAAAAATTAGTAACATAAAAAAATCAGTAATTATCCCACAACTCCAATCAAAAGGACAAAATAGATTAACAAGATGAAAGAAAAAAATGTTACAAATATACAGATCAACCTTACCAATACTGTGTATAGAAAGAAAACTGTATTTTTTTGACAAATGTATTGAGCATCGAGCATACTACACCCATGATACAATAGAGAATCAGAAAGACATGAAATGTGTCTTCACAACATTCACATTCTAGAACAAATGAAGCTGAAGTAGTAACCAAAGAAATAACTGAAGAAAACTATGCTTATGAAGAAACGGGGCAGGAAGGAAAGGAAAAAAATAAATGTGTACATTTTATGTGTTAGCCAATTTTAAGGCAAAGAGATTCTGACAGAATTTCAAACATTTCAGAAATAAAGTAAGTATCCTTCAAGCACGGTGAGGACTGTCTGGGGTAATCAAGTTTTTTAAAAATCTGGGTGGCAATGTTTTAAAACAAATATCACGTGTGGACAAGGGTATGGTTAAATTGGCACTCCCACACATTTGAAGTGGGAACATAAACTGTTTTACTTTTCTAGATGTAAATTTGACAATTCTACTTCATGTAAAGCTTAAGAACCACTATCTTCTCCCAGGCATGGTAGCTCCCGCCTGCAATCCCAGCACTTTGGGAGGCTGAGAAAAGCGGATCACTTGAGGTCAGGTGGATCACCTGAGGTCAGGAGTTCCAGACCAGCCCCATGGTGAAGCTTCATCTCTACTAAAAATACAAAAATTAGCTGGGTGTGGTGGTGTATACCTGAAATCCTAGCTACTTGGGAGGCTGAGGCAGAATTGTTGAACCCAGGAGGCAGAGGTTGCAGTAAGCAGGGATTATGCCACTACACTCCAGCCTGGGCATCAAAGTGATACTGTTAAATCAATTAATCAATCAATCAATCAATCCTTACTAAAGTTTCTTATACCTTTCCCATCCCCTTCCATTATTTGTGCTGTTGTCATACCTTTTACTCCCATGTGTTATAAAACTTATAATGCATTATTATTTTTGCTTTAAACAACTATCTTTTTAAAGCTACTATTTCTTTAATTCACAGTGTTGTGCAACCATCACCACTAATTGTAGAACATTTCCATCACGCAAAAAGGGAAATCCTGTACCTGTTAGCAATCACCCTCAATACAAGAGTCTTTTAAAGAGATTAAAAAAGAAAAAATATTGTCTTATTTTTACTTCCACATTAGTTCTAGCACTTCTCAATCTTTTGTGGAGATCTAAATTTCCATTTTAAATCATTTGCCTCCTGCCTGAACAATTTCAACATTTCTTGTGGAGGTCAGCCGGCAACAAGTTCCAGTAGGCCTTTCTTTTTTGAGACAGGGTCTCGCTCTGTCACCCAGGCTAAAATGCAGTGTGGCTCAATTACAGCTCACTGCAGCCTCTGCTTCCCGGGCTAAAGCAATCCTCTCACCTTAGTCTCCCAAGGAGCTGGGACCACAGGCACGCGCCACCATGCCTGCTGATTTTTGTATTCTTTGTAGAAATGGGGTTTGCCAAGTCACCCAGGCTGGTCTCGAAATCCTGGATTCAAGCAATCCTCCTGCCTCAGGCTCCCAACCTGCTGGGATTGCAGGTGTTGGCCACTGGACCCAGCCCCAGTAGGCTTTTTTTAAAAAGTACCTTAAAGGTGTCTCTCCAGGCCAGGCACAGTGGCTCACACCTGTAATCCCAGTAATTTGGGAGGCCGAGGCAGTCAGATCATGAGATCAGGAGTTTGAGGCCAGCCCTGCCAACATAGTGAAACCCTGTCTCTACTAAAAATACAACAATATTAGCCAGGTGTGGTGGCATGCACCTGTCATCTCACCTACTTAGGAGGCTGAGGCAGGAGAATCACTTGAACCTAGAAGGCAGAGGTTGCAGTGAGCCGAGATCAGGCCACTGCACTCCAGCCTGGGCAAAAGTGAGATTCCGTCTGGGGCGGGGGGAGGTGGGGAGGTGGGGAGGTGGGGGGTGGGAGGGGCGGAATTAAAGAGGTCTCTCCATTATATTTTGATTTGCTAAATTTCTGATGAGAAGTCGGCTGTCATTCTTATCTCTGTCACTCTGTACGTGATGCGTATTTTTTCTCTGCCTGCTTTCAAGATTTTCTCTTTATTATTGGTTGTCAACAACGTGATGATGATGTGCCTTGGTGTGGTTACCTTTATAGTTATTCCTCTTGGGATTCTTAAATATGTGGGCTTATAGTTTTCACCAAATTTCGAAATTTTCTGGTCATTATTTTTTACAATCTTTTTTCTGTTCTCCCCTTTCCCTCTTTTCTGGGGCTCCAATTACATACATGTTAGACTGTTTCTATCTCTAACAACTGTCTTTGTTATAGTCATTGATGCTCTATCGATTTTTCCATTCTTCTTTCTGTTCTCATTTTGGACAGTTTCTATTGCTGTCTTGAAGTTCACTGATGTGCAGTGCCTCACTACTGCTAATGCCATCATTGTACTTTAAAATTTATTTCCAACTCTAGGTGTTCTGTTTGGGTCTTTTAAAAATATACCTTCCAGTTCTCTTCCCATTATGTTAACCATCTCGTCTACTTTTCTGAACTGAGAGCATATTTATAATTGCTCTTTTCATGTCTTTGTTAATTCCATCATCTCTCATTTCTGGATCTAGTTCTGATGACTGTTCTCCTGATTATGTCACTTTTCCTGGTTTGTTGCATGCTTGGTCATTTTATTGAATGCCTAACATTATGAGTTTTGTGTTTTGGATTTTATATATTCCTTTAAATAGCACTGGACTTTGATCTCGCACACAGGTAAGATTCTTTCGATTGGCTGTGTGAGATTAATCTTTACATCTTCCAAGACTTGCTTTTTCATTGTTAGAGTAGGTCCAGAGCAGCCTTAAACTTAGGGCTAACTTAGCCTCATTACAAAAGGCCATGCCCTTTTGATGCCCTTGTATATACTCTGGCTAATGGCAACACAGACTATTCCAGCTCTGTGTGAGTTCCAGGGATCGTTTGGCCTGCTCCTTTCCAGTGGGGTTCTTTCTCTGGCCTCAGATGCTCTCCTCTCATGCATGTGTAGATCAGGACTCAACCTGACTTCAGGAGACTCCTCCACCTGCCTCTGGAGTTCTGTGTACAACTCCCACCTCTCTGGTACTCTGCCCCACAATTTATGATAATCTTTCCTCCCCACCAATCCCCATCTTGTCCTCTCAATTCAGTAAGACACCAGGCTTTATTTGGGCTCACCATCCCTGCTCTGCAGCCTGAAAACTACCTCCAGATGGTAAACTGGGGCAACCATACAGCTCAGCAGGTTTGTTTCTCACCTTTCAGTGACAACAGTCTTGTGTTGCCTGTCACCCAATGCCCACAAATTGCTATTTCATATATTGTCCAGTTTTCTGGTTGCTTAAAATAGCAAAGTAAATCCAGTCCTTGTTATTCCATCACTGCTGGACAGAATATATATTCAAGTACATATTCAAGTAACTGTTTCTCAATTTCGTATCTTGTCGTTGCTGTTTTGAGACAGGGTCTCATTCTTGCCCAAGCTGGAGTGCAGTGGCTGAGAACTCACTGCAGGCTCAAACTCCTGGACTCCAAGCAACCTCCCACCAAGGCCTCCCAAAGCACTGGGATTACAAGCATGTGCCTGCCATTATGCCCTCAATTTAATATCTCAAGGCTTAGTCTTCATCGAGCTCTACCTCTTTATAACGTCAAACAATATTTTTCCTCCTTTTTTTTTTTGGAATGTGCTTGGCTCTTCTGTTTGATACTAAACTCTTAATTCTCCCACCTCTTTATGATTTCTGATTCTTGAATCCTGAAAGTTTTAGAAAAGTTTAGGCAAGTTTCCAAAATCCTATCCTTACCACATTTTCTTCTACATCTGTGTAGGATCTCACCCTACACAGTTTCAACAAGTCCCACAAATTCATTCACAACCTCTTTCAGGGCTAACTCTTAACAGAAGTACTATGTAACTGGCCTTGGGCTTCTTCACTCACAGAGGGGGAAAAGGTGAATACAAAATATAATTTCTACATTTTAAAGTACGTGTGTGTGTGTGTGTGTGTGTGTGTGTGTGTGTGTGTGTGTGTGTTTGAGCAGAGTCTTGCTCTGTCACCTAGGCAGTTCAGTGGCTCAATCTTGGCTCACTGCAACTTCTGCCTCGGGGGTTCAAGCAATTCTCGTGCCTCAGCCTCCCAAGTGGCTGGGACTACAAGCACATGCCACCACACCCAGCGCTAATTTTTGTATTTTTAGTAGAGATGGGGTTTCACCATTGGCCAGACCAGTCTCGAACTCCTGGCCTTAAGTGATCCACTAGCCTCAGCCTCCCAAAGTGCTAGGATCACAGGCATGAACCACCATACCAGCTATATAAATACCTTTATACACATACAACCAGAGGAGAAACACAGAAGTTAATTCACTTAAAGTATTAAGAATCATGATCTGTTTTATGGGTAACATTTTATTTTTCTGTATTTTCAACACACACACACATTCATGCACACACGCGCACACGTGCGTGCACACACACACACACACACACAAACCCTGTTTTTTAAGTCCCCATTTCTAGCTCATAACTCCAGCTGTTTTTGCAGGCCAGAATCTCACACTACTATTTTCAAAAGCAAGTCACATTATCTTCCACCTAGAGCCTGTGCCAGTTAATGACACCCAGTCCTCCCATAAGCTTCAGAGTCATTTCAACTTGTTCTTCTGTCTTGAACTCCTGTCGAAAATCTAGTCAAAAATCCTACTGGAAACAATACATTTCAATCCCTGAGAAACAATATTATTACAGAGGGCTGTAGAATAATGATCTCAAAGGAGCACTAAAAAGCTAGCAATATGAAAAACCCCTCTTTTTCCAGGTCAGAGATGTGAGGAAAATCTGCAAGGAGGAAGTCATACCCTTGGCATAGAAGCAGCTTGTTCCTGGGAAAAGATGTAGATTTGAAAGAGCAGGCCTAAGTTGGACAGTAAGCCAAGGGGGGAAACTGTTGAGCAGAGTCAAGAGGCTGGGGACTTGACTGCATTTTGGGGGTACCCATAGAGGACAAAAGGAGGAACACGTCATCAATCCAGTTTCAAATGGCGCTTTGGCCTAAAGTTGTTTTGCTGCCCAAACTGGCATTTGATATTCGTTGAAATGAAAAAGACACACCAGCCATCAACTTTTTACCATGTAATTAACCAGCTCTGAATAATGTCATGTCTTTTTACTTTAATGCTCTTTTGAAAATGTACAGAATTCAAAAGTCACAAAATAGTATAGACCTTGAGAACACTGTGCTAAGTAAAACAAACCAGTTACAGACAGACAAATACTACAGGATTCCACTTGCATGAGCTGTCTACAGCAGCCCAGGTGACAGACTCGCAGGGTGGGAGGAAGTATCAAGTACTTGTTTAATGGCTATGAAAAGGTTTCGGAGACTGGTTGTACGATATGAATATACTTAACACTACTGAACTGTGTCAACGAATGGATAAAATAGCCAGTTAACATCAAATGGCAGTAACCCTAAATTTAAGTTGACTAAATCCCCCAATCAAAAGATACAGCCAAAACCTAACGGTATGCTATATCCAGACCCATCACACATCCAAAGATACACAAAGACTTAAAACAAAGGGATGGAGAAAGATTTACCAACCAAATGAAGAGCAAAAATAAATAAATAAATAAAAAGCAGGAGTTGCAATTCTCGCATCTGATAAAATAGATTTCAAAGCAACAAAGATATAGTGGTAAAAGGATCAATGCAACAATAAGAGCTAACAATCCTAACACCCGGATGCATAAGACTCATAAAGAGATTTAGACTCAACGAGACAGAAAATTAATAAGGATATCCAGGACTTGAACTCAGATCCGGAACAAGTAAACTCAATAAATATTTATAGAGCTCTCCACTTTAAATACACAAAATATACATTCTCCACCTTAAGTACACAAAATATTGATCGGCCATTATTAATATCCATTTTTAGAATAAAGCTACATTCCCATTCTCTCTCCCTCTTTTTCTTCCTTTCTTCCTCTCCTTCACTCCTTTCTTTCTTTAAAAAATTATATATATATATATACACACACATACATACGCCTTTTGAGATAAAACACACCCATACACAAATAGTACCATATTACATGGACTGTTCATGCACTTTGGTCTTTTCATTTACTATATCTTAGAGACCTTACTAAATTATTTCATATCAAGCTGCCTTACTCCTTTTAAGAGCTGCTACTAATCCACTGTATGACTGTGGATTATTCACCAGTTCCCTACTTATGAGTAATTAGGTTTTATATGAACTTTTGTGCTTACAAACACAGCAACGAACACCTTCATGCTATTTTTAACCCCTACATATCCAAGAGTGTGTGTAAATATCTCTTACATGCCTAGGATAAAACTGCTAAAACAAAAGTTACGTGCATTCTTTACATGTGACTGCGTGTATGCACGCTATTTTTATTTACATAAAAATGTGTACTGAAGTATAGGATACATTCAGAACAGTACATAATTCTTAAGTTCATAGGTCAATGAATTTTCCCAATATATTCCCACCTAACACAGACACAAAAAAAAAATCAAGATTATAAGCCTCCGAAAGCCCCTCGTGTCTCTATCCAGTGAGCTCCACAAGAGTAATACTACCCTGACTTCTAACACAACCAATTTTGTCTGTTTTTGAACATGTATTTCTGTGTTTGGCTCTTTCACCTAACATTATGTTTGTGAGTCATTCATGTTGTCTGAATTGTAATTCATTCATTCTTATTGCTCTACAGTATCCCAGTATGTAAATACATCACAACTTATCTAAACTTATCTATACTACACAAGGTATGTGTATTCTTAAATTTTAATAAATATTATTCAGTTGCTCTCCCTAGTGTCTAGAATTTTACCATTAATACACAGAAGAAGCTATTTTCCTATACCTTAGCCAACAGCTAATCAAAGTTCTTAATCTTGGCTAATCGGAAATTTTTTAAATGCTTTTAGTACAGTTTCAATTTGCTTTACTAACAACTGAAACTGAGGAACATTTCAAACATCTATGTATGAAAGCCACTTGTCCTTCCTCTGAACTGTCTTTAACGTGCCCACTTGTGTAACGAGCCGTGGCCTTTTCTATCAGCAAGCGATCCTGCTTTGTAAAGGAAATTAGCCCTTTGAACAGGCTGCATGGCAACTACTTTTTCCCAGCTTAACACTGGAGTCCCAATTTTGTTTATACTAGAGTTTTTGCCATATCTAGGTTGTCTGCATTTTTTTTTTCTTTTGAGATAAGAAGTCTCGCTCTGTCGCCTAGGCTGGAGCACAGTGTAGTGGTGCAATCTAGCACTTTGGAAGGTCAAGGCAGGTGGATCACTTGAGGTCAGGAGTTCAAAACCAGCCTGGCTGACATGGTGAAACTCCCATCTCTACTAAAAAAAATAAATAAATTAGCCAGGCGTGGTGGCAGATGCCTGTAATCCCAGCTACTGAGGAGGCTGAGGCAGGAAAATCGCTGGAAACCTGCGTTCGCTGGAAACCACCTCCTGGGAGGTGGAGGTTGCAGTGAGCCGAGATCACACCACTGTACTTTAGCCTGGGTGAGAAAGGGACGCCATATCAAAAAAAAGAAAGAAAAGAAAAGAAAAGAACGTGAATAGCAAGCTAGTTCTCTTTTTTCCCAAATGGCTACTCAGTTGATCCAATACTATTTACTAAAGAATTCACTATTTTCATCATATACCACTGTTGACCACACGAAACATTCCTATAAATGAGGCTACTTCAGTGCTCTCAACTCTGCGCCAGCGATCCGATGCTCACATTGGTTTGGCTTCAACATACACTTTAATATTTGACAGCACGAGTACCCCCTTCATGAACAGTTTCATAATTTTTGTGAAAAATTTCATTTTTGTTCTTTCACATAAGAATCAAGTTTTAAAAAGCCTATTGAGATATTGAGTTTACTTTAAATTCACAAATCATGTGTGTGTGTATAGATACACATATTTATATATATATATATATATATATATATATATATATGTATATATATTTTTCCCTCCCCCAGAGATGGCATCTCACTATATTGCCCAGGCTTGTCTTCAACTCCTGGCCTCAAGTAATCCTCCCACCTCAGCCTCCCAAAGTGCTGGGTAACAGGCGCGAGCCACTGTGCCTGACCTATTTCACTCAATTTAAGATGTGTGGTTATTTTATGCCAATTGAAAGAGCTTCTTTAGACTTAAACGCTTCTGTTTTCCTATCACATTTGACTTGTGCTTATAATGAAAGAAAGTTATGTAAAATAAATTCAGATGCTCCTAGCCTATCTTCATAATTACCACATGACCAGAAGTACCTGGAAGATGTCTTTAGTTTTAAGGCATACCTTAACTTTAGAAATCATAAAAGGTTTTTAAAAAAGTATCTTTCTAACAATATAAAATACAGTAACTTAGAGGGGATACTGACATCTTATCAATGTGAGAGCTATCCTATTCAAGAACAAAATGTTTTAGCATTTATTCAATTCTTCTATGAGCTTCAGTAAAGTTCTGTAATACTTTTTAGAAGTATCTTTCATTTTCTTGTTAATTTGTGTGAATTATTAAGTTTATCTTACTTTTTCTTTGCAGAGATAGGGTCTCACTGTATTCCCCAACCTGGTCTCAAACTCCTGGGCTCAAGTGATCCTCCCACCTTGGCCTCCCTCCCAAAGTGTGGGGATTACAGGCATGAACCACTGTGCCTGGCCAGTTTATTTCTAAGTAGAATTTTTTCCTTCAAAACTTCTTCTTGGAAAATGTGCAAAACCTTTATACAGAAAATTATATAACAATATTGAGAAAAAAATTAAAGATCAAAGCACATGGAGAAATCATGTTTATGAATCAGAAGATTCAATGGTATAAAGATTTCAAATTCCCATTACAGCAGGTGTAACTAAAACCAAAACCAAAAAATTTCCATTATTCCAAACCGATTCAACACAATTACAATCAAAATCCTAACAGGTATTCTTGTGGAACATCACAGCCGGTTCTAAAATGTATGTGGAAAAATGCACATGGCCCAGGGCCACACAGAACCAAGAGTTATTATCCACTGGATAGCAAGACATAAAACTAGGCGAGTGATTCTCAAACTCTTTGGTTTGACATTCCTGCAAACTATTGAGATTCTAAAATGCTTTTGTTAACATGGGTTACAGCTATTGTGTTTATCACAGAAATTAAAACAGAAAATTTATTTATTTATTTATTTATTTATTGAGAAGGAGTCTCCCTGTCACCCAGGCTGAAGTGCACTTGGCTCACTGCAACCTCTGCTTCCCAGGTTCAAGCAATTCACCTGCCTAGGCCTCCCAAGTAGCTGGGGATTACAGGCATGTGCCACCACATCCCACTAATTTTATATTTTTAATAGAGACAGGGTTTCACCATGTTGCCCAGGCTGGTCTCGAACTCCTGACTTCAGGCGATCTGTCCACCTCAACCTCCAAAGTGCTGGGATTTCAGGCATGAGCCACCACACCCAGACAAAACAGAAAAAGTTTTCAATATCAATTCATTCATTTTAAAATAGCAAGAAATCTATTATATGCTAACATAATGGGAAGTGAAATAAGCCAGGGACAGAAAGACAAACATGGCGCGTTCTCACCCATATGTGGGCGCTAAAGAAAAAAACTGAACCCATGTAGACAGAGTAGAGAACAGGAAGGGAAGTGGGAAAGGAGGAGGGATTGGTGAATGGGTACAAAAATACAGTTAAAAAGAACAAGCAAGTCTAGTGTTCAGCAGCACAAAAGGGCAACACAGTTAACAGTAATTTATATTTCAAAATAACTAATAGACTAGAATTGGAACATTCCTGACATGAAGAAATGATAAATGCTTCAGGAGATGGGGTACTCTACCCTAATTTGATAATTAAGCATTGTATGTTTTCATCAAAATACCACATCTACCCCATAAATATGTGTGGTTATTATGTATCTGTAATAATTAAAAACAAAAATTAAAACTTTTCCTCTGTTAGCAAAGAGATACCTTTAAGAGAATAAAAAGGCTAGCCACTAGCTAGTAAAAGAGGGCTGCAACACAGATATGGGGCAGGGAGGAGAGGGGACCAATATATTTATCCGTTATATAAACCAATAAAACAAAGAACACCTACCAGAAAATGAGGCAAAAGACTTCAATGAGCTCTTCAAACAGAAGATATACAAATGGCCAAAACAAAAAACATATAGAAGGCTGCTCAACCTCATTAGTAATCAAGGAAATGCAAATTAAAACCAATGTGGAGTGTTAATTAGTACAACCACTTTGAGAAACTGTCTGTCATTTCTAATAAAGTTAAATACTCATCTACCCCAGGACCTAGAAATCTACTCCTAGATATATACCCAAGAGAAATAAGTATATATAAGAATATTCACAGCAGCTTAATTCACAATATCCGAAGCCTAGAATCAATAAGAAAATAAATAAATTGTAATATAATCATACAACAGAACTCAGCAAGAAAAAAACAGTAACCAACAACTTGGATCAATTGCAAAAAAAAATACCATTATGCTGGGCAAAAGAAGCCAGACACAGTAGAGTGCGTACGGTCTGAGCTCATTTACATGAAGTTCAAAAACAAGCAAAACACATGTATAGTGGCCAAAGTCAAAACAGTGTGGATAGAATAGCAGCTTCTTTCTGGAAAAGAGCATGAGAGAACTTCCTGGGGTGATGGAAATACTCTACGTCTTCATCTGGGTAGTGGTCACATAGATTCATTTATACGTAAAATACTCTTTTTGGCTGCACATTTTCACATTTTATTGTGTATGACATACACCTCAGTTACACACAAAAACCCATTATGTACCGACCAGAATAGTTAATAAAATTTAAGATTGACAATTCTAAGCCTTGGCAAAGAGGTGGATAAGCAGGAATTCTCACACATTGTTGGTAGGAATCTAAACTAGTGCAACCACTTTGAAAAACAGTCTGGCATTACTAAGTAAAACTGAAGATACAAAAAAATGGTCATAGCAGCTGTATTCATAATTGCTGTAAACTGGAGACAAATATCTTCAGAAAGAGAGTGAATGCTGGGCATGGTGGCTCATGTCTAATCCCTGCACTTTGGGAGGCCAAGGCAGGTGGATCACCTAAGGTCAGGAGCTTGAGATCAGCCTGGACAACACGGTGAAACCCCATCTCTATTAAAAATACAATAATTAGCTGGGCGTGGTAGTGTGCACCTATAGTCCCAGCTACTTGGGAGGCTGAGGCAGGAGAATCACTTGAACCCAGGAGGCGGAAGTTGCAGTGAGCCGAGATTGAACCACTCCAGCCTGGGTGAAAAGAGTGAAACCCAGTTTCCAAAAAAAAAAAGAGTGAGTGAATACAATTGTGTTAGATTCATAGTAGAGTATTATTCAGCAATGTCTAATGAACAAACTACAGCTCCATGAAACACGGGTGAATCTCATAAAATGACACTGAAAGCAACCAAGTAAAGAAAACAACTAAATGGTTCCATTTATATAAAGTTCAAAGAGCAGGGAAAACTAAACTACCCAGTTTGGATGAAATCTTAGAAAAGTAAGAAAATGATTTCCATGAAAGTCAGGAGAGAGGTAACATTTTTGAGGAGGAGGCATATAGCTGATAGGGCTTTTAAGAGTGCTGGCACTGGTCTATTTAATGACCTGAATATCGGTTACAGGGTTATGCTTTGCTGATTACAACAAAAGATGCACCGCTCAATGATTTTTCTGTGTGTATGTTTTTGGGAGGGAGGAGGATGGAGTCTCACTGTGTCGCCCAGGCTGGGGTACAACGGCATGGTCACGGCTCACCACAACCTCCACCTCCCAGATTCCAGTGATTCTCCTGCCTCAGCCTCCTGAGTAGTTGGAACTACAGGTGTGTGCCACCTTGCCTGGCTAATTTTTGTATTTTTAGTAGAGATGTAGTTTCACCATATTGGTCAGGCTGGTCTCAAACTCCTGACCTCATGATCCGCCCACCTTGGCCTCCCAAAGTGCTGGGATCACAGGTGTGAGCCACTGTGCCTGGCCCTGTGTGTATGTTATAGTTCACAATAGAAGAAGGTTAAACACAATCAATGGGACCTGGTGATTGATTGAATTTGGTGAGGGAGGAGAGGAGAGAGAAAGAATCATGGACAAGTCCCAGATTTTTGACTTGCACAATTGCTTGGGTGGTGATGCCTTTCTTTGCTTTTCTTTTTGTTTGGAGACGGAGTCTTGCTCTGTCACCCAAGCTGGAGTACAATGGCACAATCTCTGCTCACTGCAACCTCTGACTCCTGGATTCCAGTGATTCTCCTGCCTCAGCCTCCCAAGTAGCTGGGATTATAGGCACCCACCACCATGCCCAGCTAACTTTTTGGTTTTTTGTTTTATCTTTTGTTTTGTTTTGTTTTAGCAGAGATGGGTTCACCATGTTAGCCAAGCTAGTCTCAAACTCCTGACCTCAGGCAATCCACCCATCTCAGCCTCCCAAAGTGCTGGGATTACAGGCATGAGCCACCATGCCCAGACAGTGATGCCTTTTGTTAAGATAGCAAACAGCTTTTTCAGAGGAAGAATATAAAATAAATCTTGGACATGCTGAATTTAGAATACTTTTGAGACATCCAGGTAGAGATGTCCAATAGATAATTGTATTAGCAGATGGAGTTCTCAAGAGCAAAGGCTGGGGTAGAGATGAAAATGTTGGATTCGCCCATGAGGGAGGCCATGGACATGGCTGTGACTGTTTTGGGAAAGAAGAATGACAGAAGAGCCTAGGGCTGATTGGTGGAACATCAACATTTAATGGCCAAATACAGGAGAATAAGCCAGAAAAAAGAAAAAACATTGAAAGTGGCAGGAGGAAAATGAAGAACATGTCATGAACCATTAAGCAAGAGGAAAGAACATCTCAGGAGTAAGAAGTCACTCTCTGCAGGCTGATGCATAGTTGGGGGGTGACATGGATTATGTGTAATTCTCAGCAAGTCAGTTTTTACTCTACCTCTTTCTGGCTGACTTGACACAAGCAACAACCCAACAGAAAAACCAATGTTTCTGAGAATGGCTGCAAGTTTTTATGTGCTATCTTCTGAGGTGAGAAACCAAGACTGAGCTCTTCTTTCTCCTGATTCTCAGGAAGGAGGAAGGCAGATGTGAGAACACTGAGTCTGTGCGTCACTGGGCAACATCACTGTTAAAAGGTCAGCACACAGATGTGAGCTCACTTTTCTCCTTCTTCCATGTGACTGAAGTGGTTGAGAAGGTGGTTGCTCCCCCACTGTCAGGGATAGCCAGGGCCAAACTTACTGCTTGGGCAGAAGAGGCCAGGGCAGGTGCCCACGGCCAGATCAGCAGTGAGCCAGGGCAAATGGGCTCGCTCTGGTTACATGACCCGGGGCAAGTGACAGAAAGGAGTGAAACTCAGGGAAAATCTTGGTGTGTTTGGGAAGTGGGGAGATGAAAAGCGTTCATCTCATGGCCTGCTTTAGTTTGAAACAATTTAAGCTTAACTAGATTCCAAAAATCCAGCATTTCCACATGAACCAGCTGGGCTCACTTCAGTCTTCTACCCTGGAGTTTGCTGCCCAAGTCCTAGTTAAGAATAAAATGCACAGTCCTTTCGTTTTCCATTTGTCAGTGCAAATATTTAATACAAATCTTTCTCCCAGGGACCCTGTAGACTTGAAAACAGTGGCTACAGATCGGAGACAACGCTGATATTTCAGGGATCCCTGACCAGAATAATATGAAATTACCATAATTTCTCAATTTCTAGCACCACACACATAAACTGCATCACACACACACACACACACACACACACACACACACACACACAGAGGTGGGCTTACCTAACTCTCAGAAAATCACACAGATTCAACAAGAATAAATATTAATTAATGTGTTCCTTAATGGCTGGTGAATAATTATGTTAACTAAAAGAAAAACAAGTTTTATTTTTAAACCCACTATTGCCCCCCACCAAATATTTAAATCACGGAGTCTAAACTGACAGAATAGCAAATTAATATGGTCCTTTGGAAGGGAAATCTGGTGACACATATTAGAAACCAACCCTGTTATTTGTTTTTTTTAAAAAAATGACAAAACATTAAGTTTGATAAATCATAGTACCTTCTTACAATGAATACTATGTAAACTCTTTAAAAATGACATGCTTGTGTGAGAACTAGCTTTGAAGGAGATACAAAGTATTTACAAATCATCCTACTGAATGACAGCTAGGATTTGTGGAACACCTATGTACTAGGGCTGTGCTGACTGACTGTACACCTGCTGTTTAATTTTATAATAACTTCACAAGGCAGGTGGCATACTAAGCACATTTAACAAATAAAATGGAAGCAGAGGCTTAAGTTTATTATCTAGTATCACTGAGGGAGGACAGAGCAGAATCAGGATTTAAAACCATGAAACCTTGATTTCAGAACCTACACTTCCCCTCACTGTGCCAGTGTGTCATAAAGTATACATACTCTTGATTAAATTATTTAATATGCATCAATGTTATATATTTCTTAATATACAGCAATGTACATAAAATATCAATGTTATGTATTTATCTAATATACATCAATGTATGAGTTCACAGCTCTTCTCACTAAGGAATTTTGGGTTTCTTTAGTAAATTTTAAGAAAACTGTTACAAATAGTACAGATGGGCCTGGCACGGTGGCTCACGCCTATAATCCCAGAACTTTGGGAGGCCAAGGTGGGTGGATCATGAGGTCAAGAGATCGAGACCATCCTGGTCAAAAAAGTAAAACCCTATCTCTACTAAAAATACAAAAATTAGCTGGGCATGGTGGTGCACGCCTGTAGTCCCAGCTACTTGGGAGGCTGAGGCAGGAGAATTGCTTGAACCCAGAAGGCGGAGGCTGCGGTGAGCCGAGATCATGCCATTGCACTCCAGTCTGGGTAATAACAACGAAACTCCATAAAAAAAAAAAAAGCAAAGATGATATAAATATATGGCAAAAGTAACAAGGAGGCACTTCAGTGACCGGAAGTTTGGAGAACAAAACTCTCACCTTCTCAAAAGGCACTTTCTTCTTTATAACCTGCAATATTGTATGAAATTTTCACAACAATTACATATTACCTCAAAGAGTTTTTTCAAAAAAACAAAACCACCCCTCCTGAAACATTTTTCAAATAAAACAAGAGTAAAAGCACTATCTTAATGTGTACTCTCAGAAACTGGAAACATCCTTCATATCTAACATAAGAGTTAAGTGCAGTTATCAACTTGATTGGTCCTTAATCATTACATTAGTGACAGTAAGAGAAACAGATCACACTATATTGCCAATTGTTACAAGAGCCTGAGTAGACATATACCGTGTGTCATGATAAAGTCTCTTTAGACCCAAAATTAAAGGTGAAAAGAGAAATGAAAACAGGGAGAGATGATATAAGGCTTTTCCCTCAACTAATTTGCTCTAACCCTATCTTTGGAATGCATGTGTTTAGAACAAAGCAATGCTACAATGAGCATGTAGGTTAAAACTGTTATCAGCGAGGCAGCTCCAGAATACACACATACAGTACGCTCCTTGAGGGAAAGACCTGCTAGTGAGAACTGACTCCTTCCCATGTTCTTCGATAAATTTAGCACAATGCTAATCAAAATCTCAATGGGATTTGTCTTAAAACTCATCAAGATAATTCTAAAATTCACCAGAAACAGTAAATTCATGAGAATAGCTAAGAAAAATTTGAAAACGAGCATTTTGCCCTATCAGACATCAAACTTCTATAAAAAGCCACAGGGGAGGGGAGGTAATGGAATAAACACAGACAGACCTGTCACTGGAACAGAACTGAGAATCCAGAAAGAGGCCTTATGTACGCAGGAAAACCTTGTGGCATTTGAAATAGGAACAAGTCAGTGAACTGAGAGATGCAAAAGCCTATCCATTCAGGAAAAAGTTAGATTCCCACCCTCACAGTAGACACAAAAGAAAATCCCATACAAACTACATGAGCTCAGTTAATATATGAAAAATTTTAGAAGATAATCTTGGGATGGTAGAGATTTTGCTGAATAAGAAAAATAGAACCCAAAAGCTTTAAAGAAGTGAACGATTTTCAAGTTGAATAATGAATTTTTTTAAGTGAAAGATCTGACCACATAAGTTAAAACGTCTGTATAAAGACATCATAAACAAAAGTAAAAGACAAGTAACAAATGAGAAAATACATGTACACCATATAACAAAAGATTAACCATTGTGATATCTAAAGAACTCCTATAAAGCAGTAAGAAGAAAAGATAAACAAGCCAGAAGTGGGAAACGTGGGCAAAGGTATGAACAGGCAATATCCAGAAGACAAGGTAACACCCAGTAAACTACAATCTAGGGGATTAAAGAAGTCATGTTTTTTAAAACTAACAAATTACACATATTTACATGATATCAGAATGGGAAATGCCCTTTTAAACTTCAATCAACAGACAAAAATTACCAAGAAAAATCACTAAAATTTTCATAGACTTAAAAAGACCTCTGTAGCATATGTCTAAATCGATGTGAAAAATTCTAAGATTTATCCAGGCAGAAGAAACACAGTTAATAAAAACTCAAAAACCTCATCATCAAACAAGGTGACTGTAAATTAAAAAATATTTTTTTAAATGTGAAAACCATTAAATCTTGCTGGTGCTTGGGGAAAATGCAAGCCAAAACAATGACACGACAGTTTTCACATATCATATTGGCAAATATCTAAAAAGTGAGAATGCCCAACAATGGCAAGGGTACAGGACACCCAATATTCCCTGACATTACTGGTGGAACTTTTAACATGAAAAAACAGTTGCGATATGTTTTCTTTTCTTTTTTTTTTTTGAGACAGAGTCTCTCACTCTGTCATCCATGCTGGAGTACAATGGCACAATCTTGGCTCACTGCAACCTCCACCTCTCCGGTTCAAGCAATTCTCCTGCCTCAGTCTCCCAAGGAGCTGGGATTAATTTTTGTATTTTTAGTAGAGACGGGGTTTCACTATATTGGCCAGGGTGGTCTCAAACTCCTGACCTCAGGTGATCCACCTGCCTCAGCCTCCCAAAGTGCTGGGATTACAGGTGTGAGCCACCATGCCTGGACAACTTTTTATTTTAAAAGTACTAGAATTACAAACCACAGGAATTTGCAAAAAAGTAAACAGGGAGGTCCAAAGTACGCTCGCCCAAATATCTCCAACGTTGTAACTTATGTGACTCCAGTACACTGTCACCATCAGGAAACTGACCTTGGTACAATCCCAAGTTGATTCAGGTTTCACCAGTTTGGTATGCAAAATGGAACTTGAGAATGCTAGGATTTGTATGCAGTACGCGTTTGTGTGGTTGTATGAAATTTTATCACATTTGCAGCTTTTATAATCACACCTGAGATACAGAACTGTTCCATCCCTACACAGCTCCCTCATGCTACCGCTTTAAACCGCACACCCCTCACCTCCCACTCCTAACTCCTAGCAACACTAAATCTGTTCTCCATCCCTGCAGTTTGTTATTTCAATAATGTTACATAAATGCGATCATACAGTATGTAACCTTTAACTCTCTCTCTCTTTTTGAGACGAACTCTTGCTCTGTTACCCAGGCTGGTATGCAGTGGTGCAATCTTGGCTCACTGCAATCTCCACCTCCCAGGTTCAAGTGATTCTCCCGCCTCAGCCTCTCCAGTAGCTGGGATTACAGGCGTGCACCACCATGCCTGGCTAACTTTTGTATTTGTTGTAGAGACACGATTTCACCATGTTGGTCAGGCTGGTCTTGAACTCCTGACCTCAGGTGATCCATCCGCCTTTGCCTCACAAAGTGCTGGGATTACAGGCATGAGCCACCACGCCCAGCCTTCACTCAGTATAACTCTCTTGAGATAACCCAACAGTACAAATCGGTTGTCCTGATATATTAAAATTTAGCATGATATGCACTTGAGTGTATACAAACATTTATAATATTTTAAAGTTTAAAACATTAAAATGCGAATCAAAGGCATATGAAATCCCTGTTTCACTGACCCAGAACAAGGATTCTGAGATACACATTTTGAAAACTGGTAAACTAATATAAGTCTAGTACAATCCATTACAGGTTCAGTATTCCTTACCTGAATGCTTTGGAGCAGAAATACTTCGGATTTGGAATTTTTTCAGATTCAGGAATATGTGCATTATATACCAGTTAAGCACCCCAAATCTGCAAGTGCAAAATCCAAAATTCCAAAATCCCAAAACTGTGAGAACCAATATGACACTCAAAAGAAACGCTCACCAGGGCATTTCAGGGTTTGGATTTTTGGATTAGGGATCCTCAGCCTGCACAAGCACTTTACAGAAGAAAGGCCTAGGGCTCAGTGCTATGCCTTATCAGTGTTTACAAGAGTACATGGTTTACAAGAATGCCTGGTTTTGCATTTTTTATGGCCAACCTCTAGATTCTGGTTCTTTCCCAACCCAGTTGAATATGTTATATTCAAATATGACCACTTACTCTTCCTCTCAAATGACCACAGGTTTGCTACCCTTTCAAGTTCTTCCGAATGATCATGGAAATGAACTCCTCTTAAATTTCCAGATCTGTGTGGTGCTTTAGTGAGCACCACCCCTCGGGTCCAATTCCCCCGCCTCTATGTGCAGCAGGTCCACATGACAAGGCCTCCCTCAGAAAGGGCTACCCCAGCGTAGGACATTCAAACAAACTCTTCTCCCTCTCCCTCCCTCTAGGTGCCTAGATCCCCTGTCTCCTTCCTCCCTAGGCTAACCGGCTAAGTCTTCCAGACAGCTCACCCCCACTGCCTATCTGTTAGCTAACTGAGCGTGACAAACCAAGTTCTCACACCTTCAGTTTGGCAGGCAAACACTCCAGGAACTTACTTCTTAATACCAATACCTGCACAGTAATTTCCCTGCCTCTCCAAAGAGTGCTCTAAACAGGTAAAAGCTATAATACAAACTCTATATATTTTTGGTATACGGATTCCAAAAATGGCAGCATTTTTGTTTCAATTTTAAAAATCTGGTTGTTATGGTTATAGCTCTAACAATATTAGATCTAAATGGAATTTGAAGTAGTGGTAAAAGGCTGGTTGTGGTGGCTCACACCTGGAATTCCAGCACTTCGGGAGGCCAAGGTGGGAGGATCGCTTGAGGCCAGGAGTTTGAGACCAGCCCAGGCAACAAAGTGAGACCTTGTCACTGTGAAAAATAGAGAAAATGAGCCAGGCGTGGTGGGGTGTGCACCTGTAGACCCAGCTACTTGGGAAGCTGACGTGGGGGAATTATTTGATGTGGGGAGGTTGAGGCTGCAGTGAGCCATGACTGCACCACTGTACTCAGCCTGGGGACACAGAGTGAGACAATGTCTCAAAAAATAAAGAAAGGAAAGAAAAGAAAAAAGGAAAGGAAGAAAAGGAAGGGAAGGAAGGGAAGGCAGGAAAAAGGAGAGGAGAGGAGGGGAGGGGAGGAAATGAAAGGGAAGGAGAGTGAAGGATGGAGAGAGGGAGGGAAAGGAAGAAAAAAAGAAAGAAGGGAAGACAGGAAGACAGAAAGAAAGAGGAGTGGTAAAGAGCTTGGACTCTTGAGCCAGACTACCTGGGTTAGAATCAGGCCTCTGCCACTGTACTACCTGGATCAAGAGTTAGTCAGTTTGTGTGGCTCAGTTTACTCATCTGTAAAATGGCAATAAAAGCTACCTGCCTCATGGGACTGTCATGAGACTTCAGTAATACATGTAAAGCATTCAGGCCACTGCCTAGCACATAGCATTATCTGTAGGTATTAACATTTGTCTCTACTACAGTCCAGATTCACTTCTTTGTGATATTTCTCTATTCTTCTTGGACTCTTTGCAGTTCGACCTGCTTCTAAAACTTCCGTACCAGGAAACAATGACAATGCCAAGAATTTTATTTCTTAAATTCATCTTGGTTAGTCAAAACTACTAGAACAAATTCTCTTTTACATCCTAGCAGTTATTAACATTTCACTAAATATAAATACAAGCATTTAAAGTACGGCAGTAACGGAACAAATGCCAAGCCAAAAGCAGGCTATCTATCAGAACATACACATGACACTCCCATTTAAAAAAAAAAAAGGGAGGAATAATATGGTCATATGGATGTCTGTGTATGCGTCAAATGGCTCTGAAAAGTTTCACAGTGGTCTACTGACAGGGAGAACTGGCTGTTTGTGGGAAGGGATAAGAAGACTTCACTGTACATGCCTTGTTATCTTTCAAATCTGAAGCAGCAAATGCATTACCTAGACAAGATTTAACTTTTAAAATGGGGGTGCAGGGGTGACTCTAAGTAAGTATTCTGGAAGCCAGGTGCCAAGTCTCAATTTGCTATGACCTGCGTTATCTTGGGCAAGTCACTTAACCTCTGAGTCTCAGACAAAGCAAGAAGCAATAAATATTTCTAGGGTCTTTTCTTTTTTTTTGGAGATGCAGTTTCGCCCAGGCTGCAGTGCAGTGGTGTGAACTCGGCTCCCTGCAACCTCCACCTCTAGGGTTAAAGGGATTCTGCCTCAGCCTCAGGAGTAGCTGGGATTACAGGCACACACCACCACACCCAGGTAATTTTTTATACTTTTAGTAGAGATGGGCGTTTCACCATGTTGGCCAGGCTGATCTCAAACTTCTGGCCTCAGGTGATCTGCCCACCTCAGCCTCCCAAAGTGCTGGGATTACAGATGCCAACCACCACACCTGGCCCTAGGTTCTACTCTAAAAGTTTTATTATCTCAATGGGGTAGTAGATAGATGGTACTTTCTTTTAAGATACGGGAGAGGTGGTCATCCAACATTTTGTAAAACAAGGCAATGTTTTTTTGTGGACTTGATTTTCAGATACAGTGGACCCTTGAACAACATGGGTTTGAGCTGCACGGGCCCATTTATATGTGGATCTTTTTCAACCAAATGCAGACCTGCATATACAGACGCCCAACTTTTGACACACCCAGGATCTGCAGGGCCCACAGTGGGGACTTGAGTATGCCAGGATTTTGGTAGAAATAGGGGTCTTAGAACCAACCCACTATGGTATATATCCTATGCATATACCATAGGACAACCCGACTACTTTTACAGTGTTAAGAAACATAAATCTGTCAATCCTATTAACCTTTCCAGATCATTTGTACTATTCTTACATAGAAACCCTTCTTAGAGGGAGTCTAATATATAGGAAGTACCTACATACAATATTCTGCATATTAGAGCTGGGCACGGTGGCTGATGCCAGTAATCTCAGCATTTTGGGAGGCTGAGGCAGGCAGATCACCTGAGGTCAGGAGTTAAAGACCAGCCTGGCCAACAAGGCAAGACCCCGTCTCTACTAAAATTACAAAAATTAGCTGCGCATGGTGGTAGGTGCCTATAATCCCAGCTACTCGGGAGGCTGAGGCAGGAGAATCATTTGAACCCAGGAGGCGGAGGTTCCAGTGAGCCACGATTGCACCACTGCACTCCAGCCTGGGTGACAGAGCAAAACTCCATCTCAAAAAAACAAAAGGAATATTCTCCATATTAATTTCTCTTGCACAACTTCAAAAGTGTTTTAAATGAACACATCTATATGGTATGCCATGAAGTCAGCAATAAAATAAAACAATTGTTTAAACATATAAACACCTATATATAAGAACTTATATTTCAAGGCATTTATTATCAAACACTGAAAAAAAAAGTAACATCTCCAATCAGTTGGTAACAGCTATAACTGAGGACAGACTTTATTTCAGGAACATATATGTAATCAGTTTTCATCCTAACATTCATATGGCAAAGTAGGTTGGTTGGTTGGTTTGTTTTTTGAGACAGGATCTCTCTCTACCACCCAGGCTGGAGTACAGTGACCTCAGCCTCCCGGGCTCGAGTGATCCTCACACTTCAGCCTCCCAAGAAGCTGGAACTAAAGGCATGTGCCACCATGCCCAGTTAATTTTTGTATTGTTTGTAGAGACAGGGTTTGGCCCTGTTGCCCAGGATGGTCTGAAACTCCTGAGCTCAAGAGATCTGCCAGGTGTCAGCCTCCCAAAGTGCTGGGAATGCAGGTGTGAGCCAGGCCCTAAGTAGGTGTAAAAATCCCTATTTAACATAAGAAATTGAGGCACCATGAAGATAAGGCCACAAGTCTAAGAACTGGGAGAGCTGGAAGCCCCCCCCCCCCCCCGCAGATCCCTTAGGTTTGAGCTCAGTATACCAAACCAAGGGGCAGGGAGGGCTAACTTAATGTTAGCTGGCAGGCTGGTATCAGTATGCAGCAGAATTTTCATTGATTTATTGGAAAATGGGGAAAAGTAAGGACACAAAAATAAACTTTTTTTTTTTTTTTTTGAAACAGAGTTGCACTCCTGTAGCCCAGCGGGAGTTCAATGGCACCATCTCCACTTCAACCTTTGCCTCCCGGGTCCAAGTGATTCTCCTGCCTCAGCCTTCGGAGTAGCTGGAATTACAGGTGCACGCCACCACGCCCAGCTAATTTTATGTTTTTAGTAGAGACAGGGTTTCACCATCTTAGCCAGGCTGGTCTGAAAGTAAACTTTTTAATGTAACTAAATGATTCCATTTAAAGATCTTTTATTCTGGCCAGTGCAGTGGCGCATGCCTATAATCCCAGCACTTTGGGAGGCCAAGGAGGGCAGATAACAAGGTCAAGAGATCAGGACCATCCTGGCCAACATGGTGAAACCCCGTTCCTACTACAAATACAAAAATTAGCTGGGCGTGGTGGTGCATGCCTGTAGTCCCAGCTCCTCAGGAGGCTGAGGCAGGACAATCACTCGAACCAAGGAGGCAGAGGTTGCAGTGAGCAAAGACCCTGCCACTGCACTCCAGCCTGGCGACAGAGCAAGACTCCATCTCAAAAAAATAATAAGTAAAATTTATTGTGAGAGATTCTGTTCTTTCTAATTGTTTGAGTGAAAATATCCTTTTGTTAAAACAAATGATGGTGACAGGAGATAGTGGTGTGACATTTGTTTGTATTGGCTCTACCTGGTAGAAAGAAAAAATCAGGCTAGGCACGGTGGCTCACAAGGTCAGGAGACCGAGACCACCCTGGCCAACATGGTGAAACCCCGTCTCTACTAAAAATACAAAAATTAGCTGGGCACGGTAGCACATACCTGTAACCCCAGCTATTCAGGAAGCTGACGCAGGAGAATCACTTGAACCCAGGAGGCAGAGCCTGCAGTGAGCTGAGATCACGCCACTGCACTCCAGTCTGGCAACAGAGCGAGACTCCATTTCAAAAAAAAAAAGAAAAAGAATCAGCATTTCTATTGTAGCCTCCTAATTTGGGGAACATATTTCTTTAGAAATCTAAAGTCTGGCCCTTTACATCATTGTGGCCCCAAAATAATATGGAACTTTACACAAAGATAACACATGCCCCTCAAGATTCTCTCTTTAACCTCTACCTTATTCTGTTTGGATTAGGACATTTGGGGATGTGAAATGAGAATAAATTTGAGTATAAGCAATCCAAAACCATGTGCTGACACTGGACCCTGGAAGAGGACTCTCTTCAGAATCTTTTTTAATCTATTAACTTTTCTCTGGGCTCAAACTTTTTTTCTTTCTTTTTTTTTTGAGACAGAGTTTCACTCTTGTTGCCCAGGCTGAAGTGCAGTGGTACAATCTCAGCTCACCACAACCTCCACCTCCCGGGTTCAAGTGATTCTTCTGCCTTAGCCTTCCGAGTAGCTGGGATGACAGGTATGCATCACCACACCCACCCACCTAATTTTGTATTTTTAGTGGAGACGGGGTTTCTCCATGTTGGGCAAGCTGGTCTCGAACTCCCGACCTCAGGTGATCCCCCTGCCCCGGCCTTCCAAAGTGCTGGTATTATAGGCGTGAACCACCACACCCGGCCTGCGCTCAAACTATCTTCCTAAGAGTCCCATCTTTGAGTGGTACTGCTACATGGCAATCACTACTCAAAAGAAGCTAACTTGAGGTGTCCAATAATCAGCTTTCATTTAAAGTCTCTTTCAGCTTGACAAAATAAAAACTTTCAATGCTTTGTCAACCTTCCAAATGAAAATTAGTCTATATATGTATATATATGTGATTATATATGTATATATACATATGTGATTTTGATCAACCTGTTTATAAACTATTTTCAACATAAGTTGACATGTAAATTCATTTATTAAATGAGTAGTTTATATACTACTTGACTTTTCCAAGTCTTTTATATACAGGCTGACCAAACTGAACAAATTTCTTAAAATAATTTCACTGTATAGATAGCAAGTAAGTTTACTTACTGTTCTCATTAGCATATCTTATTTTTACCTATCCTTTAACAAGCATCTACATTAAACTGCTTTATGTCCACAGCTACACACTGAAACAACATTTTCGGTCACAACATATTAAATTCAAATTTAAACTATAAAGAAATCCAGCTACCTTTAGTTTTACATGTACTTATATATATATTTAATATACTTCTTTATGTTTTATGCAGCTCTTGCAGGATATATAACTATGAGAATCTTTAGAGTGTATGCTTATTACATGGTTCAAAATTCTTTTTTTAAAAAAAGTCAATTTAAAGAACTTAAGCATACAGTAAAGTACTCCTTCCATGCTGCAGTGTTAAAAGGCCCGTTTGTTTTAGACTACTTGTTTCAAAAAAAAAATCTAAAATTGGGATCCAAGATAGCCGATTAGAAGCAGCTCAGGATTGCAGCTTCCAGCGAAAGCATGGAGGGTGAGTGGATGCCACATTTCCAGACAGATTTTTATTGCCCACAGACCAGGAGATTCCCAGGTGGAGGAGCCCCACAGGTCACCAGCACAGCTGTTTCGGCTGGCACAGCTGTTTTGCCCAGCACCTCTGTTTTGCCTGGCGCCCCGGCACAGCGATTATCCATACAAAATACATGGTCCAGGCACCGTTTTAGCTGGCAATTGGAGCTTGGGGAAGACAGAGTCACCCGTTCAACTGATAGAAAAGGGGACTGAAACAGGGAGCCAGGCCAGGAGATTCCCGGGCAAAAAAGTGCCACCAATCTCAGGGTGGCTGTTGCAGCCAGCACAGTGGGTCGCTGCGGGAAATCACACAATCCCAGCAGCTTTTCAACAGGCGACTGGAACACCTGGGAGGAAAAAAAAAAAAAAAAAGGCTCCGAGGCAGGCAGCCAGGTGATTAGGCTCGGCTGGTCCCACCCCCACAAAGGAAAACAGCAATCTGAAATGCTCTGGACTGAAAGTTTCACAGCAAGCACAGCTGAACCCAGGACAGTCCAGCTCTGTGGGGGAGGGGCGTTGCCTTATCAAGGCACTCCACCACTACAGAGGTAGTCCACCATTGCTGAGGCAGCCTGCCATTGCCCAGGCAGCTCACCATTACAGAGAGAGCCCACCATTACAGAGGTGAGCCGCCACTGCCGAGGCAGTTCTAACTACACCCATATAAACAGAACTGCAGGGAAGTTCACATGGCAGCTGGGCAGAGCCCACAACAGCTCAGCAAAGCCTGTGCAGCCAGACAGTGACTAGACTGCCTCCTCACTAGGCAGGGCAGCCCTGAAAAAAGCCAGCAGCACTACAGAAACTCATAAATAAAGCCCTAAATCCCCGGGACAGAGCACCTGGGGAAAACAAGGGGGATTTATGAGTTCAGCTGCAGCACACTTAAACATACCTGCCCAGCAACTCTGAATGAACAACGGAGCTCACAGCTCAGCACTTGAGCTCCCATAAAGGACACACTGTCTCCTCAAGCAGCTACCTGAACCCCGCATATCCAAACAGTCACCTCATAAAGGAGAGCTCAGAATGACATCAGGCAGGTATCCTTCAGGGACAAAGATACCAGAAGAAACTGGAAGCAACCCTTACTGTTCCACAGCCACTGCAGGTGATCCCCAAGCAAGAGGGGCCTGGAGTGGACCTCAGCAGTCCTACAGCAGAGGGGTCTGACTGGCAGAAGGAAAACTAAGAAACAGAAATAACTTCATCATCAACAAACTGGATGTCCACTCAGAAACCCAATCTGAAAGTCAACAACTACAAGGACGACAGGTGGATAAATACACAAAGATGGGAAGAAACCAGCATAAAAAGGATAAAAACACCTGAAATCAGAACACCTCTCCTCCTATAAAGGATCACAACTCCTGACCAGCAAGGGAACAAGGCTGGATGGAGAATGAATGTGATGAATTGACAGAATCAGGCCTCAGAAGGTGGGTAATAAGAAACTTCTGTGAGCTAAAAGAACATGTTCTAACCCAATGCAAAGAAACTAAGAACCTTGAAAAAGATTTGAATGAAATACTAATGAGAATAAACAACTTAGAGAGGAATATAAGTGAATTGATGGAGCTGAAAAACACAACATGAGAACTTCATGAAGCATACACTACTTTCAACAGCTGAACTGACCAAGCAGAAGATATCAGAGGCCAAAGATCAACTCAATGAAATAAAACAAGGCAAGATCAGAGAAAAAAGGGTAAAAAGGAATGAACAAAGTCTCCAAGAAATATGGGACTATGTGAAAAGACCTAATCTACGTTTAATAGGTGTACCTGAATGTGACAGAGAGAATCAATCCAAGCTGGAAAATACTCTTCAGGATATTATCCAGGAAAACTTCCCCAGCCTAGCAAGGCAGGCCAATATTCAAGTCCAGGAAATAACCACAAAGATATTCCTCGAGAAGAGCAACCCCAAGGCACATAATTGTCAGATTCACCTAGGGTTGAAATGACGGAGAAAATGCTAAGCGCGGCCAGAGAGAAAGGTCAGGTTGCCCACAAAGAGAAGCCCATCAGACTCACATCAGACTCACAGCAGATCTCTCAGCAGAAATCCTACAAGCCAGAAGAGAGTGGGGAGCAGTATTCAACATCCTTAAAGAAAAGAACTTTCAACCCAGAATTTCATATCCAGCCAAACTAAGCTTCATAAATGAAGGAAAATTAAAATCCTTTGCAAACAAGCAAGTACTCAGAGATTTCATCACCACCAGGCCTGCTTTACAAGAGCTCCTGAAAGAGGCACTAAACATAGAAAGGAACAACCAGTACCAGCCACTCCAAAAACATACCAAATAGTAAAGAGCATCAACACAATGAAGAAACTGCATCAACAAACGGGCAAAACAGCCAGCTAGCATCAAAATGGCAGGATCAAATTCACACATAACAATATTAACCATAAATGTAAATGGGCTAAATGCCCCAATCAAAAGACACAGACTGGCAAATTGGATAAAAAGCCAAAATCCATCAGTGTGCTGTATCCGGGAAACCCATCTCACATGCCAGGATACACAAAGGCTCAAAATAAAAGGATGGAGGAAGATTTACCAAGCAAATGGAGAGCAAAAAAAACAGGAGTTGCAATTCTCATCTCAAATAGACTTTAAACCAACAAAGATCAAAAGAGACAAAGAAGAACATTACATAATGGTAAAAGGATCAATGCAACAGGAAGAGTTAACAATCCTAAATATATACACACCCAATACAGGAGCACCCAGATACATAAACCAAGTTCTTAATGACTTACAAAGAGACTTAGACTCCCACATAATAATCATGGGAGACTTTAACACCCCATTGCCAATATTAGATCAACAAGACAGAAAATTAACAAGGATATCCAGGACTTGAATTCAGACCTGGATCAAGCAAACCTAACAGACATTTACAGAATGCTCCACCCCAAATCACAGAATATACATTATTCTCAGCACCACATCACATCTACTCTAAACTTGACCACATAATTGGAAGTAAATCAGTCCTCAGCAAATGCAAAAGAACGGAATTCATAACAGTCTCTCAGACCACAGTGCAATCTAATCTGAGTTAGAACTCAGAATTCAGAAACTAACTCAGAACAACACAGCTTCATGGAAACTGAACAACTCACTCTTGAATGTTGACTGGATAAACAATGAAATGAAGGCAGAAATAAAGACATTCTTCGAAACCAACAAGAATGAAGATACAACGTACCCAGATCTCTGGGACATATTTAAAGCAGTCTCGGGAACGATCCAAAATGGCCGATTGCTAACCTCTTGGGATTGCAGCTCGCAGTTAAAGCTCATAGAACTAGAGGACGCCACACTTTCAGGCAAATTCTGGTCACTCAGGAACAGAAGATTCCCAGTGGAGGAGCCACGCGGGGCAGTAGTTTCGCCAGCACCTCCGCACGGCAGCTCTCGGAGCTGACTAGGCGGGGCTGGCTCCCCTTCTGACCGGGGTTTGGAGGAGCCGTGCGGGTTCCTCCTGAGGCCGGCGCAGCAGTTGTGCCGGCACCTCGGCTCAGAGTGAACGTGACTGGTTCCCCTTCTGACCGAGGTTTGGAGCTCCGGGAAGGCAGAGTCGCCTATTAGGGACACAAGAAGGAAGCCAGACAGGAGAAGCCTGGGCAGAAAAACACCATCAGTCTTAACGCCGCTGTTCCTGGCCCTGGGAACTAACATCTTGGACGTCCACTCAAGAGACCTACTGAAAGCTGGTAATTTCAAAGACGACAGGAGGATAAATTTACAATGACGGGAAGAAACCAGCGTAAAAAGGCTGAGAAGACTCAAAATCAGAAC
>CM052668.1:12645411-12686759 GCA_028533165.1 Leontopithecus rosalia | reverse complement strand
TCTGAGATGAGAATTACAACTCCTGATTTTTTTTGCTCTCCATTTGCTTTGTAAATCTTCCTCCATCCCTTAATTTTGAGCCTTTGTGTATCCTTGCATGTGAGATGGGTTTCCTGGATACAGCACACCGATGGGTTTTGGCTTTTTATCCAATTTGCCAGTCTGTGTCTTTTGACTGGGGCATTTAGCCCATTTACATTTAGGGTTAATATTGTTATGTGTGAATTTGATCCTGCCATTTTGATGCTAGCTGGCTGTTTTGCCCATTTGTTGATGCAGTTTCTTCATTGTGTTGATGCTCTTTACTATTTGGTATGTTTTTGGAGTGGCTGGTACTGGTTGTTCCTTTCTATGTTTAGTGCCTCTTTCAGGAGCTCTTGTAAAGCAGGCCTGGTGGTGATGAAATCTCTGAGTACTTGCTTGTTTGCAAAGGATTTTATTTTTCCTTCACTTATGAAGCTTAGTTTGGCTGGATAGGAAATTCTGGGTTGAAAGTTCTTTTCTTTAAGGATGTTGAATATTGCCCCCCACTCTCTTCTGGCTTGTAGGGTTTCTGCTGAGAGATCTGCTGTGAGTCTGATGGGTTTCCCTTTGTGGGCAACCCGACCTTTCTTTCTGGCTGCCCTTCGCATTTTCTCCTTCATTTCAACCCTACGTGAATCTGACGATTATGTGCCTTGGGGTTGCTCTTCTCAAGGAATATCTTTGTGGTGTTCTCCATATTTCCTGGACTTGAATATTGGCCTGCCTTGCTAGGTTGGGGAAGTTTTCCTGGATAATATCCTGAAGAGTATTTTCCAGCTTGGATTGATTCTCTCCGTCACATTCAGGTACACCTATCAAACGTAGATTAGGTCTTTTCACATAGTCCTATATTTCTTGGAGACTTTGTTCATTCCTTTTTACCCTTTTTTCTCTAATCTTGCCTTCTCGTTTTATTTCATTGAGTTGATCTTCGGCCTCTGATATCCTTTCTTCTGCTTGGTCATTCAGCTGTTGAAACTTGTGTATGCTTTGTGAAGTTCTCGTGTTGTGTTTTTCAGCTCCATCAATTCACTTATATTACTCTCTAAGTTGTCTGTTCTTGCTAGCATTTTGTCGAATCTTTTTTCAAGGTTTTTTGTTTCTTTGCCACTGGGTTAGAACATGTTCTTTTAGCTCACAGAAGTTTCTTATTACTCACCTTCTAAAGCCTGATTCTGTCAATTCATCACACTCATTCTCCATCCAGCCTTGTTCCCTTGCTGGTGAGGAGTTGTGAACCCTTATAGGAGGAGAGGCATTCTGATTTCGGGTGTTTTCATCGTTTTTGTGCTGGTTTCTTCCCATCTTTGTGTATTTACCCACCTGTCGTCCTTGTAGTTGTTGACTTTCGGATTGGGTCTCTGAGTGGACACCCAGTTTGTTGATGATGAAGTTATTTCTTTCTTTTTCTTAGTTTTCCTTCTAACAGTCTGGCCCCTCTGCCGTAGGACTGCTGAGGTCCACTCCAGGCCCTGCTTGCCTGGGGGTCACCTGCAGTGGCTGTGGAACAGTAAGGGTTGCTGCCAGTTTCTTCTTCTGCTATCTTTGTCCCAGAAGGATACCCAACAAATGTCAGTCTGAGCTTTCCTTTATGAGTGACTGTTTGGATATATGGGGGTCTGGGAGCTGCTTGAGGAGACAGTCTGTCCTTTATAGGAGCTCAGGTGCTGAGCTGTGAGCTCCATTTTCATTCAGAGCTGCTGGGCAGGTATGTTTAAGTCTGCTGCAGCAGAACTCATAAACCCCTTTTTTTCCCCAGGTGCTCTGTCCCAGGGGGTTAGGGCTTTATTTATGAATTTGGTTGTCCTGCTGCCTTTTTTTCAGTGCTGCTCTGCCCAGTGAGGAGGCAGCCTCATCACTGTCTGCTTGCAGAGGCTTTGCTGAGCTGCTGTGGGCTCCGCCCAGCTGCCGTGTCAACTTCCCTGCAGTCCTGTTTATACAGGTGTAGTTATGACTGCCTCGGCAATGGTGGCCCACCTCTGTAATGGCGGACTCTCTGTAATCGTGGGATGCCTGGGCAATGGTGGGCCGCCTCAACAATGGTGGACTACCTCCATAGTGGCGGGCTGCCTTGGCAACGGCGGGCTGCCTCGGCAACGGCGGGCTGCCTCAGCAACAGCGGGCTGCCTCAGCAATGGCGGACTACCTCCATAGTGGTGGACTGCCTTGGTAATGGCAGACGTCCCTCCCCCACAGAGCTGGACCTTCCTGGGTTCAGCTGTGCTTGCTGTGAAACTCGCAACCCAGAGAGTTTCCAATTGCTGTTTTTTTTGTGGGGGTGGAACCAGCCGAGCCTGATCACCTAGCTCCCTGCCTCAGAGCTTTTTGATTAGTTGAATGGTTGACTCTCTCCCAGGTGTTCCAGTCACCTGTTGAAAAGGTTCCGGGATCTGTGTGATTTCCTGTGCTGCGACCCACTGCGCTGGCTGAAACAGTGGTCTGAGATTCGTGGCACTTTTTTGCCTGGGAATCTCCTGGCCTGGCTTCCTGTTTCAGTCCCCTTTTTAATTAGATGAATGGGCAACTCTGCCTTCCTGGAGCTCCAATCACCAGCTAAAATGGCACCCAGACCCATGTATTTTGTACAGAGAACTGCCTTGCTGGGGCACTGGCAAAACAGCTGCGCTGGCCAAACCAGTCATGCTGGTGACCCATGGGGCTCCTCCACCTGGGAATCTCCTGGTCTGTGGGCAATAAAAATCCATCTGGAAATGCAGCATCCACTCACCCTCTGTGCTTTCACTGGGAGCTGCAATTCTGAGGTGTTCCTAATCGGCCATCTTCCAGATATCCTGTTTTTTTTTTTTTTTTTTTTTTTTTTTTTAAGAGAGAATCTCACTCTGTCACCCAGTCTGGAGTGCAGTGATGCATTCATAGCTTACTGCAGCTTCAAACTCCTAGGCTGAAGGGCTCCTCCTGCTTCAGCTTCCTGGGTAGTTGGGACTACAGCCACACAACACCTGGCTAATTTTTTTTTTTAAAGAGATGGGATCTCACCACATTGCCCAGGCTGATCTGGAACTCTTGGGCTCAAGTAATTATTCTGCCTTGGCCTCCCAAAGCACTGGGGTTACAGGGTGTGCCACTGCACCCAGCTTAAACAGACGTCTTTGTTGAAATACTTGCCACTTACCCATAAATCACATTTCCTTGAAATAATTCTGTCATCGCAGTCACATGGAAAGAGAGGATAAAGCTTACTACAAGGGTAGGTGGGAGGAGAATGCCTTTCTAGTACTAGAAGGAGAGAGGGTGAAGCTAGAAGTTGGGGAAGCAAGTGGTCAGGCAGTGGAGCCCTAAAATACAGAAGAGGAGACAGTATAACAGGGAACCTCTAAGATGCCCCGCAATGATCCCACCACCTGGTACTGATGACCTCATATATTCCCTCTCCTTGAGTAACTTGCTTCTGACCAATAGAATATCAAAATGTTCAGTGGATATTGTTTCTATGATTGAGTGACAAAGATCCTGGCATCTCTCTCTTGATGAGAGCAAAATCTCTCTCTTGATGGCTTTGATGAAGCCAACAGCCTATTCGGAGAGGCAAGAAACCAAGTGTAGCCTATAGCCAACATCCAGTGAAGAACTGTGACCCTTAGTCCAACAGTTTTCAAAGAACTGAATTTGTGCTAAAACTACATAAGTAAACTAGGACAAGGGTCCTTACCCACTTGAGCCTTCAGATAAGACCTCAGCACTGTCCAACCTTTTGATTGCAACCTGTGAGTAGCTGCACCCCAACTAAGATTCCTGATCTGTAGACACTTTGGGATAATAAACCTGTGTAGGCTTTTTTTTTTTTTTTGAGATGGAGTCTCACTCTGTCACCCATGCTAGAGTTCAGTGACACAATCTCGGCTCACTGCAACCACCACCTCCTGCTTCAAGCGGTTCTCCTGCCTCAGCCTCCTGAGTAGCTGGGATTACAGGTGTGTGCCACCATATCCAGCTAACTTTTGTGTTTTTAGTAAAGATGGGGTTTGATCAGGGGCTTCTGCTTTTCTGTCTTCCTCATTTTCTCTTGCCACCACCATGTAAGAAGTGCCTTTTGCTTCCCATCATGATTCTGAGGCCTCCCCAGCCACTGGAACTGTAAGTCCAATGAAACCTCTTTTTCTTCCCAGTCTCAGGGATGTCTTTATCAGCAGCATGAGAATGGACCAATGCAGGTTGCCTCTCAAAAAGTTAAAAATAGATTTAGCATGTGATCTAGCAATTTTACCTATGGTTATACATCCAAAAAAACCTGAAAGCAAGATCTTGAAGAGTTGTTTGAACACATACATTCAGAGCAACATTACTCACAATAGCCAAAAGTCGGAAGCAACCCAAATGCCCTGCAGTGGATGAATGAATAAACAGAACACGGTATAGCACATATTGCCATACAACAGAATATTATTCATTCTTTTTTCTTTTCTTTTTTTTAGAGAAGAGATTTCTCCATGTTGGTCAGGCTGGTCTTAAACGTCCAACCTTAGACAAGAGGCACAAGACATGGACATCTACAACTCACAGATATCTGATAATAAATGACAATAAGAATGACAGCTCAGCTGGGCACGGTGGCACCTGCCTCGGCCTCCCAAAATGCTGCCTAAGGTGCCCACCTTGGCCTCCCAAAGTGCTAGAATTACAGGCATGAGCCACTGTGCCCAGCCTTATTCATTCTTAAAAAGAAGGAAATTCTGACACAACCTAGGTGAGCTTGGAGGATAGTATGCTAGGTGAGATAAGCCAATATGAAAATAAGTAGGTGGGGCGTGGTGGCTCATGCCTGTAATCCCAGCATTTTGGAAGGCCCAGGCAGGCGGATGTCAGGAGATTGAGGCCATCCTGGCTAACATGGTGTGACCCTGTCTCTACTAAAAATACAAAGAATTAGCCAGGTGTGGTGGCGCGCGCCTGTAGTCCCAGCTACTGGGAAGGTTGACGCAGGAGAATCGCTTGAACACAGGAGGCGGAGGTTGCAGTGAGCTGAGATCTTGCTACTGCACTCCAGCCTGGGTGATAGAGCTAGACTCTATCTCAAAAACAAGAAAAAAAGAAAGAGAAAGAAAAAATAAAGAAAGAGAAAGAAAAAAGAAAGAAAGAGAAAAGAAAAAAAAGGAAGGAAGGAAGAAAGAAGAAGAAAAGAAAGAAAGAAAGAAAAAGAAAGAAAGAAAATAAGTACTGTATAATTCTACTTCTGTAAGGTACCCAGAGCATTCAGATTCATAGAGGCAGAAAGTAGAGCACTAGTTGCTATGGTCTGAGGGAGGTGAGAATGGGGAGTGAGTGTTTAATGGGTATGGAGTTTCACTTTTGCAAGATGGAAAAGGCCTGATAATGGGTGGCCGTCATGGTTACTCAGCAGTGTGAAGGTCCTTAATATACTGAGCTATGGACTTAAGAATGACTCTCCTGATGGTGTTTATGTTATGTGAATTTTGTCACAATTAAAAATAAAAATTAAATTAAAAAAGATATGCAATGAAAGGCAGCTAGATAGCAACATTTAGTTGGCAAGAGAAGAGTTTATTTGTCTTGTAGATATCCTGATTTTGAAATGTCTGAATCACCTCCCTAAACAGGCAGAGCTAGATGAACCGATACCACTGATACAGTGTCTTACAATGTTCATGCCCCTCCTTTTTCTTACACACAGACATCCCTATCCAAGAGACGTAGCCTAGTGACTCATCCACTCACTGGTCCAGTTTGAAATATAAGATTCGTCCATTGAGCTCTTGTATGGTTTCTCATAGTCTGATGCCCTATGAACTTAAAAAGCTTCCTCTAGTCTACACGCAGTATAAATGGTAAAACCATAGTAAAACAAACAAGCCCCTACCCCCAATTTCCCAAAGAATAAAAAATCAAATTTTCCCAAACAATGAAAATTTCAGTGGAACCACGGGAAACACACAAAAGTCAATGAACCGCAATATGAAATTTTCATTACGCAGAAATTAACTAGGTGTGCAGTGGCTCATGCTTGTCCTCTCAGCACTTTGGGAAACCGAGGTTGGAGGATCGCTTGAGGCTAGGAGTTTGTGACCAGCCTGGGCAACATAGTGAGACCCCATCTCTACAAAAGGCCAAAACGTTATCTGGATGTGGTAGTGTGTGCCTGTGGTCCCAGATACTCAGGAGGCTGAGAAGGGAGGATCATTTGGGACCTGGAGTTTGAGGCTGCAGTGAGCCATGCGCATGCCACTTCACTGCAGCCTGGGTGACAGCGCAAGACCCCATCTGTAAAAAACAAAACAAAACAAGAAATACAAAATTTATTTGGCAGATATTGTGAAGAGTCCTTGAAGGGCAGCCTGGCCAGAGAGTAAGTTCTTTGTCCATTGTCCTCCGTGGCCCTTGATTTTGCCCTCTCGTGGGGCCCTTCATTGTGTTCTATGCCCCAAGGACATTTCTGAAGTGTTCTCATCTCCTTTTCTGCTGGTACAATTTTGAGGGGGCTCATTATACAAATTTGGGGATTTTTTTTTTGAGACAGAGTCTTCCTCTGTCACCGAGGCTGGACCACAGTGATATGAACATGGCTCACTGCAGCCTCAACCTTGTGAGTTCAAGGGATCCTCCTACCTCAGACTCCCATGTAGCTGGGACCACAGGCATGCACCCCTATACTCAGCTAACTTTTTTATTTTTCGCAGAGATGGGGTCTCACTTTGTTGCCTAGGCCAATTCTCAAACTCCTAGGCTCAAGGGATTCCACTGCCTTCTCTTCCTGAAGTGCTGGGATTACAAGCATGAGCCATTGCTCCAGGCTAGGATTGTTTTTATTTTATTTTTCATTTTTTTCTGAGATGGAGTCTCCCTCTGTCACCCAGGATGGACTGCAGTGGCGCAATCTTGGCTCACTGCAACCTCTGCCTCCTGGGTTCAAGCAATTCTCCTGCCTCAGCCCTCTGGAGTAGCTGGGATTACAGGCATTTGCAACCATGCCAGGCTAATTTTTGTATTTTTAGCAGAGATGGGGTCTCACCAGTTGGCAAGCTGGTCTTGAACTCCTGATCTCAAGTGATTCACTCACCTTTGCCTCCCAAAGTGCTAGGATTACAGGCGCCAGCCACTGCTCCCTGCCGAGATTTTTTTTTTTTTTGAGACCGTGTCTCACTCTGTCGCCCAGGCTGGAGTGCAGTGGCACAATGTTGGCTCGCTGCAACCTCTGCCTCCCAGGTTCAGGCAATTCTCCTGCCTCAGCCTCCTGAGTAGCTGGGATTACAGGTGTGTGCCACCACACCCAGTAATTTTTGCATTTTTAGTAGAGATGAGGTTTCACCATGTTGGTCAGTCTGGTCTTGAACTCCTGACCTCATGTCATGATCCACCTGCCTCGCCCTCCCAGAGTGCTGGGATTACAGGCGTGAGCCACCATGTCTGGCGCTGAGATTGTTTTTATATGTCAAATAATCACAGTCAAAAGACTGTGCCAAAGCAGAATAGGATCATAGTTTCTTGGACAATACAGATCTCAAAAATTTAGTAGACTTTCCATCTCCTTGTCTCCAAGTAGGTCCATATGCATGGAGCGAGAGCCAATTATCAATATTTCCTCTGACATAGTTCTTTTTTTTTTTTTTTTTTTTTTTGAGACAGAGTCTCGCTTTGTGGCCCAGGCTGGAGTGCAGTGACTCAATCTCGGCTCACTGCAACTTCCGCCTCCTGGGTTCAAGTGATTCTCCTGCCTCAGCCTCCTGAGTAGCTGGAACTTCAGGCACTCACCACCATGCCAGGCTAATTTTTTGTATTTTTAGTAGAGACAGGGTTTCACCATGTTAGGCAGGATGGTCTTGGTCTCCTGACCTCGTGATCTGCCTGCCTCAGCCTCCCAAAGTGCAGGGATAACAGGCGTGAGCCAGACAGTTCTGGCTCGGTCCTCCTTTATTTTCTGGCCTCTATGCCTGGACCTTGGTATTCTCTCATCTAGTGGCAGCTACTCTTAGCCTTCTGAAAGGTAGAATTGGGAAGGGAGGCAATTCTCTTGCTCCTGGGCTGACTCTCACAGTCTACAAGAGAATACCAAGTGGGAAGCTGCTAGAACCTGCTGCCTCATCAGAGCCACCTTGTATGGGTGCTTTATTTTGTGGGTGCAGGAGGTGTTTTGCTTTGAAGCCCTGTGAGGCCCTGAATCACCACACCAGTTCATTTTAATTGTAGCATGCATGGAGAAAGAGCCTCCCTTAATGTAACTATATTCCCTTCCATCTCCATTTGCTACAGTAGATCTCTCTCTTTATTTTTAGATTTATCATTATTATTATTTTTAGATGGGGTCTCTCTCTGTGGCCCAGGCTGAGTGCAGTGGCAGGATCTCAGCTCACTGCATCCTCTGCCTCCCGGGATCAAGTGATTCTCTCGCCTTGGCCTCCTGAGTAGCTGGGATTACAGGCGCACACCACTATGCCCTGTGAATTTATTTTTAGTAGAGACGGGGTGTCAGCATGATGGTCAGACTGGTCTCAAACTCCTGACCTTGTGATCCACCCACCCCAGCCTCCCAAAGTGATTACAAAGGATTATAAAGGGATTACAGGTGTGAGTCACCGAACCTGGCCCAACCATACATTTTTATCCCAGGCTAGGAGAAACTTAAAGGCTCAAAGGAACATATACTCCTTCCTTTAAAGGGCATGATGGGCCGGGCGCTGTGGCTCACATTTGTAATCCAAGCACTTTGGGAGGGTGAGGCGATCAGACTGCCTGAGGTCAGGAGTTCGAAACCAGTCTGGCCAGCATGATGAAACCCCATCTCTACTAAAAATACAAAATAATTAGCTGAGTGTGGTGGCGTGCACCTGTAATCTCAGCTACTTGGGAGGCTGAGGCAGGGGAATTGCTTGAACCAGGGAGGTGGAGGTGGCAGTGAGCTGAGATCACACCACTGCACTCCAGTCTGGGCTACAGAGCAAGACTCCATCTCAAAAAAAAAAGGCCACGATGTGGTGTTCACCACATCCATTTACATCCCACTGGCTAGAACTATGATGCATGATGCAGCTGGCCTCAGAGGGGTCTGGTTAACAGCCTTTAACAGCTTTTAGTTAGGTGGATTATCATATACCTGGCCACATCTTGGGAGTTATATCATTAAAGGAAGAAGAGAAGAATGAATTCTGTGAACAACTAGCAGCAGTTTGCTTGTTTCATCCTATGAAGCGAGGTTACTGCTTCCATCTTGCTGATGAAAGACGCTGAGGCTCAGAGAGTTTAAGAAATTGCCCAGACATGGAAAGTACAATAAAGCATAAAGAGAAACAACAAAAAGTTAAAAAGCAGGGGTAATGAAGTGACAGTGTAGAGATTTTTTTTTTTTTGAGACAGAGTCCTGCTGTGTTGCCCAGGCTGGAGTGCAGTGGCGCAACCTTGGCTCACTGCAACCTCTGCCTCCCAGGTTTAGGCAATTCTCAGGTTCAGCCTCCCAAGTAGCTGGGACTACAGGCTTGCACCACCATGTCCGGCTAATTTTTATTTTTTATTTTTAGTGGAGATGGGGTTTCATCATGTTGACAAGGTTGGTCTTGAACTCCTGACTTCAGGTGATCCACCCGCCTTGGCCTCCCAAAGTGCTGGGATTACAGGTGTGAACCACTTTGCTTGGCCTCTCAAACTCTTAAGTGATCCTCCTGCCTTGGCCTCGCAAAGTGTTGGGATTACAGACGTGAGCACCCAGCCTCATTTTCAGTTTTAATCAGGATGTTAAACACATTAAAGGTTTTGTAGGATAGCTCCATTTTTCTTTTAAATCTTGGGTACCTGTTTGTGTATAAGTTACTATCAACTCCTTTAGAAATGTTTTTGTGGTTTCCATGGATTTTAATTTTCCCCAGCGGCAAGAGCTTGTTGGTTTTCATTTATTTGCTTGAGTGAATGGAAATACCAGTTCCACTGCCTCATGCAGGTGTGGAGTCAGGAATGGCTCACCCTCATGAGGATAGTTGGAAGCCTACACGATGCTGTCTTTGGCTCCAGGAGATGAAAGCCAGGATTAGGGGCCCGCATCAATTTCGAAGGAGCTCTGAGTGCCTTGGGATCCTTCTCAAAGGCTGTAGGAGCATTTAGAAACACAGGCATTTCATGCTCACCAGGAAAAGTCAGGAGATCTGGGAGCCAGCTTAGTTCCGAACCACTTGCTGAGACTTGGAGAGATCACCCTCCTCTGTGTCCCACAAGTCATCAAAGAGAGGAATTGGCATTGGTGATCGCTTCCCTCTTTGACATTTCCAGACTCTGTACTTACTTCAAAACTCATAAATGTGAGGATTGATGAGGATATGAGGGTGTGGTAAGTGCACTGTCTCCTCAGACTGGAAGCACTTAACAGGAGCGTTTCCTGCGTGTAACATCAAAGACACCTTTGAATTGCACAGGCAGAAACTGAGTCCCTTTTCCAGTTCTCTTTCAAACCTCTGGTGACTTTAAGGGACCACTTTGGTTTGGTGCCAGTGTGTCTTTAAACAATTCTATTTATGGACATTGTGTGTGTGCATATAATGATCTATTTATCTATACATAAATGTATAAAATTATATGTATGTAATTTGAGTTTTTAAAGGATCATGCAGTAAAATTGAACTTTTTTAGAGTTCAGTTCAATGAATTCTTTTTTTTTGAGACGAAGTCTTGCTCTGTTTCTAGGCTGGAGGGCAGTGGCGTGATCTCAGCTCACTGCAACCTCTGCCTCTCGGGTTCAAGCAATTCTCCCACCTCAGCCTCCCAAGTACAGACTACAGACACGTACCACCATGCCCAGCTAATTTTTGTATTTTTAGTAGAGATGGGGTTTCACCTTGTTGGCCAGGATGGTCTCTATCTCTTGACCTCGTGATCCTCCCACGCTGGTCTCTCAAAGTGCTGGAATTACAGGCATGAGCCACTGTGCCAGGCCCAGTTCGACGAACTTTGATATAGGTAATCACTATCATAATTAGAATTTTAACACATGCAACCATCACACTACAGAGCAGTTCTATCACCCCCAAAACTTCCTTGTGCTGCTCCTTTTATTCCAACACCCTTCCCTAACCCCTGGCAACACTGATCTCTCCTCCCACAGTATGGTTTTGTCACTTGGAGAATAGCATATAAATGGATCATATGATGTAACCTTTGAGATTGGCTTCTTTTTTTTTTTTTAAGATGGAGTTTCACACTTGTTGCTCAGGCTCACTGCAATCTCTGTCTACTGGGTTCAAGTAATTCTCCTGCCTCAGCCTCCTGAGTAGCTGGGATTATAGGAGCCCACCACCATGCCCAGCTAATTTTTTATATTTTTAATAGAGCCTGGATTTTACCATGTTGGTCAGGCTGGTCTCAAACTCTCGACCTCAGGCGATTTGCCCATCTCAGCCTCCCAAAGTGCTGGTATTACAGGCATGAGCCACCGTGCCCAGCCTATTTGTTGTACTTTACATTTTAAGCAAGACAGAGGGTTTTGCTCTGTCACCCAGGCTGGAGTACAGTTGCATACTCATGGCTCACTGCAACCTCAGACTCCTGGGCTCAAGGGATCTTCCCACCTCAGCCTCCAGTATCTGGGACTACAGCTGCATTCCACCATGCCTGGCTAGTTTTATATATATTGACATGGAGTCTCGCTCTGTTACCTAGGCTGGAGTGCAATGGTACGATCTTGGTTCACTGCAAACTCCGACTCCCAGGTTCAGGTGATTCTCCTGCCTCAGCCTCCCAAGTAGGGGGATTATAGGCACCCACCACCATATCCAGACAAATTTTATATTTTTAGTAGAGACGAGGTTTCACCACGTTGGCCAGGCTGGTCTCAAACTCCTGACCTCAGGTGATCTACCCACCTTGGCCTCCCAAAGTGCTAGGATTACAGGTGTGAGCCACTACACCCGGCCTAATTATTTTTTATTAAAAAAATATATATTTTTTGGCTGGGCGCAAAAAAATTATTATAATATATAATATATAATATATTATAGTTATATATAATATATATTATATATATATTATATAAAATTATAAAATAAATTATATATAAATATAATATATATAAATATAATATATATAATATATATAAATATAATATATATAAATATTATATATATATATATTTTTGTAGAGATGGAGGTCTCACTCTGTTGCCCAGACTGGTCTCAAACTCCTGGGCTCAAGCAATCCTTTCACCTTGGCCTCCCAAAGTGTTGGGATTACAAGTGTGAGCCACTGCACCTGGCCTGTCGTGTTTCAGTAGTTTGCCCTCTTTATTGCTGAGCAGCGTTTCATAATGTGAGTGTCTCACAGTTTGTTTAACCATTCCTCTCTTAAGGGCTATTTTGTTTTTTCCACTTTTTGGCTATTGCAAATAAAGCTCCTATGAATAATCACATGCAGGTTGCATGTGGTTGAATATTGTTCAAAATCCTCTCTGGCTTTCTAGTTCACTTAGAATAAAATTCTCAGTCCTTATGCAGTCTGTACAATCACACCTGCCTGTCCTTTGTCTACCCTTTGATGGGATCTCCTCCTTGCCTCCTCTTTGCTCTCTCTCTTCCAGCCATCCTGGCTTTCCTGACTTTCTCTGCACATGCAAAGCCCATGCCATTTGTAATGAGTTGAGTGGTGGACCCTCAAATGTCCATTCAGAACCTGCAAATGTGACCTTACTTGGAAAATGTGCCTTTGAAGAAGTAGTTAAGTGAGGGGTCTCAAGATGAGACTCTCCTGGATTAGGGTGGTCCCTAAATGCAATGACAAGTGTCCTTGTAAGAGACAGAGGAGGAGGTGCAGGCACAGGGAATAAGGCTGTCTGAAGATGTACGCAGAAATTGGAGCGATGCAGCCACACGACACAGGATGCCTGGGGCTCCTTGTAGTTGGATGAGGTAAGGATCATCTCCTAAAGATCTTTAGAGATGTGTGGCCCAGCTGATGCCTCGAGGCTGAACTTCCAGTCTCCAGAAGTGTAAGAGAATTAATTCCTGTTGTTTGAAGCCACTAAGTTTGTGGTACTGTGTTATGGCTGCTAAAGGAAATTAACAAACCACCTCAGGGCCTTTGCATGTGCCATCTCCTCTACCTGGATTACTCTTTCCCCAGATCCTTGTGGGGTCCATGCCCTCACTTTCTCCTGGTCTCTCTGCTCAACTGTCACCTCCTTAGAGAGTCCTGCTCATCCTAGCTAAGAAATGCCCTGTTACTGTATCCCTCTAACTCTATAATTTGTTGCACTTCTCTTTAAATATCAATCAATTTAGATACTTGGTATTTGTTTCCTCCTCCCCCACCCCCATTTTTTTTTAAAGAGACAGGGTCTTGCTCTGTTGTCCAAGCTGGAATGCAGTGGCACAGTCACAGCTCACTATAACCTCTTGGGTTCAAGCGATCCTCCCTCCTAACCCTCCCAAACAGCTAATTTCTTTGCCTTTTTTTTTTTTTTTGAGAACGAGTCTCACTCTGTCGCCCACGCTGGAGTGTAATGGTGTGATCTCGGCTCACCATAACCTCTGCCTCCCTGGTTCAAGCGATTCTCCTGCCTCATTTTTTTTTTTTTTGAGACAGAGTCTCACTCCATCACCAGGTGCCATGCTGGAGTGCAGTGGCACAACCTTGGCTCACTGCAACCTCCGCCTCCTGGGTTCAAGCAATTCTCCTGCCTCAGCCTCCCAAGTAGCTGGGACTACCGGCGCGCACCACCATGCCCAGCTAATTTTTTTGTATTTTTAGTAGAGATGGGGTTTCACCATGTTGGCCAGGATGGCCTCGATCTCTTGACCTCGTGATCTGCCCACCTTGGCCTCCCAAGTTGTTGGGATTACAGGCGTGAGCCACTGCTCCTGGCCTCTCCTCCCTCAGTTTTATTTATCTTTTGAGAGACAGGGTCTCAGTTTGTTGCCCAGGCTGGTCTCAAATTTGTGGCCTCAAACAATCCTCCTGTCTTGGTCTCCCAAAGTGCTGGGATTACAGGTGTGAGCCACCGCACCCGGCCCAATTTTTGTCTACTCTTAAGCTTCCCTGAATGTTAACACCTTATATAACCATGATACATTTACTGACACAAAAAGATCAACGCTAGTTCATTACTATTAACTCAACGCCAGACTTTATTTGCATTTCACCAGCTTTATCCAAAAATTTGTCCCTTTTTTGATACCTGGATTCAGCCCAGGGTACTATATTAAACTTAGTTCTCACGTCTCCTTTCCCTCCTTTGGTCTGTGCCAATTCCTCGGTCTTTCTTGGTTTTTCATGATCTTGACAGTTTTGGAGGTCTGGTCAGGCATTTTGTAGAATGTGCCTCAATTTGGGTTTCCTTTGCTGGCTACTATTTCTTTTATAAACAATATACACACATACGCACACATATATACATGCATAAATATTTATAGTGTGGAAATACCCATAACATAAAATCTACCATTTTAAGCATTATTATAATATTTTTTTGAGACACGGTCTTCTTGCTCTGTCGCCCAGGCTGGAGTGCAGTGGTCTGGCCCCACTGATGTGGAAAGCGAGCTGTGTTCGGAGGATCTGAACCTAGGGCTTGCAAATGTGGGGCCAATGGCAGGCTGTGGAAGGTGGGTCCCCAAAGGTCTTCGCTCCCGAAGCCGCTGAGGGGCGTGGCCTCCTGGTTTTAAAAAAAATAATAAAAAATAAATAATAAAATCGCTTCGAGGCCTGCAGTGCAAGCCAATGAAAGGCGAGGGTAGGTGGGGCCTGCGCGCGAGGCGGCCAGTAGAGGGAAGGCTCTTTCGCGTGGCCCCCCGAGCGTGGTTCCGACTGTGCGCAGGCGCTCCGGCCGGACTACGGGACGCCGCTGAGCCAAGTGGCTGAAAGGGGCACGGCTGCGCTCCTGGGTCACGTGACACGGAGGGGGTCCGAATTCTGGTGGAGGCAGCGCCCTATCCTGGAGGTGAAGGTGAATAACCTCGGCGGTCGAGCTGGTGACGGAGAACCGCATACTGATGCGATGTGACCTCGACCCGTGGCCCAGGGGCGGGGGTCAGGCTTGGGCCAGTGCGCTCTCCGAGGGAGAGGCGTGGCTTGCGCAGAGGGTCGCGTCTGCTAACGCAGGGGGCGTGACCTCGTGCCTCTTGGTGACGTAACGTGGGGCGGGCTCACTACTGGGGCTGAGATTTGGGGTCCCGTTGTGGAAAGAGAGGCGGGGCATCAATGTCCATTGACAAGTAGGTAAGTGGAAGATAACTCTGTGTCTGCTGTTGTCACCGCCGTGACCTGTGGTGGCTAGTTTGGGTGGGAGTGGTGGTGACGTAAAGGACTGGGGTTAGCGCCGCGTGGGGCGTGACTTTGTCTCAGAGAGGCGGCCTCACCCAGTGCCTAGACGCACAAGGGGCGTGGCCTGGCAGGGTTGGGGGCGTGGCCGCACCAAAACTGGCGGCAAGGGGCGTGGCCCTAGATTCGGGCTGGAGGAGGGGGCGCGATTTCTTCCGAATAAGATCCCTGTCGCGCCCCAGTCTGGTTAGTGCTCTTTCTCTATCAGGTGCCACCTCATGGAGATCCCGGAGGCTGCCGTCCCTGTCGGGAGTTTCTTCCCCTTCTTTCTGCTCCTGGCCTGCGGGACGCTGGTGGCTGCCTTGCTGGGCGCCGCGCACCGCCTGGGACTCTTCTACCAGCTGCTGCACAAGGTGCGGGGCAAGGAATGGGAGGCGGGCTGGTGGTAGCCAAAGAGGGAGGGGCCTTGTGGTGCTGCTTCCAGTTCACTCCTCATTGTGCAGCGTGGGAAAGCGAGTCCCGACTAGCCCAGAGGGACTGATAAGAGGTTCTGTCCATGACCCTGTCTCCGTTGCCACGCTGCCTGCCTATGGGGGCCTGAACTTTGCCGCTAGTGATAGAGAACGCGGAAGCGGCCTCTGCCCAGGCACTCAAACCCCGCCTACCTCCTTCCCCAGTGGCTCTTTTCACAGACAGCACTCTGATTGTGCCCCCTATACTGGATGGGATAGATGGGGCTGAGGGCAGGCACCAGCGAGGGGGTGGCAGTGAGTTTCGTGACAGTTCCCTTTGCTGAGTTCAGCACTTTAGACTTTCTTACCTACCCCTTACGTTTTCCTTGAAAGTAGGTGCTGTTCTTTCTGACCTCATTTTCTGCAGGAGGAAGCTAAGTCTCAGAGAGATTGTGTGGTAGTTTTCCCTAGGTGGCCCCACATGCCTACCCCCCGAACTACTTGCACACCTGTTTGAAATTTACCTCTTCCGCAGACCCCCTTCTCAACCCTTTCTCTCCTAGCAGGGACCAAGTTTGACCTCTCCCTCCCCAAACCCTTCTCTAGTCCTTCTGCTAGCCAGGGGTGATGCCACTGACTTTCGGGACTTGTGGAGATTTAAAGCAAGCCTTGGATGTGCGGAACTGTGAGGCCGCTGGGGTTGGGAGGCCTCGGTACAGTGTGTGCCAGGAGCTAATTCCCGTGCCAGGCACATGGTGGCTGTGGGCTGTTTAGCATCCATCAAGAGGGCATCAGGGAGGCTGGGATCAGCAGTCCAGCTGCCAGGCCCTGCAGCAATACTAGAGGGCAGGCAGGAGTCATAGCAAATGGCTCTCTGCCTTGTGCCCTGGCTAAACCTCCTGGGTTATATAACCCTCTCCTCTCCCTGATTGCCTTGCCATCCCAGAGGCAGGAAGTGTAACAGTATGGCACTTAAGAGTGTGGGTTCTATTGGACTTTCAATCTTGCTTGGGCAAGTGTTGATGTCCTCAGCTATAAGAGATGTAATGACAAGAAGTTCTGATAAGACGCTTTGCCTTGCTTTGAGCCTGGTGTGTAGTGTAATATATGCCTAACCAAGACCAAGCTTCCCTTGACCTCCCACCCTGCTCCTGCCCCCTTACCTGGGGCAGGGGGATTGCCCCCTCTCCCAGCTGTCCTCTGGCGTGGCCTTTGACTCTATTGCTCCACCCACTCCTTGGGCCCAGGTGGACAAGGCAAGCGTCCGGCATGGCGGAGAGAACGTGGCTGTTGTGCTGAGGGCCCATGGCGTGCGGTTCGTCTTCACGCTGGTCGGTGGGCACATTTCCCCGCTGCTGGTGGCCTGTGAGAAACTGGGCATCCGTGTGGTGGACACACGCCATGAGGTCACGGCTGTCTTTGCTGCAGATGCTACGGCCCGCCTGTCTGGTGAGGGCATTGCAGAGAGGGCTGGGGACTGTTGGATAGAGTAGAGGTGGGAGAATGGCCAGGAGAGTGGGCGTGGCCATGATGGGCTCTGTGTTCCAGGAACGGTGGGCGTGGCAGCAGTGACGGCTGGCCCTGGCCTCACCAACACAGTGACTGCGGTGAAGAACGCTCAGATGGCCCATTCCCCAGTCTTGCTTCTGGGTGGGGCCGCCAGCACTCTGCTGCAGGTACCCAGTCCATGGCAGCTGGTGGGGGCCCAGGGGGTCTTAAAGGGCTCACGTGGTAACCCTGCTGCACCTCTGTCTTTGACAGAACCGGGGTGCGCTCCAGGCTGTGGATCAGCTGTCCCTGTTTCGGCCGCTCTGTAAGTTCTGTGCATCTGTGCGGAGGGTTCGGGACATCGTGCCCACCCTGAGGGCCGCAATGGCTGCTGCCCAGTCGGGCACCCCAGGTAGGTGGAGGATGGTGGTGCTGAGCAGCACTGGGGCTGAGGGGCTGGGGAGGCGTGTTGCAGACTCAGTGTCATCCCTGTCCCCGCAGGTCCGGTGTTTGTGGAGCTGCCCATTGACGTGCTGTACCCCTACTTCATGGTCCAGAAGGAGATGGTGCCAGCCAAGCCACCCAAGGGCCTTGTGGGCCGAGTGGTCTCCTGGTGAATAGCCCCACCCTGCCATTCCCTCCTCCATCCCCTGTCCTCTCCTGCAGCTTCCAGCTCATGCCCATCCTCCTTTGATTCACATGTAGACTGGGAGGAGACTGCTGTGTGGAGAACATTCCAGGTAGAAGGAACAGCATGTGCAAAGGTCCTGAGGCAGGAATGAATTGAGTGGATGGGGAAAGCAAGGTGGCCCTCGTGGAGGCAACAGAGGGGAGAGACTCAGAACAGCCCTCCTCCTCCTCTTCTTTTCTTCTTCTCCTCTTCCATCATCTCTTCTTCCTTTTCCTCCTCCCTCTTCCTTCCTCTTCTCTTCCCTTTCCTCCTCTCTCTTTCCTCTCATCCTCTCCATTTTCCTCTCCCCAAAGGATGATCCTTGAACCTCGGAAGGGAGATTCACTTTTATGTTTACAGTGGGGGAAGCTCAAAAAGGTGAAGTGTCTTGCCCAAAGTCACACAGTTAAGAAGTGGCAGAGCCCAGACTCGAGCCCTCTCTTTCCTCCTTCTCTCCTTCCTTCACATCTTTGTCCCCCCACCCTTTTTTTTTTGAGACAGTCTTCTTCACCCAGGCTAGAGTGCAGTGGCGCCATCTCAGCTCACTGCAACCTCCACCTCCAAGGTTCAAGCAACTCTCCTGCCTCAGCCTCCCTAGTACCTGGGACTACAGGCATACCACATGTGGCTAATTTTTGTATTTTAGTAGAGACTGGGTTTCACCATGTTGGCCAGGCTGGTCTTGAACTCTTGACCTCAAGTGATCCACCTTCCTTGGCCTCCCAAATTGTTGGGATTATGGACGTGAGCTACCACGCCCAACCTATTCTCTTCCTCCTTTGCTTCCTCCTCCTCTTCTTCCTCCTTCTCTCCCTTCCCCTCAGTTGCTTCCCTTTGCCTGTCCTTGGCCCTTCCTTTCTGTATGTTTAGCAAGTGGCCGCCATGTGCCAGGTCTCAGGACAGGTGTAGGGCATCGTCAGTGGACATGGCAGTCAGGTTCCTGCATTCCAGTTGTGTGTGAAGCACTTGAGGGTCAGCTCAGGCAGTAGTGATTTTGTTCTATGGCCTCATTCTTATTTTTTTTGAGACGGAGTCTTGCTCTGTCGCCTAGGCTGGAGTGCAGTAGCACGATCTTGACTCACTGCAACCTCCACTTCCCAGGTACATGTGATTCTCCTGCCTCAGCCTCCAAAGTAGCTGGGATTACAGGCGTGTGCCACCACGCCTGGCTAATTTTTGTATTTTTAGTAGAGATGGGGTTTTGCCGTTTTGGCCATATAGCCTCATTCTTAATGCACTTTTGCCCCTGCTTTCCAGGTCACTCCCTTCCCTTGTCCTCCTCCTTGTCCTTCTCTCTTGAGCTGTGTCTCACAAGGCTCTCTCTTATCTTGCCCTTTTTTTTTTTTTTGAGACAGGGTCTCACTCTGTTACCCAGGCTAGAGTGCAGTGGTGCCATCATAGCTTACCATAGCCTTGAACTCCTGGCCTCAGTCAATCCTCCTGCCTCAGTTTCCCTTGCCTTCTTTTTTTATATGCGGAGTTTCCCATGGTTCCATCCTTGGCTGCTTCTGTGCTATCTTGGCCTGTCCTTTTTTTTTTTTTTTTTGAAATGGAATCTCACTCTGTCGCCCAGGCTGGAGTGCAGTGGTGCAATCTTGGCGCACTGCAACCTCTGCCTCCCAGGTTCAAGCAGTTCTCCTGCTTCAGCGTCCCGAGTAGCTGGGACTACAGGCACACACCACCACACCCGGCTAATTTTTGTGTTTTAGTAGAGATGCGGTTTCACCATGTTGGCCAGTATGGTCTCCAACTGTTTGACCTTGTGATCCACCCATCTTGGCCTCCCAAAGTGCTGGGATTACAGGTGTGAGCCACTGTGCCCAGCTTTGGCCTGTCCTTAACAGCCAAAGCAGAGGCCTCTGGCTCAGGGTTCTGACTGCTTCTTGCCAATGCCCATATGTCTGTCTTTGGCTGGACAGAGTGCTCCCTAAGAGCAGGGCTGGGCAGGATCTATCTATTTCCAGGGCCCTGCACAGGCCCTTCAGGAAAGTTGGGGCCCAATGGGTAAGGAGACTGAGAAGGCCATCTGAAGCGAGAGAGGACAGTGTTCATAACTCCCATGGATTGAGTATTATGCAAAGTGCCTCATTACCTAAATGGATAGATCCTTGAAGCTCAGGAGGGAGGTTCATATTTCTATTTACAGAGGCGGAAACTCAGAAGGGTGAAGTCACTTGCCCTAAGTTGCATAGCTGGGAAGTGACAGAGCCAGGACCTGAGTGCATATCTGTTGGACCCACAGGCTTACTCCTGGCAGGCTGAGCCTGCGTTCCTTGCTTCTGGGGGCTACGTGGAGTTGGGGTGGGCACCAGAGGCTTCTGAGGGGAAACAGGCAGCTGGAGACTTGGCCACCACCGTTCACCTGTCCCTATGCTGTCACTTATCCACCCCCGTCCCCATGCCACTTAGCCCCTGCCTTTTTTCCTGGCTCTTTCCTGCCCCCCTCCTCCCTCAGATCCTGGAATCCTTGTAATTAATCCTGGTAACTTGGTTCTTTCCCCTCCCACTTGCAGGTATTTAGAGAATTACCTGGCCAACCTCTTTGCAGGGGCCTGGGAGCCTCAGCCTGAGGGCCCGCTGCCCCTGGACATCCCCCAGGCTGCCCCCCAGCAGGTGAATTGCATCTTTTTTCTGTCTGAGGACCCTACCTGGCACAGCCCCCTGACCCTCTCCCTGAGGCAGTATTGGGGCCTTGATCTTGGGTGCTCATGGAGATTCAAGGACAGCCCTCTGGCCAGGTGTGGTGGCTCATGGTGGTAATCCCAACACTTAAGGAGGCTGAGGCAGGTAGATCACTTGAGGCTAGGAGTTCAAGACCAGCTTGGCCAACATGGTGAAACTGTCTCCACTGAAAATACAAAAATTAGCTGGGCATGGTCACGTGTGCCTGTAATCACAGCTACTCCAGAAGCTGAGGCTGGAGGATTGCTTGAACCCCAGAGGTGGAGGCTTCAGTGAGCCGAGATCACGCCACTGCACTCCAGCCTGGGAAACAGAGTGAAACTATGTCTCAAAAAATAAATAAAAAGACAGTCCTTTGAGCCCTACCTCTTGCCCTAGGTTCAGCGCTGTGTGGAGATCCTGAGCCGGGCCAAGAGGCCCCTGATGGTCCTAGGGAGTCAGGCCCTGCTCACTCCGACGCCCGCTGACAAGCTTCAGTGAGAAGCCCCAGCCCTGCCCTTGTTTTCGCGTTCCTGGTCTGGGGTCCTCAGGTGCTCCTGGGGAGGGGCAGGGGCCCTGGCCACACTGACTTCTGCTCTGCCTGGACTCCCAGGGCTGCTGTGGAGACCCTGGGTGTTCCCTGCTTCCTCGGGGGGATGGCACGGGGGCTGTTAGGCCGAAACCACCCCCTCCACATACGGCAGAACCGCAGCGCGGCTCTGAAGAAGGCGGATGTCATTGTCTTAGCAGGTGGGCCTGAGCCTCTTTCTTTCCCTCCTTCCCCCAGGAACCCCCTCACCCTATCACCCAGCTTCACACAAAGGAGGATGAATGTCTAGTGGGCACCTACAGTTCTTGATACATATTTTTACATAAAGAACTTTGAACCCCACCAGCCGCATTATAGGTGTATCAGTTAGCTACTGCCCTGTAACAACCATCCCCAAACTCAATGGCTGAAAATGCATTTCTGATTTCTCAAGACCCACCTGTAAGGTAGGTGGTAGCTGTGGTTTTAGCTGGTCTCGTCCATGAGTCTGCACTTGGGTAGGCAGAAAGGCAGCTGTGCTGATCTAGGCTGGGCTCACTCACCTGTTTGGGGATTGGCCTGCAGCTAGTCTGGATGGCCTCAGCTGGGGTCACAGAGTTCTTCACCCCTGTCTCCATGCCCCCCATATTTCTCATCCTCCAGCAGGCCAGCCTGGGCTAGCCCACTTGGTGAAGGATGAGAAAACTCTAGGGCTGGGGGAGCAGTTCTTCGAGAGAGTGTGGAGGCTGTGTGGCTTCTTGAAGTTGTCTGCAGGAATGGGGAAGGGGGCCCTGAATCATTTGGAGGTGTCTTTACATAGAGGACTTGCAATTGATGCCAGCTGTTGCTGGAGCTGTGGACTAGGGCAACTATGCACACCTCTCCATGTGGCTTGGGTTTCCTTCCAACATGGTGGCCTTGGGGTAGTCAGACTTCTTAGACAGCCACCCAGGCCTCTAAAAGTGAACAAGGAAGAAACTGCATCTCTTTTGACCTAGCCTCAGGTGTCATGCTCTGTCATTTCTGCCACCAGACTCAAGGAAAAGGGACGCAGGTCGCACCTTTCTCCATGGGTGGCATGTCGAGGGGACCTAGTACAAGTGGAGGCAGGGTGGGAGATATTATGGCCATCTGGGAAAACAGAACCCGCCTTTGCCCTGTCTTGTTTGCCAAAGCATGTCATGAGGCCAGCCCAGATTCAAGGGCTGTGGGAGTTGTGAAGTCACTGCAGGTGGCACAGGTACAGGAGACTCCGTGAGGAACAGGGACTCTTTTGCATTGAGTCCGCCACATTGGATCAAGTAAGGAAGAGGACACGGGCCCTCTGTCCACTGCATCCCCTTCCCCCACCCCAGGAACCGTGTGCGACTTCCGCCTATCCTATGGGCGTGTCTTCAGTGGCAGCAGCAAGATCATCATCGTCAATCGTAATCGGGAAGAGATGTTGCTCAACTCAGACATCTTCTGGAAGCCCCAGGAGGCTGTGCAGGGTGAGCCCCCTAATCCCCCCTTACACATATGCGCTCCTTCTGGTCCCTATCCTCCTGGCTTCTGCTGCAGGTGGCTTGAGCATGGTATGATTGAGGCCCAGACCTTGTCCTAGAGGGCAGCCAGTGAACCGGAGACAAATAGTTGGCTCTCAAACTGATGAATGCTTCTTTCTTTAAATTTACCTTATTTTATGGCTGGCACAGTGGCTCATGACTGTAAACCCAGCACTTTGGGAGGCCGAAGCGGGCAGATCACAAGGTCAGGACATCGAGATCATCCTGGTCAACATGGTGAAAAACCCCATCTCAAAAAAAAAAAAAGAAAAGAAAAAAATTTATTTTATTTTATTTTTGAGATGGAGTCTTGCTCTGTCGCCAGGGTGGAGTGCAGAGGTGTGATGCCTCACTGCAACCTCTGCCTCCCAGGTTCAAGCAAGTCTCCTGCCTCAGCCTCCCGAGTAGCTGGGACTACAGGTGCCCACCACCATGCCCAGCTAATTTTTTTGTACTTTTAGTAGAGATGGGGTTTCACAGTGTTGGCCAGGATGGTCTTGATCTCTTGACCTCGTGATCTGCCTGCCTCGGCTTTCCAAAGTGCTGGGATTACAGGGATGTGCCACTGCACCTGGCCTTTTTTTTTTTTTTTTTTTTTTTAAGAGACGAGGTCTTACTCTGTCACCCAGGCTGGAATGCAGTAGTGCCATCCCAATTCACTGCAGCCTCCAACTCCCAGGCTCAAGCAATCCTCCCACCTCAGCCTCCTGAGAAGCTGAGACTACAAGCATGCACCACCATGCCAGGCTAATTTTTTAATTTCTTTTTGTGGAATCGGTATCTCACTATGTTGCCCAGGCTGGTGGTGAACTCCTGGCCTCAAGTGGTCCTTCTGCCTCGGCCTCTCAAAGTGCTGGGATTACAGACCAGAGCTACTGCGGCCAACCTGACAGATGCTTCTGTAGGACAAATGGTGGGGTGGACACAGAGGGAGGCTTGGTAATGTGCATGTGAATATGTTCCCTCCCACCCTACACACTGCCCTCAGGACAGAGAGCACACTCCTTGACCCCTTAGCCTCTCTATCTTTCCACCATATCTCTGCCTTTCCCTTATTTCAGTCCCCTTGGACTTGAACTTGGTTCATCGTTCTGAGGATGTTGCCTCCCCTGCAGCTTAGGCGACGGGACACTCTTGTGTTAAGCAGAGAAGTGGCACCATTGCATCTGTGTTGGGAAGGGCCACTCAGCAGTCGTGGATGGCAGGCCAGAAGGGGGCCGGGTGGAGGCCAGGGGGCTGTTAAAAATGGCCAGGACAGGCCGGGTACGGTGGCTCATGCCCGTAATCCCGGAACTTTGGGAGGCCGAGGCAGGAGGATCACCTGAGGTTAGGAGTTCAAGACCATCCTGGCCAACATGATGAAACCCTATCTCTACTAAAAATACAAAAATTGGCTGGGCATAGTGGTGGGTGCCTGTAGTCCCACCTACTTGGGAGGCTGAGGCAGAAGAATCGCCTGAACCCGGGAGACGGAGGTTGCAGTGAGCTGAGATTGTGCCCTTGCACTCCAGCCTGGGCAACAAGAGTGAAACTCCATCTCAAAAGAAAAAAAAAATAGGCCAGGCCAGAAAAATAGGCCTGGAGTGGAGATGAACAGCAAGAGAGCCTCACCTTGGAGCCTCCATGATCATTGCAAAAATGGGGTGGTAGGCCGGGCACAGTGACTCACACCTGTAATGCCAGCACTTTAGGAGGCTGAGGTGGGTGGATCACAAGATCGAGGCCATCTGGCCAACATGGTGAAACCCATCTCTACTAAAAATACAAAAATTAGCTGGGCGTGGTGGTGCGTGCCTGTAGTCCCAGCTACTTAGGAGGCTGAAGCAGGAGAATCGCTTGAACCCAGGTTGCAGTGAGCCGAGATCATGCCACTGCACTCCAGCCTGGCAACAGAGCAAGACTCCATCTCAAAAAACAAAAACAAAAATGGGGTGGTGAAAAGTACATCATAGGGCTGCTTATTAGTTCATTTCAGTAATGTTCGTCATGCCCTTCCACTTGCCTGGATTTGAGGGATGTGCTTGGTGGATATAGCTCTCCACTGAGTATTTCCCAGGTAGAAAGTGACATGACTTAGTCATCTGGGGTGGAGGGTAGAGGGAGGGGACCAGGCCAGCTTGGCTTGTCACCTGCCTTGTGCTTCCTAAGCTATGTTTTTTGGGCCTTGTTCTCCCTTTTCACCTGGGCTGCCCTTCCGTGGTTCTGGCAGGTTCTGGGGTGTTTCAGCTGTTTTTTCCTAGGAGCACCCCTGGCCTGCTTCCCATCTGCCTGCTCGGATGCTGCTGCTGGCTTCCTGCTGTTTTGAGGCCTCTGGTGCTAGAAGAACGGGAGGAAGCCAGCTCCCCACAGCTGTGCTCTCTTCCTTCCCTAGGAGATGTGGGTTCCTTCGTGCTGAAGCTTGTGGAAGGCCTTCAGGGCCAGACGTGGGCCCCAGACTGGGTGGAGGAGCTGCAGGAAGCTGACCGGCAGAAGGAGCAGACATTTCGGTGGGGGCCGAGTGAAGTAGAGGTAGGATGGGCATTCCCAGAAGACCCTGCTGCCAGCCCTGGTGACCTTCGCTGTCCTGTTGCAGGGAGAAGGCAGCAGTGCCTGTGGCTCAGCACCTCAACCCCGTGCGGGTGCTGCAGCTGGTGGAGGAAACGCTACCTGATAACTCGATTCTGGTGGTAGACGGCGGGGACTTCGTGGGCACTGCCGCACATCTGGTACAGCCCCGTGGCCCCCTGTGCTGGCTCGATCCTGGTAAGGAAGGGCCCCTGCCTGGGGCAACGGGTACCCCATCCATCCAGACACCTTCACACCCACCTGCTCTTGGTCCTCTTAGGGGCCTTTGGGACTCTGGGAGTTGGCGCAGGATTTGCACTTGGGGCCAAGCTGTGCCGGCCAGATGCCGAGGTGAGGCCTGGATTTGGGAGACTGGCTGCTCTCTGGGCTCTGATCCACCCTAACCATGCTGGGTCCCCTCCCCACCAGGTCTGGTGCCTATTTGGGGATGGAGCTTTCGGCTACAGCCTCATCGAATTTGACACGTTTGTCAGACACAAGGTGACTGGGTCGCCCTGAGGGACGCTTAGGACCTGGGGTTCTGGGAGATGTCACCAGGGGTGGGCTGAGGTGGGGAGGGAGCCTCCTGTCTGGCAGAGGCCCTGTCTGGTAGAGGTCTCTGTCCTCTGGCTGGCCAAGCCATGGGGCTGAAGGCTGCGGCCTGGTCCCATCTTATTCCTGTAGATCCCAGTGATGGCCTTGGTAGGGAATGATGCTGGCTGGACGCAGATTTCCCGGGAGCAGGTGCCCTGCCTGGGCAGCAACGTGGCCTGTGGTCTGGCCTACACTGGTGAGGGGGCCTCAGCAAGTGGGGGAAGGACAGGAGGCTGTTTAGGAGTTTCCGCTGGGCTTGTGTTCCTCTCCTGGGCTGGCTGCACATGTGGTGGGCTGAGTCCCTGCCACTGTCTGACTTAATCTTCTCTTTTAGATTATCACAAGGCAGCCGTGGGTCTGGGGGCCCGGGGCTTGCTGCTCTCACGGGAGAACGAGGATCAGGTGGTCGAGGTGCTGCACAACGCCCAGCAGCAGTGCCGAGACGGCCACCCAGTCGTGGTAAACATCCTCATCGGGAGGACGGACTTCCGGGATGGCTCCATTGCTGTATAGGGCCTTGTGGGTCAGGATGCTTGGCAGCCTTCCTGTCCCTGGACTGTGTCCAGCTGGTTTGGAATCTCATCATTGTTAGCCCTGGGCCTATCCCATGAGGCCAGATGACTCCTCAACCTCCCTGAGGAGTGGATGGAGGGGTCAAAGCTCAGAGAGGCTCCTGGTGAGCTCTTGGGCCTTCCTCTCCACAGACCCGGCTGTGCCCTTTGTCCTCTCTTATGGAGACAGAATAAACCACTCTGGCCCACATGGGCGGAAGTACTCAGTCTCAGGACCTGTGCATATTGATTTATTATCCACAAAGATGGAGGTGCGGAAAAGAAGAGGGAGACAGGAGGGAACCGTACCCTCCCAGTGGAACTTGGGCCCACTGAGGCACCATTACTGGGGATTTCAGGGTGGCTGGGCATTGCAAACTGCTCCCTCCTCTGTGGTCCCTGAAAGAGCCCCACACACCTGCTCCAGACGTGTCCATGCACACCAGTCGTCACAGACACACATGCATATGCACGGAGGCAATAAATATGTTCCGTACCAGACTGCCCCCAGCCTGACGATTCAGGGGGGCCCCCTCCAAAAGGGAGGGGCTTAAGTGCTCAATGTTTTTCAGGGGTGGGGAGAGGGGGATGGGAATGGGAAAGGCCAGACTCTGTTATCTCCATTTGCTGACTAGAGGAATCATAGGGTCTTTTTGGAAAAAGGGTGGGGAAAACGAGCTGTTTCTCTTAAGTCCCAGGCTGCCCCTGTATCCCTGCTGGAACCCAGCATAGGGGCTGCCCCCCACAAACAGTGCCTCATGCTAGTCCTTGGGTCGTCCAAGGGAGGGGGAAACAGAGTGCAATGCTCAAAGCTAATACTGATTTGGTTGGCAGCAGCAAGAAGACCCACTGGAGGTGGCTCACCATGCCAGGGTGATGCTCACTGTAACTGGTGTTTCCCCAGCCAAGGGGAGGCAAGAGAGGCCAGCCTAGCAAGCACTAGAACTGCCTTTTTTGGCAACAAAAAAGGTTTTCCTTGGTGCTTAGGAAAGATGGTCACAACCGCTGGTCCCTAAAATCCCGAGTCCCCAGACTTCGCAACTAGTGTCCAAATACTGGGCCCTGGAAACCAGGAATGACTCTGACTCTGGGCCATGCACGCGACTGGTCCCGCAGTTAAATCCCTGGCAACCGAAGCTCCGCCTGAGCAACAGGTCTGGCTCTTCTCGGTCACCAGGGCACCGCCTTAGCAACTGGGCATCTGGTCCTTAGTAACCAGGGCCCCACCCCGTCCTCTGGCTCAGAGGCACACATTAATCTGCTTGGAGAGCTCCCTCTCCAGATCCAGGATGAGGGCGTCGAAGTCTTTGAGATTCAGGTGCGGGTTGAAGGGCGCATCAAAGTCGTCTTCGAAGTCAGCAGTGATCCTCGGCTCGCTGGCCTCGTCTTCATCCTCGCTGTCACTGCCCGTCACGTGGTCGTAGTCTGGCCCGGACAGGAAGTCCCGCCCACATGGCAGGAAGTCCCGCCCACAAACGCTCCAATCGCCGGCGTAGCGGTTGCTTGGGGGGCTCTCGGGGCCTCCTCGTCCCCGGGGCCGAGACACCACTACGGGGTCTGCCAGCGGCAAGTGCAGAGGTGGCTGTCGTTTGGGCCGCAAGTATGGTGCGACATCTGGAGTTTCTGGGGGCAGGTGAGGATCTGGAGAGAGATAGGGTGGATCATACACAGAGGCGACAACCGACCTGGTTGGTTGCTTAGGCAACTAGGCCTCTGATTGGCATGCCAAGAGGCAGGGCCTCTGACTGCATCGAAGATGGATGGGGCAGGTGTCCTGGATCATGCCTGTAACCCAGCATTTTGGGAGGGCTGAAGTGGGTGGATCACCCGAGGTCAGGAGTTCAAGACCAGAGTGGCCAACATGGTGAAAACCCGTCTCTACTAAAAAATACAAAAATTAGCTGGGACTGGTGGTGTGTGCCTGTAATCCCAGCTACTTGGGAGGCTAAGGCAGGAGAATCCCTTGAATCTGGGAGGTGGAGGTTGCAGTGAGCTTAGATTACGCCACTGCACCCCAGCCTGGGCTACAGAGCAAGACTTCATCTCAAAAAAAGAAAAAAGAAAAAAAGATGGATCGGTTCCATGGGGCAAGGTGATTTAGTTTATAATCTCAGTACTTTGGGAGGCTGAGGCAGGAGGATGGCTTGAGATCATGAGTTTGAGACCAGCTTGGGCCACATAGGGAAACCCTGTCTTTACCAAAAAAAAAAAAAAAGACAAAATAGATTGGTTGGATTTGAACTTGTTGCTGAGGCAACAAGATACCAATTTACCCCATGAGGGGGTGTAGGCTGCTTCAAGCCCAAGACACTGGTTGGTCCCCTACAGTGGCATCACTGCAGCAGCCTGGCTCAGATAGGGGGTGCAGGCCCTGGACATGAGCTCACCTGGCCAAGACTGCAGCAGGTAGTGCAGCACCTCGATGTGGCGCTTGAAATCCACTGCACTGGTGAGGCTTGAGCCAGAGCTGCGGACACGAGACCGTGTGGGCGCCTGGCGTGCCGGCAGCAGCACAGGCCCGAAGCACACGGCCAGGTTCTGTGGGGTCATGCGGTTGTAGGCATGGAAGGAAGAGACGAGGCGCAGGTGGTCCAGGAGAAGCGTCAGCGTGGCCTGGGAGAGGGTTGAGAGGATGTAAAGCAGACAGAGTCAGGACCCTTTGGCACCTACCTGCAGGAGACTAAGGTGACTAGAGTAGGGAAACTGAGGTTCACGGTCTCATAGCTAGGATGTGGTTGGGTTAAGACTGTTAATCATCAGGTATTGGTATTATAATCCTACTTTGTTGGAGAGGATACTGAAGCCAAAGGCAACTAAGCATTGAAAAGGCAGGGCTGGGACTTGAACCCACTCCTGTGTGTTAGGCAGAGCTGCCGTGAATCCCATTTTACAGAGGAAAGTATTGAAGCACAGAGAGGGATGGGAATGGTCTAGTTTCCATAGCCAGGAACCTCTCTTGTAGGTGGAAAGACCAGTATTCAGCCTACATTTTAATTTTTTATTTTTGTTTATTTTTTGAGATGGAGTTTTGCTCTTGTTGCCCAGGCTGGAGTGCAATGGCACAATCTAGGCTCACTGCAAGTGATTCTCCTGCCTCAGTCTCCCAAGTAGCTGGGATTACAGGTATGTGCCACCACGACTGGGTAAGCTGGTATTTTTGGTAGAGATGGGGTTTCTCCATCTCTCCATGTTGGTCAGGCTGGTCTTGAACCTTGGGCAACTCACTCAACTATTTTGGGCCTCAATTTCCAAATCTGTGAAGTGGGATGCTAATAGCACCTATTTTCTGGGGATATGATTATGCTGTAAGCTCATGCCCATTGCAGACCCAGACATGGGTGAAACTTTCTATTGGTATCAGCCCACTCTCAAATCCCACCACTCCCACCAGGCCCAACTCACCCTTTCCACATCTGGCAGGCAGCTGAGGAGACCTCGGGTGCTGTCAGTGGTTGGGGGAGCTCTGTTTGGGGGGTCACGGGCCATGGCTTCCAGTACCACCTGATACAGGGGCTGGGTGATGAGTGGGGTGGGCAACTCTCGAAGATAATCCTTGAGGATGCCTGTGAACACAGGGTCCCCTCTGGTCAGGGCACCACTGGCTTCTGAGGCCGAGGAGGGGCACAGATGAGAGGGAAGAGGAGGTGGGTGAAAGCAAGGTCAGATAGGAGGAATGAGGTCCCAGAGGAGCCCCAAGGCCTTGAAGTGAGGCATTGAATGGGGTGAACAGGCAGGGGTGAGGGGGGTATGCTGACCAGTGATGACATTGATATCGGGGTACAGGTCCTCAGATAGGCAGACTGCTGCACTGTCCCGCTCAAAGGCATCCCGAAGCTCTTTCTTCACTGCCGCCGAGCCACAGAGACGGTACAGTCCCACTACCTGCGTGTGGGAAGGGAGAGAGGATGTCTTCCTGCTGGGGCCACAGACTAATCAGGGAGCAGCAGCGTGAGCATTGGAATTCTGGGCCAAGGCAGCCATGGGCACTATTGGCTGGGAGGTTGGAACTACCTGGACAACCTGGCCTTATATACCTTCTGCTCAGACTACTTGTTTTGGTTCCCACCTCCTCTGACTTAGGAAACTCTGACATTTCCTCCAGGAAGCTTTCCATCACTACCCCAGGTTTTGTTTTAAACAATCTCAGACTCCAGGTACCCCCGCCCCCAACTCTAGTCCCAGTTACAGTTTTACATTTGGGAATTACTAGCATCATAGTTTTTCCCCCATCAGACCCTGAGCTCCAGGAGGGCTTGGGTCCTGTTGTTAAATAGATGGATGACCCACGGGTTCTGCCCAAGGTACTACAGTCAAGGGAGGCCTTTCTGCCTGTGTCTAAGCTGGGATTGGTGCTAGGAGCGGCTCAGGTCTGGGGTCTGGCATCTGTACACTGGGTGTCCTGGAGTGGAGCTGAGGTCCAGGGGCCGGCAGGGGTGAGTGGGGTGGAGTGGGTGCTCACCCGCAGCCCCCGGCGCTCAATTTGTCCAACGCACTTCTGGATGATGAGGGGCACCTGGCCAGGTGGCCGCTCCCGCTCCACCAGCAGTGGCAGGGGCAACCCAAAGACTCGGGGCTCAGCTGTGGCAGGGGCTTCCTGTTGCTCCGACAGGGTCAGCTTGGCATACAGCAGTCCCTGGGGCTCCAGGCGCACAGCCAGCTGTTGGGCCTGGCACCCTGAGGACACAAGGAGGCCTGAGCTGGGTATGCTCTGAAGGTTCTTGTACCCTGGCCTCCCCACTCCAGGTCACACTTTTCACCCAGAGCCCTGCCAGCCCAGCCCCCTAGGCACTCTGCGGGGTTGGCAATGGGGTTTGGGGGTCCCTATTCCCCCTCCCCTGCAGCCACATGTCCTACCTCGGAAGACCGTGGGCAGCAGCACAGTGCCCTGGGCGCAGGGCCGGTGCCTTCTCACGCCAGGGTCCCATGCAAGCACCAGGGCCCGCAGGAGCCGAGCGGCCTCGAGCTCCAGGTGGAAGGTGTGGTCCAGCCTCAGAAAGTCTGGCCCCCCTCGCAGTGGCCCCGTTCGGGCCCGGGCCTCCCCATCCACTTGCAGTAGGCAGCAGAGGTCTCTGGGGGTAGCCCCTGGTGCTGGCCGCAGCCCCCCAAGACCGTACAGGTGCAGGCTGAGGCGGCCCCAGAGTGCGGCCGGGGGCGACCGGGCTGTGGGACCCACCTCGTAGGGCCGGAAGGAGGTTGGCGACGGGGGCCCAGCTGGACGCTCCGGTGAGTCCCCGTCGCTGAGGTAACCGGTCCTTGGGCTCTGGGTGCCCCCGGGCCCTGCTGCCCGTCTAGGGCCCCCAACACTACTATCCAGGTGGTAGCGGCTGATGACGGAGCCCGCAGGGGCGGCCCTCTCGCGCTCCCGGCCAGCCCGGGGGCCTCGCAGGCTCAGGCGGCGCCGCAGCTCCGGCAGTTTCTTCATCTTGATGGAGAGGCGCCTGGCGGGGCCCGGGGACTTGGTGCGGGTCGCTTTGGTTGGGGGGCTGGCCGGGGCTGCACCTATGTGAGACCAGACCTCAGAGTCCAGGAACCTGGGCTTAGGGGAGGAGGGTGAGGCTGGTGCTTCCCTAGGGGAAGAGGGTATGAAGCTTGTGGTCCCTGGAGGGAGGGGATGTGAGGCTGGTGCTCTGCTCAGGGGAGGGAGTGTGAGGCTGGTCCTTCTCTGAAGGGAAGGAGTGTGAGGCTGATGCTCCTCTGGGAGGAGGGGTTATGAGGCTGGTGCTCCCCTGAAGGGAAAGGATTCGATGCTGGATCTCCCCTGGGGGAAGGGGTTGTGGGGCTGGTGCTCCCCTGCAGGGAAGGAGTGTGAGGCTGGTGCTCCCCTCAAGGGAAGGGATGTGAGGCTGGTGCTCCCTTGGAGGAAGGGAGTATGAGGCTGGTGCTCCCCTGAAGGGAAGGAGTGTGAAGCTGGTGCTCCCCTGAATGGAAGGCTTGTGAGGCTGATGCTCCCCTGGGGAGGAGGGAGTGCGAGGCTGGTGCTCCCTTGCAGGGAGGGGATGTGAGGCTGCAGCTCCCCTGAAGGGAGGGGTGTGAGGCTGGTGCTTCCCTGGGGAGTGGGGGTGTGAGGCTAGTGTTCCCCTGGGGGAAGGTGTGTGAGGCTGGTGCTCCCCTGAGGAGTGTGAAGCTTATTCTTACCTTGGGGGGCTGGGCCCTCTGGCTCAGCTGAATCTGGCTGTGGCCCAGGGGGCTCAGATGCTGGAGGTTTGGGGTCTTCCTCAGGGATGGGGTTGTACCAGATCTCACCAGCAGGCTCCCCACTGCCAGGTGCCCCAGGCCCTAAAGAGGTGTCCTCAGCTGGCTTGGCCCCACCTAGCACCCATCTGCGGCTGCTGGGTTCCAGGCTTTGCAGGTAGGCTCCCCGTGCAGGGCTCCTTGATGCCTCGGGGCTGGGGGACCCCTCTGCTCCAGCCTGGGACCCTTCGGGAGCCCGGGGCTCTGGCTCTGGAGGGCTGGGCTCTGGGTGCTGGACTGGACGGCCTGGCAGAGAGCAAGGGGAGTGAGACCCAGCCCCTCACTGCTTGCAGAGCAGCCCTGTGCAATTGATGAGTGGGTGGGATGCTGTGTGCGGCCCTGACCTGCCCCATGTAAGTCACTGCTCCTTGGGTCCTGCTGTTTTGTTTGGAATAGGCAGCCACAGGATATCGATTTCAGTTGCCAGCTTAGAGCTCCCCCTCCTCAGTCCCTGGCATCCCAAAAGGGGACTCTGTCCCTGCAGCCTCGGGAGTCTAAGTCTGTTTTCCTGGGGCCCGTAGGTTCTGCGTTCCTCTCCCCCTCAATAACCCTGGCATGGAGCTCTGCACCTGGGTGGCCTTGGGCAAGTCGCTTCCCTCTCTGAGGCTCAATGTCCTGTGAAATGGGGGATGCGATTTCCATGTCCAGGGAAGCTTCCAGGAGCCTTTTGGAAAAGTTCACAGCCTACAGCAGAGACCACTTGCTCAGGAGTCAGAAGCTGGGTTCTCTATTCCCTGGGATGGGCCCTTGTCCTTCAGCCAGGGCAGACCCCCACGGTCAATGCCTTCAGACTTCCCTTCCCCCTCCTCTCTCATGTCCTGGGCTGTTTCCTGTGTGTGTTTGTGTTTGGGCATCCCTGGCCCTTCTCCTTGCCCTGAGAACCTTGGGAATCTTTGGGAAGGCCTGGTGGGGAGAGGGAGGGTCTGGCCTTCTCCTTTAACTCCTTCCTTCCTGGGTTCCCCTGTCCCACGAAGCTGCTTCTCTAAGCTCTTTACTTGTCACCGTGCTGAACTCCTCCTCTGGTCACCTCTGATGCCCACCGACTAGAGTCTCTGTTGGTAGCATAGTCCAAAGAGCTGTTAAAGTCACTGGCCCTGTGCATATTACCCAATTGTTCCGTGTCTCAGTTTCCCCATCTGTATAAAGGGGACAGTTTCATGAGGCTACGACAGGCGCAGCTGCAGTCACTGGTTAGTAGGTGGGAGGCAGAGCGGGGGGCTACTCTGATTGACGGGCTGCCCCCTCTCTCCTTTGCAGGAGTACGCCCCCCATCTCCCATCCTGCGCCTCCAGGGCTCCCGATGCCCCTTGCCCAGCTTGACTGGGCCCCAGTGTCCCGGCCTCCCAGCCCCTCCTCCCCTCCACCCTCCAGGCGCTCAGTCGCAGCCCCATTTCCTGTCGTGGGCGAGGCCCCCTCCCGGGCCTCCCAAGGAGCCCGCAGCGCTGGCATCCCTGGCCAGCTGCACATAACGGTCCGCGCCCCCTCCCTCCCAGCCCCTTCATTCCAGGACCCCTACCCTCCCCTGGCTTGAGGCAACCCCATCTGCAGCAGGATGCGGGGTGGTGGGGGGGAACTCTCCCTGATCTCCCCGCCGTCCTCGGGGCCCTGGGACCCCGCTCCTAGGCCGGGCAGGGCTCGGCGCCCCCTCGTCCCTCACCGATCCCCGCTCACCGCGCTCCTTGGCGTCCGACTTTTTCCGGGGAAGTTTCTCCCGGCCCCGCAGGCGGGAGAAGGTTTTCCTGAGTAGCGGCTCGGCCATGCTGCGGCCCGGGCCGGGCCGAGCCGAGTGCGCGTCCCGGGCTCCAGCCGCGCCGCCCCTCGCCCTCCCCGCCCCGCCCGGGCCTCTCCCCGCCCGCCCCCCGTCCTGCGCCAGCAGGAAGCACATTCCGGGAATGCTTTGCCCAAACTTTTTTTTTTCCCTTTCCCGCGGCCCGAGCGGGCGATGCTGGGAGATGTAGTTGCCTGGGGCCGGGAGGGGATGGGATAGGGGCTCCGGGCTGCCCAGATCCGCTCCAGCTTCGATGGGACGTGACGATCGTGGCGCAGGCCGGAGCCCTGGTCTTCCTTGTCACCTACCCGCCCTGGATGAAGTCTCCCTAGATGATGACATCCGGGAAGTTCTCTTGGGTCTGTCTCCAAATCGCAACCTGAGCATATCCCCTCTCTTCCTCCCAAGTACTGCTTCAACCAGGTGCAAGCCGTAGTGTCATTCGTTTCAATGACAGTCTCCACTACCCACCCCACCCCGAGCCTCTTCCTGGCTCTCCCCATGCCACTCTTTCCCCACTGAAGTCTCACCTCCAAATTCCAACTACTGCTGCTGTTTGACAAACCATCCCCAAACCTAGTGATGTGAAACAACCATGTTGTGATTGTGAAAGGAAAATAAATCTTGAGACCCCCCAAATCACTGAGCAAAAGGGAAAAAGTCAAACTGGGAACTGTGTAGGGCAAACCTGCCTCCCATTCTATTCCTAAGTAAGATAGCTGTAAGGATAAAAAAGCTAGCCGGCATGGTGGCTCACTCCTGTAATCCTAGTGCTTTGGGAGGCCAAGGCGGTGGATCACTTGAGATCAGGTGTTCAAAACCAGGCTGGCCAACATGGTGAAAACTCTGTCTCTACTAAAAAAAAAAAAAAAAGCCTGGCATGGTTGGGGGGTGGGGGCACCTGTAATCCCAGCTACTTGGGAAGCTGAGGCAGGAGAATTGCTTGAACACAGGAGGTGGAGTTTGCAGTGAGTTGAGATTGTGCCACTGCACTCCAGCCTGGTCAACAAAGCGAGACTCTGTGTCACACACACACACACACAAAAGCTATGTATCTCCCTCACAGTTTGCCCACAAGGAAATTACTTATGAGCAAAGGACAGGCAGAACTCAAAACTGTCCCTCTGCTCACATGAGACAGACACATATCTGATCCCTTCCTCACCTGTTTGTTTCACTAAGCCAGACTAAGGCATAAGTAACTATCTCTGTAAATTGTATATTCAGAAAGGCTGGTCAGAAACTCAGAAGAATGTAGCTCTTTGTCTCTTGTCTACCTAGAACCTGGAAGCCCTCTCCCCACTTTGAGTTGTCCTACCTTCCCAGACCAAACCAATATACATCTTACATATATTGATTGCTCTCATGTCTCCCTAAAATATATAAAACCAGGCTGGGCGTGGTGGTTAACGCCTGTAATCCCAACACTTTGGGAGGCTGAGGCAGGCAGATCACAAGGTCAAGAGATGGAGGCCATCCTGGCCAACATGGTGAACCCATTTCTAGTAAAAATACAAAAATTAGCTGGGCATGGTGGTGCGTGCCTGTAGTCCCAGCTACTCAGGAGGCTGAGGCAGGAGAATCCCTTGAACCCAGGAGATGGAGGTTGCAATGAGCTGAGATTGTGCAGCTGCACTCCAGCCTGGTCAACAGAGTGAGACTCCGTCTCAAAAAAAAAAAGAAAAAAAATATACATATATATATATACACACACACACACACACACACACACACACACACACACACACACATACACACATATATATATATATATAACTAGACCAAGCTGGAATGCAGTGGTGCCACCACAGCTCACTGCAGTCTCAACCTCTTGGGCTTGAGTGATGGTCCTGCCTCAGCCTCTTGAGCAAGTGGGACTTTGGGCATTTGTCACCATAGCTGTCTGTTTTTTTCTATTTTTGTAGAGCTGGAGTCTCATCATATTATCCAGGGTGATCTGCCCACCGTGGCCCCCCAATTAGCTAAGATTATAGGTGTGAATCAAGGTAGTGGCCCTGACTATATTGGGCATATATTTTCAGGACCTTCTGAGGCTGTGTCACTGGCGCTTCCTTACCCTTGGCAAAATAAACTTTCTAGATTGATTGAGACCTGTCTTGGTTTACATGATGCTCACAGATGCTATGGTTCAGTTTGGACAGGGCAGAGTTGACAGTGCCTGTCCCTATACCTCAGCTGGGAAGACTCTAAGGCTAAGGGTGACTCAAAAAATGGGGTTGAGGGGAGTTCTGAATCATCTGGAGGTCTTGCAATTGATGCCAGCTGTTGCTGGGGCTGTAGACTAGGGCAACCCCACAGGCCTCTCCGTGTGGCTTGGGCTTCCTTCCAGCCTTGTGGCCTTGGGGTAGTCAGACTTCTTAGACAGCCACCCGGACCTCTAAAAGTGAACAAGGAAGAAGTTGCATCTCTTTTGACCTAGCTTCAGGTGTCATGCTATGTCACTTCTGCCACCAGACTCAAGGAAAGGGGACACAGACTGTACCTCTTTCCATGGGAGGCATGTCAAGGTGACCTTGTACAAGTGGATGCAGGATGGGAGATATTGTGGCCATCTGGGAAAATATAACCTGCCTTAGCCCTACATTTCATTCTCCATATGTTACCCAGAGTGGACTTAAAACTGAAATCAAATTGCGGCACCATCCTACTGAATAGTGTTCCTGTGCCTGCTCACCCCACCAAGAATAAAATCCAGATTCCCACCATGGTCTAACAAGACTTCCAGCCTCATCTCTTTGCTGTCCCATTCACTCACTGTGGTCTCCTTTTTGGTTCTCCTTCATATTAAGCTGTTTCTGCCTCAGGTCCTTTGCACACATGGTTCCTTCTGCCCGGGAAGCTGTGGTTCTTTGGTGGCCACCTCTCTCTCATCCTTTAGATCCAATAGCACCTTCTGGGGAGAACCTTTCTGCCTAGCACCTCTGTCTAGTCATTATCACATCACTCAGTTTCCTTTCTTTAACACTTGCCACAACTTGAATTTAATAGTCTCAGAGGTTTGTTCTAGTTTATCTGCCTCCTTGTCCAGACTCACGCTCCACCAAGTGATCAAGTGATGCTTGTCTCTTCAGGTAGGAGATCAGGTGTAAGGTGATGGAGTTCTGTGTAGGAGGGGGTGTCCAAGAAGCCTGGACAGAGGAGGCTGTGTGTGTTTGCTTTTAATGTGTCTTGGTGTGGTTATCTGTTTTTATTCTACTTGGAGTTTGTTGAGCTTCTTGGATATGTAGATGTATGTCTTTCATCAATTCCGGGAAGTTTTTTTTTTTCTGTTTGTTTGTTTGGTTTTTTTTTTTTTTTGAGACAGAGTCTTACTCTGTCACCCAGGCATGATCATGGCTCACTGCAGCCTCTGCCTTCCGAGTTCAAGTGATTCTCCTGCCTCAACCTCCCAAGTAGGTGGGATTACACGTGCCCACCACCATACCTGGCTAATTTTTGTATTTTTAGTAGAGATGGGTTTTTAACATGTTGGCTAGGCTGGTCTCAAACTCCTGACCTCAGGTGATCTGCCCACCTCAGCCTCCCAAAGTGCTGGGATTACAGGTGTGAGCCACTACACCTGGCCTCATCAAATATTCTTTCTGATCATTTTACTTCTCTCCTTCTGGAACTCTCATTATGCTTATATTGGTATACTCATTATGCTTATATTGGTATACTCATTATGCAACTGTTGGTATATAGTTCTCCTAGGTGCTGTTCATTTTTCTTGGATGTGTGTGTTTGGGGAGCATCAGTCTGTAAAAGGGTGGGGTGTGTCCTCCTCCCTATGAGATCCCTTCGAGAGTCCCTTTGAGGCAGCTATTGACAGAGGGGAAAGAAGTCAGGGGTTAAGACAATACCTCTTTGCAAGTTGAGGGCACAGGCAGCAAGCAGGGTCCCACTGGGTTACTTCAGAGTCTCAGAGAAGCTGGGGTCTCACATGGGGGTGAGAGCAGCTCTTAGCCCCACCCACATGATACCCATATACCACATAAATATTTATTGTTATTATTTTTTATAAATCTTTTTGAGTTTTTGTACTTTTCCTGTTGTCTTTATTTACCTACATGTAGCCTATTTAATTCACCATTGGCTATGATTCTTTCTTTGCAGTCAGAAATCTTCATAAGGGAGAAGATTATCTACAAATTGTATATAATGGAATGATTATGAATTCTAAGTTTCACAATGATGTTTGTATGCTTATTCTCGTGGATTTTGCTAGTTGCTGTACAGATTTTTGAAGACTGTATGTATACATTTTCTTTTCTTTTTAAAAAATGTATTAATTTTCATTTACTTTATTATTATTATTTTATTTATTTTTCTTGCTCTGTTGCTCAGGCTGGAGTGTAGTGGCACTACCACAGCCCACTGCAGCCTCAACCTCCTGGGCTCAAGTGATGCTCCTGCCTCAGCCTCCCAAGCAACTGGAACTGCAGGCATGTGCCATTATACCTGGATGATTTTTCTATTTATTTGTAGAGATAGGGTCTCATAATGTTGCCCAGACTATTCTCAAACTTCTGGGCTCAAGTGATCTTTCCACCTTGGGCCTCCCAAGTGGCTGTGATTACAGGTGTGAGCCATCATGCTTGGCCTTATTAGTTTTAGAGAAATGATCTCCCTCTGTCACCCAGGCTGAGATACATTGGTGTGATCATAGCTCACTGCAGCCTTGAACTCCTGGGTTCAAGCAATCCTCCTGCCTCAGCCTCCTGAGTAGCTAGGCCTATATGCATGCACTGCCACACCCAGCTAGCTTTTATATTTTTTTGTAGAGACAGGATCTTGCTATGTTGCCTAGGGTGGTCTCAAACTCCTGGCCACAGGTGAGCCTTCCTCCTTAGCCTCCCAAAGTGCTGGGATTATAGGTGTGAACCACTGCACTTGGCCATGTGTGTATTTTCTTTCCCCTAAATGTTGTTATTGGCTGCAGGCCTGATGTGCTATGCTTTTGGTACCCAGTGGATTAACCAGCCTCAGACACATACAGACCAATTAGTTGAAAAACCAAATGCAGGTGGAGAGGCTGGTCAGGTTTGGGCAGAGCTCAGCACCTCTGTGGCAGTCAAGGGGAGTTGATGGAGAAATACCCCAGCTCTCTCACCTTTGTGTGGGATGATTGCGGTTTGTGCTCTACACTGACCCCTAGTGTTCACCCAGGGGATTGAGCTCCAGCTGCCCACTGTGGAAACCTGCTTCTTAAACTCCTTGCTGACTTCCTTCCCTTCCCTCTCCCACATATCCACCCCACTTAGAGTATTTCCTGTTTATTTCCTAAAGACTTGAGTCGTTGTCTCAGGGTTGGCTTCTGGTGGACTCCAAACATAGACATTCTGTCTAGGCCTCCGTTTCACGTGCAAAGGGAAGAATAAATTAGGCTGTTTTCGAGGCTATGGGCGTGGGACATGTTTCCACATCCCCATTCTACCAGCTCCCTGGGGTGCTAAGTTCCTAGGGGATGGGAGATAGAGAAGGTTTTGGGCACAGGCCCCAAGCTTCCTCTGTGCCTTGTGGTCATTGCCGTTTGTTTCCATACCTGAGGCTTCTTCTTTTCTTTTTTTTTTTTTTTTTGGTAGAAAGTGATTTATTTAAAGAGAGAGAGAAACAAGAGAAGGAGAGAGAAAGAAACAGCTAACTCTCACACTGAACAAGAGAATCCAGAAAGATGGAATCCAGGAGAGGAAAGCAGCCTTCACACTGAGTGGAAAGGAATAGAGAGAGAGACGGAGTTTAGGAGGGGAAGACGAGCTTCCAGAAGAGAGTGTGGAAGGAGACCCCAGAGGGGAAATCCAGGAGAGAGAAAGATGGCTTCCATAAAGGGAGTATTTGTGGAAGGGGACCCAAACATGGAGTCCCCTGAGGCTTGCTTCTATCTGGCATCTTTCAGAGGAAGGTGGAGAGAAGCCACAGAACAACCCTGCCAACGATCTTGAACTTGATCTTGAACTTCCAGCATCCAGAACTCTGAGAAAATTAATTTCTGTTGTTTAAGCCTACCAGGCTGTGGTATTTTGTTATGGTAACCCAAAGACACTAATAATCATCCGTTATCTGCAGGGAACATGTTCCAAGACCCCTGATAAATTCCTGAAACTGTGAGTGGTACTGAACCCCAGCAATACCATGTTTTGTTGATCTGACAACTGCGATGGCTAGTAAGAGACTAACGGGTGGGGTTACAGCGTAGAAGTGCCAAACAGAGGGATGATTGACATCCCGGGGGGGATGGATGGTCACGGTGCGAGATTTCATCACACTACTCAGAATGGCACACAGTTTAAAACGTCTGAATTGTGGCCAGGTGCAGTGGCTTACGTCTGTAATCCCAGCTCTTTGGGAGGCCAAGGTGGGCACATCGCCTGAGGTCAGGATTTTGAGACCAGCTTGACCAACATGGTGAAATCCCATCTCTACTAAAAATGCAAACAATTTAGCTGGGTGTGGTGGCACACACCTATAGTCCCAGCTACTTGGGAGGCTGAGGTAGGAGAATCACTTGAACCTGGGAGGTGGAGGTTGCAGTAAGCCATGATCACACCACTGCTCTCCACCCTGGGCGACAGAGTGAGACTGTTTCAAAAAAATAAAAATAAAAAATATATATTTTTCTATGACAGAGTCTCTGTTGCCCAGGCTAGAGTGTAGTGGCACCATCTCGGCTCACTGCAACCTCCGCCTCCTGGGTTCAAGCAATTCTCCTGCCTCAGCTTCCCGAGTAGCTGGAATTACAGGCACCCGCCACCACGCCTGGCTAATTTTTGTGTTTTCAGTAGAGACATGGTTTCTTTATGTTGGCTATGGTTGGCCAGACTGATCTTAAACTCCTTGACCTCAGGTGATCACCTGCGTTGGCCTCCCAAAGTGCTGGGATTACAGGCGTGAGTCACTGTGCCCATCCAGAAGATATACTTTGAGTGGCTACTGTACTAATCACAGGGGCACAGAGTTTCACAAAATAAAGAAGATGACACAATTTCAGTCCCCAGTTCCCAGCTGAGTCAGATGAGTGAAACAGACATTAATCCAAGAATGACACAAACTAATATAAAACCACTGCAGTGGGCTGGGCATGGTGGCTCACG